>CM055960.1:59792351-60188563 GCA_029490685.1 Schizonepeta tenuifolia
TTCGTTCTAAGTTCTCGTATTCGATTTCTTAAGAAACTGGACCCTCAAGGCAGTCATCACGTACCCCCGTACGTGATGAACTTCTTCTCGAAACTCGACCAATAGCACAGCGTTCTAAACGTCGGCTTTCAACTAACATGTACTAAACCAACAAGTTATAAATTTCCCGTTCTAGTTCTCGACTATCACTATAACTCATATTATGTTAGCTCGAAAGCTCATGACATCAACTACAAAGTTATTCCCAAGTCCATCATAAACGATATTATCAAGTTAGAATTTCCATTCGACTTCTCGGTTATCAGTTACGACTAGTGGTTTGTCTCTTACACAATTTTCAAAGTTGCCGGATTTCGTCCAAATTTTACGTCATTAAACAACATCTAACTAGAATCACTTTCATGCATATAATCATTTCATATCAACACTTTATTTCAACTTACGACGAGTTCTTCGTCTCTTACATCCCACCAAATAATTTTAGAAAATTCTCAAATAAATTCCTATCAACAATTAATACCAATTACAACATTATTTCATCAACCAAACCTCATCTAAAACAACCACATGAAAACCCCTAATTTTCTACTTATTTTCGGTTTTAATACATAGATTAAGAGGGTGTTTTTCTTCATCAATTAACATCATTTAACTCTTAATCATCCTATTATAACATCAATTAATCAATTCAAGTCCAATTACACATCAACATGCAAAAACCCCCAATTTCAAACCCTAAACCCTAAATCGATTTCAAACAAACAAAGGGCTTTCGATTTCTCTTGGTTCTAATCACTAATTAAACACTTCCTAAGCATGAATTTAACATCAATTGAAGAATTCCATCAACCTACACAAAAGCCCTAAAATTTCGGTATTATGCAAAACTTAGGGTTCATGATTTTCAATCAATTTTAACCCTAGGATTCATATCCAAACACAACTAATTGAACTAATCGAAGATCAAAACATCTAGTTCTTCATCCCTATAATTTCGATCAAAAGAAAAATAAAAAGAAAAGGATGTTGGATGGATAGAAACATAGAGGAGATGAATACCTTGATCTTTACTAAATGAAGTAATAGGTTTTTGATGGATGAATGAGGACTTGTGTGATTTTCTTCTTCAAGAACTTGGAGATTCAACAATGGAGAAAAGAAATGAAGATGGGAGAGAGAAGGGGGCAGCCGAAAATGGGGTTGAGGAAGGGAGGAGATGTGAGTTAAAATGATATAACAAGGTTATATACTTAGGTTAAATAGGTGTAAAGTGAATAGTGTTAGTAATAGTAGTAGGTAAAAAGTAAAACTATATAAAAGAAATGAGCTATCTTGCTAAAGTGAGAGAGAGAGATCGGCTATGAGAGGGAAGGGAGGGAAAATACGCACTTTTCCGACGTGATACGACTTTACGGAAATCGAACGACGAAAAATGTAGCTCGGCACAAAAATCGTCACGATCCGATTCGTCCAAAAAATTCTAACGTATAAAACTTAATCGGAAAATAAAATTTATAAAATTAATTCCGACAAAAACTCGGGACGACACAGTCCGAGTTTCGTCCGGAAAAACATAAAAACGAACTTTCTCGGGCGAGTTCGTATCGCGATTTCGTGAATGTAAAAATCAGACGGTTTTCCGTTCTGAGTTCACGAACTAAAAACTTTTCGTACGCGCCAACCCTAAATACAGTAGTCGTCTAGCTGACTTCCGTAATTTATTTTCAGAAACGGAATCGACCGTTAGTCTTAGAATTTAAAATCGTAAACTTAGGCGTGCAAAGCCATTTATTTTTATTAACTTTAAATTTTGAGATCGTAAGGAATTTCCGGGCATTACACAGGGGGGAGGGAAGCAATGGTTAAATCCATACTCATGGGATTAATCATTCCTTAAGGAATGATCATTCCCTACGAAAAAAACTATACCAGCGTCGGATTAGGAATAGAGATAGTAATGATCATTACATTCTCATTTCATTACAACGTACGAGCCATCACCTTAGTTCGACATATAAAAGGGAGTATATCATTTACATGAAAATGATATTATCTTTTTCTAACTTAATGGCATAAAACTACTGTAAGAAGTAACCTTAGAGCGTCCACATCGGTGGCCTCATCGGCCTGCTCGAGCCCGCATTTTCGATGAGCCCACCAATAACGAGTCGAAGTGGTTCGAGCCCGACTCATCACCATTTTTGTACAATCGCGTGCAATCCACCCGCCAAACAATAAAATTATTTAATACTATAATTTGTTATTGACAAAAACTCTTGTACATGTTCTCCACCGTGCAAATTCCCGCGACCCGACCAGATTCGACCCGACCCGATTGACCCGGGTTTGACCCGGGTCAACTCTCCTTTGACCTTTTTTTTCTTTTTTTTTTTCAATTTTCCAATTTTTATTTTTTATTTTTTTAACCCTTTTTTTTTTGTTTGCCGCTTCTTCTATGGTCAAGATTCGAGCGAGGGGAGCCGAAGGCCTCGGAGCGAGCCGAGAAAGTCCAAATTATTGCCCGCCGATTATCCTTATTTTAGTAATTGGAGCGAAGGTAGAGCCGTAAATTATAACCCTTCCCGTTTTTTGTTTAAATTTTAGCCATTTGTGACTTTTATACCCTTCTTTTACATTAGTTTTTACAAATTATATCCAGTAACAAAAAAAACAAATCTGTTACCGTTACATTCATTATTCACGTTTCATCTCTTTTAACCTAGGGTGAAATCTCTTTTGTTCTTGCCGGCGCCGCAACTACCATCTTTTGATTCGAATCTTTTCGCCGTGTTTCGTATTCATCTTTGTGGATCTGCATCGCCGAATTTTCAAGTAATTTGAATCCTAGAACGATTTTTTTCGCCGTGTTTCGTGTTACCATTTGTTGCTTCGAATCTTTTCGCCGTGTTATCAAAATGTGGTTGCGTTGTTTGCAGATCTGTTTGTTTGAATATGTATTCTTTTTTTTATGAACCTCTTCGGTGGATCTGTGGTTTACTCCACCGATATCTCTATTTTTATCTTGTTATCTTCGATTTTGTTTGCAGATCTGTTGTTTTAACTTCGATTTTTTTCTATTTGATCTATGTTGCTATCTTCGATTTTAATATTGGTAGGTTCGATATTTTTTCCTATTTGTTCTCATATTTAGTTCTTCTTCGAATTGATTATTCCATTTTCTCTGTGTATATCAATGTCGGCGGATCTGTCCACATCCATTTAGATATGGATGAACAAAGTGAAGATCCTTCCAGCTTGTTGCTATCGACAGAGACAATTGCTATTGGGGGACCAAGTCAAAGTACACAAGAATTGTATTTGCCGGTAGGGGTGAGCATTCGGTTATTCGGTCACCGAACCGAACCAAATTGCAAAAACCAAATTAAAACCTAATTATATAATAAATAACCGAATCTGAACTGAACATGGCTAAAACCGAACAAAACCGAACCGAAATATTTCGGTTCGGTTTCGGTTAAAACCAAATAAACCGAAATAAATACACAATATATTTTCGACATTTTAAATAAGTAATTAACATTCAATATTCAAGATTCCAAATCCGCAAAAAGTAATAATCCAAATTCTAAAACATCTTTAACCAAACATAAATAAATCAGTGATGTTTGTTGATGTTGCAGGTCCAAAATTCCAAACATCTTAAGCAAAACATAACCAAAATTCCAAAACATATATATAAAAATTAATAATAATTATTTTTTATTTTTAAATATATATAAAAATTAATAAATAATTAAATTAATTATTAATTCGGTTCGGTATTCGGTTAACCAAATATTTTTTTTCAAAAACCATATCCAAACCGAAAAGTTCAAAACTCAAAACCAAAACCAAACCGAAAACCAAATTAACCGAACCGAATTAGTATTTCGGTTAGGTTCGGCTCGATTTTTCGGTTTTAACCGAATTTTGGTCACTCCTATTTGCCGGTATGTATTTTTTTACTTTTACGTTTTTTTTTTTCGAGTTTTTGAAGCTTCCTTTAGTGATTTTTTTTCGATGTGAAAATTGATGATAAGTAATATTATGCGCCTAAAATTACTGCAATGAGAACATTATTTGAACTGTACATCCTTCTGAGATTCAACTGCAGAAGAAGCCTAAGTTGTTCTGTGATAGAATATGTTTGTACTCAAAATCGTTGTACTGTAGTATTTTGTGAAATAACAAATTTGTGTTGTACCATATATCGTGAATTAACAAATTAGTTTTTCTGAGTAACAAAATGATGCACATTTCTTTTGTGAAAGAATAATAATGTCGAAATTAGTTACTTCACAAAATTTGTGAGGTAACTAAATAAGTGAAGTAACAAAATTAGTTACTTCACAAAATTGGTGAGATAACTAAATAAGTGAAGTAACAAAATTAGTTACTTCACAAAATAAGTGAAGTCACTAAATAAGTGAAGTAACAAATGTAGTTACTTCCCAAAATAATTGAAGTCAATAAATGAGTGTAGTGACCATATTAGTTACTTCACAAAATAATTGAAGCCACAAAATTAGTTACTTCACAAAATAATATAAGTATCTAAATAACTGAAGTAACAATGTAATACCCCAGATATTTCCTTTCGACGAGAAATAAAATTTTTCTAATTAATTAAGGCTTTGCACGCCTAAGTTAAGGATTTTCAATTCTAAGACTAACGGTGAAATCCGTTTCTGAAAATAAATTTCAGAAGTCGGTTGAACGACTACTGTATTAGGGTTTTCGCGTCCGATAGATTTTTTCGTCCGAAAACTCAGATTGAAAAACCGTCACGATTTGCATTCACTTTTTCTTCAATACGAATTCACCGGAGAAAGTCAGTTTTTATGATTTTTCCGGGCGAATTTTAGACTGTCTAATCCCGACTTTTATTCGGATTTTGAAAAACGAATTAGATTTTCCGAGTATGTGATTTATTTCTAATCTAACGGACGAATTAGATTTTGTCGAATATGTAACCACCTAAGAAAGTTTTCTCGACTTTTATATCGACGTTCTAGACCCGGAAACGAGATATTTCCTTCAAATAAATCCCCACCCAAACGCACCTTAGTGAGTCATCCTCTTAAGTTGGATATTTTCTCACTTTATGGAATAGTATACATGAGTCATCTCTCTCTCTCTCCCTCTCTCCCATTTCCGCCACTTCTTCATCTCTCTCTCTCATTTCTCTCTCAAATTCCTCCATTAAAGTTCATCATCCAAGCTTCCTCAAGAGCAACAAGTCATCCGTCTACCGATCGATTTTATTTCCGAGTTCATAATCGAAAAGGTAGGAACTTCGTCTACGATATGAACCGAACAAAAATCGATTTCCATCCACCTAATTTTAAAAAAAAAAAATGGAATGAAGAAGCATGATGATCCTTTGATTAATACATGTTATAGTATGCTTAGAATTAGAGTTTATGGATTGAATCATGTAAAAATCATCCCCTCCTAACCTAATGTCATTACCGAAATTATTTTGAGATTTAGGGGTTTTTGCTAGTTCGATTTTCTTGATGTTTGAGTGATGGATTCTTGTTCTATATGATGTTAGATAACTACATGAATTAATTTAGAATTTTCTAAAAATAAAAATAAAAGTGTAAGAGATGAAGAAGGCATGTTTTGATGAAGAAGATGTTATGATTTTCATGTTTTGTTAATGAAAATGAGATGTAGTATGTATGTAGATGAATATATAATTAATTGGAATTTTTCTAAAAATAAATTGAAAAACATAAGAGACGGAAATCCATCGATAAGTCAAGACTCGTTAATGTTTTGAGAATATGGGTTGCATATAAGTGATTCTTGAGAAATCGGATAACGTAGGATTTTCGCTAAGAGACGAAAAATCGACGATAAATCAAGAATGAATAATGATTTAAGTTTGTGATTCGAACCTATGTTAATCTTGTTAGTTAATGATCGTAACCGTAAAATTTAAACGAATTCTAAGAAGATTAGAATTTTGATAAGAGACGAAGAAACGAGATTAAACGTCGATAGAAAAGTCGAATAAAGAAATTAATTTGATATTAATGATTGTTGTCGTTTGACGGACGATATTGTAGTTGATGATATTTCCATCCGAGATACGAGATGTTATGAGTTGTAGTTAATAAACGAGAAGTTGATAAACGAAAATGAAATAGAAATTGTTTTGAATCGGAAATTGGTTTAGTAATTGAATTAGTTGAAAGACGAGGAATTATACGTCGAGATTGTAATCGAGAAATGTGAAGGAGTTCATGATGAATGATTGTTCGTGTTTACTGCCTTGAAACAAAAATTTCGTAAGTATATAAGTGGGTTAACATAAACCGAACCTAAAAAGTCGTGCGTCGAGTTAACGAGCACTAGGGTTCCACGCGGACTGTTTTGCGATGCGTTACGGAAACTGTCATAACTTTTAACTCGCTTTACGAAATCGAGATCCGTAAGTTGGAGAGTAAACTATACACCCGTGGCTTTCTTTTGTTATAAATTTTATCCCCTGTTTTGAAATATTCTGTTCTGTATGAACTCCAGAACCTCTACTTTGTGCAGAAAGTTTCCAAAGACTTAATTTCTTAAGTTGAATCCTTTTCAACTCCGTTCCTTGTGAACTTTTAAGTCGTTATAAGTTATCGACATCCGTTATCTACTGACCTAAGTGTCGAGTAATGAGCCGAGTCAGTTTCTAAACGAGAATTTATCGAGTCTCGTTTATTCGTTAATCAAAAGAAAGTAGTAAAGTGCAAAGGCCTAAAAGATTAAAACCAATTCGACTTCCTGTTTCTTTTATCGTTACGATCAAGTTTTAAAGTTTGTTTATTTGCGATAAAAGGAGGAAGTCAGAGTTGAAGACAGGACGGAAGACTGAAGGTTAAAGTTTGTTCTGTAAACGATTGTGGTGGGCTTTTCTATCAAAATAAAATGAGCGTTGCTCGAAAGTGTTTACTTACTACTTTAATAAGTGTGTATTAAAGTACCTATCAGTGCATGATGAATTGTTTTATGTGAATTCTCTTGTGCCTCTCTGAGTTAGCCCACAGAGTGCTATCCAGAGTATTGGATTCTGAGTTAGCCCACAGAGTGCTATCCAGAGATTCCAACTAAACGATCATATTCTGAGATAGCCCACAGAGTGCTATCCAGAGGGACGGATTCTGAGTTAGCCCACAGAGTGCTATCCAGACGATCGAATTCTGAGTTAACCTACAGTGTGTTATCCAGAATTAAGTGTACAACAGTATAAGTCTTACGAGTGTTTATGAAAAGATGCCTGATTAATCTATACTCTTGTGAGTTGTTTTCGGCAATGTGCCCACTAAGTGCTTTATGTACTTAGCCCTGCATGTTTGTTTTAAAATGTGTAGGTTGAGTGACGAAGGTGGAGGAGGTTGAGTAAAGGTCGTACTTAAGGAAGTAAAGTTTAGTTGAGCCTCGATTTCACATTTGATATGTGATCTCATTCTACGTTTTTCCGCTGCAAAATAACTCTCTTATTGATGTTAATCTTTTCGGTTTAAGTTGTTCATACTTTAAACCTAGTCTTCTCTGATCATAACTATGTCGAGCAATCTTTCGAGATTGACTCTCTTTTCTTTAATAAGAATCAGTTCATAGTATTTTTATCTCTGTTATAGATGTTAATTTATTCATTTATTCATTCATTCCCCCTTCTTCTCTGCTTCTTTAATCCAATCCCTAGTCGCACCTCGGCTTGGCCGTCCCTCGGGATTTGGGGCTGTGACAAACCAAAATAGTGAAATAACTAAATATTTGAAGAAACTAAATTACTGAAGTCACTAAATAAGTAAAGAAACAAAAATTAGTTACTTCACGAAATTAGTGAAGGACGAAAAGGCTGACGGAGAATCTTAAGTGAAATTGTCAGATTTATGCATACACCGCACGCATTTGTAGCTTTTATGAAGTAACCAAATTTGAAAACTACGATTCAATCGTTTTTATGAAAAAAACAAAATTTCATAAGTTTGTGTTGAGTAACAAAATGATAACTATTTTTTTTTGCGAAAGAACAAAATAGGCATCATTTTAGTTGAGTAACAAAAAGAGTTAAGTAACAAAATTAGTTACTTCACTAAATAATTGTAGTAACTGAATAACTAAATAATTGCAGTAACATAATCAGTAAATTCACTAAATAAGTGAAGTAACAAAATTAGTTAGCGCACAAAATAATTGTAGTAACTGAAACCACAAAATAAGTTCAGTAACAAAATCAGTTAATTCACTAACTAAGTGAAGTAACAAAATGAGTTGAATAACAAAATAATAGAAATCACTTAATTAGTTAGTTCACAAAACAATTGAAGTAACTAAATAACTAAAGTATCAAAATTAGTGAAGTAACTAAATATTTGAAGAAAGTAAGATAGTGAAGTCATTAAATAAGTGAACTAAGAAAATTAGCTACTTCACAAAATTAGTGAAGTCACTTAATTAGTGAATTAACTAATATTGATAGTTCACTTATTTAATGTAGTGAGTTCGAAACTTTGAGCAGATTTCCATATCCTGAATAAAAATCATTTGTTTGCTAATAAGGTTTTGATATTTTTTTAATTAACAACATTATTTTGTTATTTTTATAAAATTTAAATTTTAACCTTATGCAGCTGGGATGGAAGTATAAAAGACCATCATTACAAGGTCTAAGTTATAAAATTAACCATTATTGTAAAGAGGAGGTTTTAGCAAGCATTAGAACAACTTTGAATCAACATGGGGCAAAGCTGTTTGCTAGATTTGAGAACTGTTGCTTTGGAAAATTTTATAATTTTCCTGGGAAGCTAGGAAAATCAATAAGCACGATCCATGAACTAATGACCTATCAAGTAGAGTATAGAAAGGAGCAGTCATACAAAGTTCGAGAGCTGACTTTTTAGGTAAAGGGTAAAATGGTTAAATTCAGAAAAGAAGAATTTTCATTAGTGACAGGGTTGAATTTTGGAGCCTCAGATTTTGATACCCATAAAGATCCAGTGGTGATCCCACATGATTCAATGTATGCCAATTGGTACGTTGATGTGAACGTAAGCCATTCTTAGTTGTTTGAAGACTTCAAGAATAACAGGTTTGACACTGCTGATGAGTACTTGAAAGCTGCGAAGATATTGTTTGTTTATAATGTTATTCTAGGAGTACCGAAGACACAAAAGATATCTGACTGGATCTGGCTTTTGGCTGAAGATGAAGAAGCATGGGAATCATTCCCTTGGGGTAGCTTCTCTTTCCAATTCTTGATCCACAATCTTAATGGCATAAAGACAAATCGGAAGGGTGAAACGAAGAATCGATGTTATCATCTTAATGGCTTTGTGACTGCCTTCCTGGTACGTATACTTTCACTACAACCTGTCTTATTTTCATTTCAACCTGTCTTATTTTCATTACAATATTTTTTTTTTTTGGAAGGGATGGATATTATGTGCCTTCCCTGAAGTAGGAATTGATTCAGGTTTGAGAAACGAGGGGTGTATACCACGGATGCTAAGATATGAATACGTGTCAGGGCTTCGAGAACTTATGGATTTGATAGTCTCAGTAAGTTTTTCATTACATAATTGACCTTGTAATATTGTTATTAATAACATCTTATCTCATGTGACAAATAGGTAGAAGAAACATTGAAGCCGTCAGATGACGAGTTGGATGCATTGTATTGGGGGACAGTTGAAGGGGATAATGAATAATTCAAAGTATACTTTCCGAAGTATGGTGTTGTTGTGCCGGAGCTTGGACCATCTGACAATGAAGAACAAGGTAATGGAGGGCAAAATGAAAGAGTAATTCGAGCTCGAGTGAACGAGGGGCGAGGCGGCCATAGAAGAGAATGTCTATCGCTTGAAGACGCAACTAATTTGATAACATTAGTTCTGATGAGTGATGAAGTGGTGAAGCACTTTGCCAATGCCACAGTGACTTTGCTAATTGATAGAATGGGTGCAGCACCACTTGCAATGGTAATAATGTTTTTTATAGCATTTTAAATGTTAACACATTTATAAAGTGACATAATGTCTTCGTATATTACAGGAACCAAGAAGCACAAACAGTGCATGACAAAGCAATGATGGAGGAGATGTGAGCTGAAGATCCGAAGAGAATCAGACTTTGGGGGATGGAGCAATTGTAGACAATGTTAAAGAACCGGTATAGTATTAATTTAGTTTGTTTTTTTTAAGGTGTTTGTTTTACAAATAATTAAATGCGTGTATGTTTGTATATATTAGGTGAAAAATACAGAAGAAATAAACGTGTAAACAAAACAACCAAATTTCTTCAGCAGAATTATGGAAGAAGTAGAAAGGGTAAAACTAGTGAGAAAGATTAATTTTGTCAATCTATATCTGAATGACATAAAATAATATGTAATATAAAAGTTTTTGTTATATAGGTTGTGAAAGAGTCTGTTGAATGTGGTCCATCACAAAATGTTATTCAAACGAAGTCTTGTGAAATACACAAGGGTAATTGTGATAGGGAAAAGACTCCTAATCTTCCAGAAAAGGTGTATATGAGAAGTTGGATTATTAATTTCATCTGTCCTAAAATGCTTAAGTGGTGAAACTGATTAATAAAAAATAACTGTTATAAATTATGACAGGTAGCTGTAGATGGACCAATTCATACTCCTAAGCATGTGGTTAAGGCTCCAGATGATCAAGAAACGATTGCAAGAGCAGTGCAAATAGCAATTGGTGACAAGGTATTTGCTTGTGACTTCACTTGATAAGATTTAAGACTTAACATTAGTTTCATGTTTATGTTTTTGATCAGTATTTTTTTGGTAAGTAATAATATTAGTGAAATAACTGAATAAGTGAAGTTAAGAAAATTAGTTACTGCACAAAATAAATGAAGTAACTAAATAACTGAAGTACCAAAATTAGTGAGATAACTACATAAGTGAAGTAATAAAATTAGTTAAGTAATTAAATATTTGAAGAAAAATCATTAGTAAAGTCACTAAGTAAGTGAAGTAACAAATTTAGTTAATTCCCAAAATAATTTAAGTCACTAAGTAATTGAAGTGACAAAATTAGTTACTTAACGGAATTAGTGAAGTAACAAAATTAGTTACTTCACAAAATAATTGAAGTAAGTAAATCACTGAAGTAACAAAATATTTGAAAAAACATAATTAGTGAAGTATCTAAGTAAGTAAAGTAACAAAAATAGTTAAGTAATAAGGTGTGCAGTTACTAATTTGGTCTTACTAATAATAAAGTGTGAAGTAACTAATTTAGTGAATTAAGAATATCAGTGAAATAACAAAATAATTGAAGTATCAAGAAACAGTCAAATAACAAAAAAATGTGATGTATCAAAATTAGAGAATTAACAGAGTCAGTTAAGTAATAAGATGTGCAGTTACTTCATTTTAGTCCACTTAGAAATATCATATTGTGATTTGGTCTTAACATTTTTATTTCATTTCTTGGTATGATAGGATATTGAGCAATCGTTTCAAACTCCAATTCAAAATAAAGATTTTGAAAATGATGACCCTGACTTCTTGAATGAATTGGAGAATTCAACCCATGAAGTAACACAGTTGGATAAGGATAACAAGTTGGAAGAGAGTAAAAGAAGGAAAGGAAAATGGGTAGTTGAAGAGAAAATGGAAGAAAATGTGCCAGCATCGAAGAAGCTTCGACCGTGTGCAATGGAATTGGAAGAAGAAATCAAAAGGCCGAAGAAGATGGACTGGACTTTGGTACGTGCTCGAAGAAAAACAACTGTTTTATGCAGCCCATTCCTTGACAATGATAAGCGTGGAGGTGATTACTTATTGTTCAAAAAGAGCAATGCTACGTAAGGGATTTTATAAGAAGCTTAATTTATAAAATCTGATTTAACACGTATTATGGATTTTATAGTTATTTACGAAGTCATTTTTTTACCATTATGTAGGAGAAATGTTGGATTGGCATATCCTGTTGCTGCTCATTGGTTTCTTGCCATAGAAGATGAAAAAGAGAAGATAAATACAGGGCAAATGGAAGCATACTTATGCTGCTTGCACAGCTTCCAAATTTTCACAAAGATTAAACAAAAAAATAATCTTGTAGGGATCATAACTCCATGCTTCCTGGTAAGTTTAAAATATGGATTCTATAGTTTAGTTATTAAAACAGTGGTAAATTTTTCCATTGATTTTGTTTTGATATATGTGAAGGTACACATGTACGATATTTGGCAATACTACCACAGTGCAGAGTATTTATCTCGATTCGACAAGGATGTTCCTGAGGGGATATCACTTTCCCATTTATATGAGCTGGCAGAATACGTGCACGGGATCAGTCCTAGATGGAAAAATCAGCAGGAGTGGTCGTAATATGATCGGGTAACATTTTATTTGTACTTAAATAATTCAGTAGAGCTTTGGATCATAATATATACTACTTCTAACAGTTTATTCAATATGGATTTTTTATTTGAAATGAAGGTTATTACTGTCTATAATGGTGTATATGGCTGGTGTGTGGTCGAGATGGATTTTCCTACAAACAGCATCCTACTTTATGACACAAAGGTGCACACGTACGACTCAACAGATTTCAGTGACACAACCAAAGTAATGGTGCCCTTGTCTTGGATGTTACCACAAGTGCTGTTGTATAGTGGTTTTTATGATGAACGACCTGAATGCCCGCAGAAGCCACAATGGAGTATCAGGCATGTGGACCGTAGAACAATGAAGCTGAAGAATAGATATAAATTCTCGACAGGACCTTACACCTTGAATACAGTGGATGCAATCCTTGAGAACGCAGTACCAACAAGTTTTCTGAAGAGAGATATCAAACAGTACATGAAGGATATTGCTTTTGCGATATACACATTCAGCACAGAAGGATCGACCGTAAAAAACCCCGAATCGTAGACCATGATTGAAGAAGTACATTATGTTTGGATGAAACTGAATTAAATTTATTTTTGTCGAACAAACTATTTGCTAACTGTTGCAGCATGGTATGCGTAGTATATTGTGTAATTGGTAGTATAACTTATGACTTGTAGTCGCTTTTGGTAAATGTTCGTTAAATATATTTAAGTAACAGAATGTTTGTTCGAAATTCTGTGTTGCCACATTTGTGAATTTAAGATTTTAAGAATGTTTGTTCGAAAATTTGTGAAGTAACATTTGTGAATTTTAAGATTTTAAGAAACAATTGTTACATCACAAAAATAGTTAAGTAACACTTTAAGTATCAATTGTATCATAAAAGAATTTAGTGAAGTAACAATTAAGAATTAAGGAATATGGTTCAGTCACAAATATGAAGTAACAAATCACACTTAACAAGTATAGTTAAGTAAAGTAAGTAACAATTGTGAATTCACAAAAATGGTAATACTTCAAAAATAAGTAATAAGGCTCATATTTAATTCTAGAATGAAAATAGTAAAAAAAATATCAACATAATGAATTAACAATATTAACAACGTAACTAAGAAAAAAGAATTCGCAAATCTAAGATGACAATTGTTACTTAAGAACTATAACTAAGTTAACTGTTAAGTAACAATTGTGAACTAAAAAATTTAGTTAAGTAACAAATGTGCAATAACATTAGTGAAATAACGAAATAAAAATAAAGACCAAATTAATTATTCAATTTATGTTAGTAAATTAACAAAATTAGGGTAAATATCAATAACGAATGTACATTACTACACATATTAGTAAAAAAAAATCACAATATTAAAGATAAAATTGAACAAAGTATGGTAATAAATAGTGAAGTAAAAAAAAATAATGTGAAAGAACAATAACAAAAAAATGAAATAACAAACATGAAGTAATTAACAAACTCCAAAAGCCATATTTAAATAGTAGCACTTCAAATTATGAAGTAAGTCCACGGTACATAGGTCAAAAACAAAAACATGGGTAAGCCCATAATACAAGATCATTTTTAAAGTCTAACTAATGGATAAACAATGTAATAAACTAAAACAAACATAATAACAGTTAGGGAAACTATTAAGATAAGTTTAAAAAGATGTTAATTCTCAAGAAACGGACATCTGTTCTTGATGTGATCGGTGCTGCGACAAATGCTACAGGCCCTCGACTTCCTTTTGACGGTTGCTTTAGAAGACGACCCCTCGGAAATCTTCATAAAACTCGCACGTAGTACTATAATGACCAATTTGTTTGCACCGTGTGCAAACTCGAGAGGTTGACCTAGAAGACTCACTTGACGAGTGGATTCTCTTTGTCTTTGAGCGACCAACTTATCTCGGATTAAATGGAACACGAACAATGCATTCAACAACATGTGTAGGCAATTTCCACTCATCTTTGTATGGAATAGGATTAACATCGGCAGCATACATATCAGCCCAATTTTTTTTATTGAAATATGGCGAAATATAGGATATTGGCTCATGTTTTGAAGTGCTATAAATGAGGAAAAAAAATTCTAACAAGTGAACGTATTTGTACAATATGTAAAGGTTTGAATTCAAACCTGATAGCTGCAGATGTATGAGCACATGGGATCAAATCCAAATCAAACTCTCTACAAGAGCATGTATTCTCAATAAGATCAACCATGAAGCTCTTTCCTGAGGTTTTAACGTAGAAGCGAGTGGTATTTATTGCTTCAACAAGCATATTATATCCACTTTCAATTAAAAGTTCCAGCTCACCTGCTATCCTAGGTGATAGTTCATGCTTCCGAGATAATGCGTTTGGACGCCTCTCAACAAACCAACCACAAACCATGGACCGAACACACTCCAAAAGAGTTGTAACAGGTAATGTTCTTGCCCAACGTAAGGTAGAATTTATATTTTCACAAGCATTAGATGTCATGATCCCATAACGTCGTACTGGATAATAACTGTTAGCCCACCTAATAGGATCAATCTCAGACAATCTCTTGTAAGCTGGCGGGGAGATCTCTTCTAAGACAGATATTAGTTTGTGAAAATCATCTTTCCTATAGCAAGTGGCAGCTCTCTGAAATGCTTTGACCACAATGTTTCCATATTTGGCTAAATTTTTCTGAATATGAAAACAACACAGAGCATGCGTGACACCGGGGTACACGGTTTCGACAGCCTTACTAATGCTAAGATGTTGATCACATACTATCAACAAATCGTCGGGTTGAACAAAACTCTTCTTCAATTCAGACAAGAACCAAATTCAGGAACGTTCATTCTCCTTGTCATCAATACCAAATGCAAGAGGAAATATTTATTCATTTGCATCCTTCGATGCAGCTACAAACATTACACCTTTGTATTTACCTTTCAAGTGTGTAGCATCTACCCAAATCACAGGACGACATGCTGTGGCAAACCCAGAAATTGAAGCACTTAACGCCATAAATGCATACTCAAAGACATTATTATCATATGTTTGGAGTGAAACATGAGAACCAGGGTTGCAAGTTTCAACCATATGTAAAAAACCAGGCAACAATGAAAATGATGCATCAGAATCACCATATATCAACTGAATGGCACGATTGCGAGCAGCCCATGCTCTCCCATATGAAATCTGGCACAAAATAGAACATGGAATTTCACAAAATTCAGGTGAAAAATCCCAAAAAAAATTGATACTTCCCCAACAAATAATTGGTCAAAGTACGATGAAACAACAAAAACTAGTAGACATACCTTGAAACCAAATTCAGTTTGGAGGTAATGAACCATCTCCTTAGGGCGTAATACAGCACCCTGAACCATAAGCCATGGAGCAAAGAAAGCACCAATTACACTAGAACACATGGTTCTATGTTTATGAACTCTCAAATCAATTGCACAAGTATGTGGAGCCTGAAAATGTGTGATTCTCCAAAAGGCATCAACAGTAGGCGCTTGGGAGCGAAGACGAAATTCACAACGATCATGGTATTTGCACTTGACATAATATCTCTTTTTACTAGAACGCTCAACTACAAACTCATACTTATTTGTCGAATGATAAAGACCAATCTCATACATCAAACTTGGTTTAGACTCAAATGTGGCACCTAAACCAAGTTGATGACTACGGTATTTCAATTCAAAATCACCCTTAACCGACACATCGCATTGACCAGCCTTGGATGAGATAAAGTGGGACTGATTCTTGGAAAATGGATTGGTGAACATAGAATGCAAACCATAAATACTTTGAGGCGGGGCAGATTGAGAGATTGGAGGTACAAACCTAGGGTTGTGTAGAAGTGGATGAAACATGGGCTCAGGTTCAGCATCATAATAAATTGGATCGTACTCATAATTTCCTTCGTCATCAAGACTAACAGTACTATCAGAATCGAATGGGTCATATTCATCATCATACTCATCATTTTCTTTTTCAGAGTTTTCACCAACATATGACTCATCCATAGACGACTTGTTTGCAATATTTCTTCCTAAATTTGGCAAGTCTGATGCAGGTGGCTGAATAGGTGACTGAACAACTACATAAAATCTTCTCACTCCACTGTCTAAAGCATATCTCAATTCAGTATCGTTACTTACATTAAAACGTACAATCACCAAGTGGAGATCCAACAAGACAAGATATTAAATATGAACCTACACCTTGATATGAGTCTATGTTTGCACGAATTTTATCTAGTAATACATTAAAGAGAAGTTCATCATTGGGTAAAAGCACCAATAACTTATCACCTCCTTGGTATGAGTCATTCAACCAAATACCCCCAAAATGTAGAACAACAGTGGTAACATTCATCTAGGGACAAAAACAGAAAATAAAAAATGAAAAATTCCAACAATTGCACACGTAACAATACTTTCATTGGCGATAAAACAGAAATAGAACTTAATATTTTGGATTTACACTAATATTTTCATCCCAATTTTTGATAGTGACCTAGAAGCATACCTTAATATTCTCAGTCGAACAGCCAGAAAAAAGACAATGCTCTGGAGATTAGGAAAGCATCAATACTACAAGCACGATTTATATAGGCAAATCTTTAAACTTGAAGCAACGATAGAAGAAAAGATTGAAGAATGGGGTAAATCTTTACCCTTCTATTTTTTTGGTTTTCTTACCAATATAATGACTGCCACTCTCATCCCGCTAATTGAAATTTGAATTAATGAATTTGCAAAATATTTAATTTCATTTTATTAAACCGAAAAGGTGTCTAACCAAAAGTTAAGTAACAAAGCTAGTAAATTCAAAAATTAGTGAAGTAACAAAATAAATAAAGTAACCAAAAAAAAAATGTAACATAATCACTGAAGTAACAAAAATTGTGAAGTAACAAATTCATTAGTGAAACAAATTCATTGCAGTAAAAAAATTAGTGAAATCACGAAGTCAGTGAAGTAACAAATGCATTAGTGAAACAAATTCATTGCAGCAAAAAAATTAGTGAAATCACGAAGTCAGTGAAGTAACAAATTCATGGCAGCAACAAAAAATCTAAAGCCACCAAATCACCAAGTTAGTGAAGTAACAATTTTTTGTAATGTATAAAAATTGGTTTACTTATGTATACAAATCATTAACATCATTGAAACCACAAATAATAACTTATTATATAATAAACAATCTTAGTAGTATGTCCCAAACAATTTAGTAATAAACAAAAGCTTGTGATAAAATAAAGGACTAAATACAGGGGAAAATGTCCCATATCAAAGGACAAAGCATTGAGTACATGGTAAATAAAACATTAGCAATTACACTACACTAAGAAAGCAAAAGATGGCCACAACTACAATCTTGTCAACTTTTACAAATTCGCAAAACATAACTACAAAGCAACAATTATAAGAGTAATTATCAAAGCACCAATACCATAGTTCTTCCACCGTGACTTTTCCTTCAACTCATAAATTTCACCTCTCATCGAAAAATCATTCAAAGTTAGCTGAGTATTTTCTTCGTCAAGCTCATCGTGTCTCGTACGTAGGTTATTACAATCAAACTCAAGAGCACGAACTTTCTCTTGCAAATCATCCCTCTCTTTGCGATATTGGGCAGCTATCGTAGAAGCAATGCTTTCGGATAGAACTATCTTCCTATAAGCATCCTGGAGATGACCTAGCTGATCTTTATACAAATCAGGATCATGACGAAGTTGTTTGATGTATTCACGTTGAACGTCAGTGATATTGGGATCAATCCAATCACAGAATTCACACACATCCTTCTGCAAGATTTTAACATAAAATACAACGCATAAATAAATACAATAAAGATTTGCTTAAAAGTAAACAGTAAACTTCTAAACCATAAAATGTACCTCAATATTTGGACAACTAAAATATCTCCTCGCAGGATCATTGACACGCACCCGTCGTATGGTACGATCAAAATACTTGTGTATGCCCCAGGCGGACAGTACACGCTCCTATGCCCACTACCGGACTGGTTAGTCTTAGCGGTAAGCTAGGGTCGATCCCACGGAGAATGAGGAACTACTTTATCCTTCGGTGCACAAATTGAGTTGTCACGGTCTCGATCTGTATATCTACACAATAAACTAAACGGAAATCAAATATAAAAAGGGGGTAAGATTTGGGATTGGTCATGATCATTGTTGATATGTTAATTCGGTCACGGGCACACTGAAGATCCGTCCATGCTTCGTATAAACTCAAGTCATGGCCCAAAGACATTGGGGCGTTTCAAGAGTCTATACTCCACACTTGGGATGGTTGAATCCCTTGTTGTCGTCTTGGTCCGAAGGTCGCGCTTTACCCCGATCATAAGGCCGTGCTTCACTCCTCCTTAGATAGTAGTCATACCCGATCTCTCCAAGTATGACCCTCACCATCCTTCTCTCCCAAGCTTCCCATGTCCGTACCTACAGAGTAGACATAACTCGCGGGATATCCATTTCCGGTACTACGTCCAACCAGTCATCGATATGTCTACGATACGCGAGATGAGTCCTTCGGTCAATAACCATGGCTTGATGCCTCGTCACAGTTGGTGGTTGATTGTTAGAGAAGCCCAAAACCGAGAAAAGGCGCAGTATCCCCTTGCCCATTCCTCGCCATCCAGATCTACAGCACCATGTTAGATGTTGTTCAGCTACTCGGTCATGGGCACACCGAAGGTTGCCGTCTGTCATGCCCTACCTTTGCTTGGAATAGTACAGCTCCAACCGAACGGAGATCACCCGTTAGGTCAGGACTGCCCATGAGTTCTGCTCAGATCTATCCGGAACTACTGGACTCAACCGATGGCACAAGTGCCTCACGAATATTTCACATATCAACAATCAATCATTTACCATACCCAAATCTCACCAAGTTGACTACTCACGCATATTGAAATACATAATAACTGATAAATGAGAATGCATGAATAAAGAGGAATGCGAAATATTTGAATTAAAATAGTACCTAAGGCAAACAGCCTTGGATTCGTTCTTCACAGCGGAATGTAAATCAAAGCAGATAAATTGTTTTGAACGTAAAATAAATATTGAACTGGAAACGAAAGTATTTTTCCGAACTAAGACTAGAGAATGGTGTGGTAACCAATGTTGTGCCAGCCGCTCTGGCTGGACTTTTATAGTAGCAATGGCCGCGGACAAAACCCTAAGCGAATGGACTGAATCGGCATGATTGACACTTTCCATGTTGAGCGAGATTCTGATTATCTGTGATTGAATGGATTGATGATTGGCAATCTCCGATTGATTGATTTATTTAGGGTAATGCGCTGACCTCCAAATCCTTCCTTCCATAGATGCTTGGCAGATATTGTGCGAATCTTCTCCACGCGGCTTTCCTTCTTGAGCTTTGGCGACTGACTGACAATTTTTGTAGTGGTCAAACTGATTGCATGCTTCATGGTTTGATTCCTCGTAGGCAAGACAGTTGAAAGATCTTCTTTGTTGTTGGATGCATTGCGTTAATACCACGAATGCGAATGATGAACAACAACTTAGCTTCACATGGAATCCTCCTTTCAACCTCGTCTCTTGCTTCAATTCGTCTAATGTGCTGCATACTCCTTTGCGTAATCCTTGCAACCGACTGAATTCACTCCAATTCTGCTCATTCTGACCACCTTTCCTCTGTTTGACTTGGACTGAGCTTCCTTCCTTCGAACAATAGTTTTCTTCCCCTAGACAGACACTAACGACACAAAAAAGACATGAAAAATAGGGCCAAATGGCCCAAAAGTCGAAGACGCATCACACCTACACACTTAAACCATACTTGCCCTCAAGTATGTAGATGGATTCACAAAGACACCAAGAACAAAGATGAATGAAAAGGAATAAAACTTCAAGACACGAAAGTGCGCAATCAAATGGATCAGTTCGTGCATGCATGTATCCACCAAATGAACATTCCACAAACCCATTGAGCAAATACATCACATGATTACATTAGCAGTCTTCCTCACACACTCAAGTGTATGGCTAGTGTTTACTCTCATTTCATGCTGCATTAGCTCTCCTATTAGCTTGTTCAAGAATTTATGGCTATTGGTTCATCTGGTGCAAATTATCAAAAGGTCTTTATTTGGGTGTAATGGGGCATACAGAGCAGGGTAAAGATTTCTGGATAGTGAGTTAAAACCTGATTCCAGTCATATTGACTACTCTTTCAATACCAGTGCTCCCACTACTCCTCATAATCTTTACTTGCGGTTTATCTCTTCTTAGGCATATATTGTTCTTTGATCACACTTAGAATTTCCATTCTTTTCATTTATGCCTTCTTCTTAAACACTGACTACCCCCTTTTTTTTACCCCTCTTTTTTTACTTGTGTTTTTTTTCACTTAGAGCATCTATGTACCCCTTCTTATCTTGTATGGTGTGGGAGACACACTCTTAATCAAATATCATTACAAGGGCTTATTAAAGAAAAAGTGCTTCGGCTCAAAGTGTTTAGCAATGGATCATCATGTTTACTAGATAATTCTGGGGCTTCTAATCATGAAGAAACTGCCCTTATCCTTTAATCTACACCACCAGCTAAAAATCCACTAACAAGTTCTAAGATTACCAAGCAGCATGAACATACAGAAGATAGAAATAAATAGGCTCAATCCTCACAGGTATGGACTTCTGTATTCCCTCTACTGCTATTCATGTAATGTTGCTCATCATACCAATCACACCAGTCAAACCAAACAACATGCATATATTCCCCTAATCCATATATCATGCACAACACACAGACTCACAGACTCAATTTACACTAAACTCCAGCTGACACAAAACATAAAAATCAGAAATGAAAAGAATAAAAGAAAAAAGAAAATAAATCCTAAACTACAGATAGGGGAAAGAAAACTTATTCATTCTGGTCGGAGGCATCTCCTCCTCTCCGTCCGCTTTTGCCATCAACGCCTCAAAGTCTTTCTTCATGTTAGTATGGATCGCCGTCATCTCTGCCCTCAGCATTGTTACTTCTTCACGTAGCTCCTTTAGTTCCGCCAATACGGATGCCATCTCGCTGTTTGAGCGGCGCGGAACCACCTGCTCCTTCGCCTTGCTCGGTTCTGCTCTGCCTGCTGTGCTTTCCGGATAGACCAGCGAGTAATTCCCATGCTCATCCACCTCAACAACCCTCCACCTTACGAAGCGCCCTTGGTCCAGAAATCTTGTATCCGCAACTTCTCGATCATCTGGTTTCTCCAAATTAAAATTGGTGAGATTCTTTGCAAGAATCGTCGCCAAAGGGCAGAGTGAAAGGTATTTGTTGTGGAGGGTCACGCCAAACTGAAACTGCTACGCTGCTATGAACCCAAAATTCACCCTTTTCTTCTCCATCATGCACCACAAAATGAACAGCTCCTGCTGGGTCACCACATTAGACCCCTCGAAACGCCCGTAGATGTTGTAAGCCAGCCACCTGTGGCAAATTTGTAGCGTTGGATCTCTGATCTCATTGGATTTGCTGCTGTTCTTCAAATATCGATTTCTGGTGGAGATGATTGACCAGTAGTGGTCAATCTGAGCCTTTCATTCATCCGAGGCCACCGTCTCTGCCTCCTTGTACTCATCCTCATATACCTCCTGCGGTTCGAGTACTCCGAGTTGAACGTTCAACTCGTTGATGGAAAGAGGGAACATCCTGCCCCGCAGTTGGAAGCGCAGGGTGCCCGGAGAATCGATACCGTAGTTACCGCGGGGTTTGAACTCCACTGTCTCTATGAATTCCTCCGACAGCTTCTTGAACGCGGGGTAGTTCCATTCCAATACCTTTCCCCAGCCTATTCCCTTGAAGTATCCCTCCACCTTTTCCTTAATTCCAAATGCTTCCAGGCTCTCTCTCAACAAGAAGTACCAAGGGATGATTTCCCTGTTTTGCAGGATGGCATGCCGCTGGCTGTCTCGCGGTATGGTTGCTCCAGATGATGCGGCTCGTAGCAGGCCCTTCCTCTTGGTTCCCGTTTTCTTGGTGGTGACACTGGGTGTAAACTTCACAGGCGCTTGTATCTCCCCTGAGTCAGAGTTGTCGATGATCTCTACTCTCTCTACTTCTTCTTCTTCGATTTCCTTTGCTTCTTCTTATTTTTCTCCTTCTTTTGCCTTCCTTTTTTCCTCAGCCGTATCTCTCCTCACCGTGCTCGTGGTACCAGCCTTACCCCCTGATTTGCTTTGTTTGGACTTTTGCGGTAAGGGGGGTTTTGAGGCTTCGAGCTTCCTCTTTGCTCCTACCCCTTTCTCCTTGCTTTGCAGGGTGATATTGTCTTGGGCCTGCACCGGAGAATTTTTCTCTCTCTCCTCCTCTCTGACTGGTTCCTCCCTTTGCTCGCCTTCTTGCTCCTTCTCTTCGTGGTCATACGTGGTCGGAACACTCTCCTTTGATTGAGATTGGGAGCGGGAAGAACTGGGGTCTGGAGTTGGCTCCTTTGGTGGGGGAATGGCTGCTTTCTTTCCGGCGGTCTTTTTCTTCGCTGCTGCTGCAGTAGTAGTGTCCTTGGCCGTTGACTTCTTCTTCTCTTTCTTCCTAGGCGGTTGAACATCTGGTTCTTCATCCTGTACCTGATCTTGGTTCTCCGCAGTGTCTCCTTCTCCGGCTAGTTGCTTCTCCGACGAGGGAATCTTCTCCTGTTCCTCTTCTTCCACACCCCGAGTAGATGTGGTTTTCTCCGAACTGTGTACAGGAGTTTCCTCGGAGGTGGTGCTGCGCGTTTTTCTTTTCTCTCCCACAGGTACAGATTTTGCAGTGGTCGCGCCCTTGGTTTGGGTACTGCCGGAGGCGGCAATACTCTTGTTCGTTCTTTTGTGCGCGGCTTTCTTGATTCTGACCATGGTGATTATGCTAGTTGGAAAATTAGGGTTTTAGAACGACGGCGAACGCTAGTGAAGGTATGTGGAGTGAAAGCTGGAACTGGGTGTTTAAATGGCAGATTCATGGATGGCAGTTATGGCGAAGTGGAGAGAGTGGCTGGGTGTGTGGCGGTTATGGAGGCTACGAGGGTTAATGGAGGAGGGTTTTCTCCTTTAACTGATGGAATGGTGAGGTGACAGTTATGGGAAGTTGAAACGTTTAGGGAATAAAATCATTACCAAATTTGAAATTCAAATTTCGTGCGAAATCCCAAGCGCCGCAGTTATATCCCAGCCATCCTTGTCAGATGCGCCTCCACGTCATTTCTTGGTTAGACCGTTCCCATTCAACACATCGGTCTGCCACCTACACACTTTGCATTGCAAAGTGGGTTCAAAATTCACCCTGGGCTTCCACCTACACACTTTGCATCGCAAAGTGGGTTCGAACTCAAAATGAATTTCTAAAACACCTTGGCCCACATTCTCCAGTTCTGACTTAGTCCAATACTCACTCAACTTAAAACGATTCCTAATAAATAACAAACGAAATAGCGGTTGTGATCATACCGATGATCACTCCTGGGTTGCCTCCCAGTCAGCGCTCTTGTTTAATGTCTTGAGCTCGACTTCCAGCTTTGGCTCTTACTGATAGATAGGATCCAATAAAGAGCATTTTTCCTTGGTCTTCTTCAACTCTGAATAATCGAAGTATGGCTTCAAGCGATGACCGTTCACCACAAATGTATCTTTTCCATTCAAATCATAAACTTCGACACTTCCATTTGGGAATAACTCCTTCACAATGTAAGGTCCTCCCCATTTTGATCTAAGCTTCCCACTCATCAACTTAAATATAGAATTGAATAACAACACCTTCTGGCCGGACCAAAAATCCTTCTTCATGAGCTTTGCATCATGGATTCTCTTCGTTCTCTCTTTGTACAAAATTGCATTATCGTAGGACTCTAACCGAAGTTCCTCCAATTCATTCATTTGTAACTTCCTTTCTTCTCCGGCCCTAGTCATACTGAAGTTATTCTCTTGATCGCCCAGTAAGCTTTGTGTTCCACTTCTACTGGTAAATGGCACCTTTTTCCGAACACGAGCCTGAATGGTGACATGCCAATTGGAGTCTTATAGGCGGTGCGGTATGCCCATAACGCATCTCCCAAGTAATTGCTCCAGTCCTTCCGATTTGGATGGACCACCTTCTCCAATATGCCTTTTATCTCCCTGTTTGAGATTTCAGCCTGTCCGTTAGCCTGGGGGTGATATGCAGTCGTGACTTTGTGTTTTACCCCCATCCTTTTGGTGAGTGCTCTAATGGCGGCATTGCAGAAATAAGATCCTTGATCGCTGATGAGGATTTTCGGAACGCCAAATCTGTTAAATACTTGCTCTCTCAAAAAATCTGCCGCCGTTTGGGCGTCATTACTTGCTGTGGCTTTGGCTTCAACCCATTTGGAGACATAATCGACTGCTACCAGTATGTACTCATAATTCCTAGACTTGGGAAATGGTCCCATAAAATCAATTCCGCACACATCGAAGATTTCTACAGGCATAATCGGCATTTGAGGCATTTCATCTTTTGCGGTGATACCCCCGACCAGCTGACACTTCGGGCATCCCTGTATCCATTTCTTGGCATCAACAAAGATTGTAGGCCAATAGAATCAACTATCCAATATTCTTTGTGTTGTTCTTCTTCCACCGAAGTGTCCATTGCACGCTGTGCTATGGCACATCTCCAATATCTGAGCATGTTCAATCTCCGGAACGCACCTCCGTATGATTTGATCTGTACCAATCTTCCACAAATGCGGTGCTTCCCAAAAATTCGAGCTGGCCTGTGTCACCAATTTCTGTTTCTCGAACTTGGTCTTTCCTGGTGGCACTTCCTTCGTAAAAAGATAATTTGCTATGTCTGCAAACCAGGGCTCCTTCTCGGTCAGGGCATATAGAGTCTCCATCTCCATATGATCGCGTATGGCGTACAGCCTCTCGTCTGGGAAAGCGTCTTCGATTGGTTCACCATCATCATTTCCCATTTGTAGCCTGCTTAGATGATCAGCCACTAGGTTGACAGCTCCTTTCTTATCTCTTATTTCTATGTCGAACTCTTGGAGTAGCAATATCCACCGGATAAGTCGTGGTTTCGATTCTTTCTTCGCCATTAAGTACTTGAAAGCAGCATGATCGGTGTAAATGATCGCTTTGGTGCCCAAAAGGTATGATCTGAATTTCTCGATGGCGAAAACCACTGCCAACAATTCCTTCTCAGTTGTGGTGTAGCTACACTGAGCTGGATTCAAAGTTTTCGAAGCATAGTATATAACATGGCTTTCCTTGCCCTTCTTCTGCCCCAGTACTGCTCCAACCGCGTAATTGCTAGCATCACACATGATTTCGAATGGCATCTCCCAAATCGATGGGGGCAAAAATATATTTAACTCTCAAAAAGATCATTCCACGTCGACTTTATATGAAAATTGAGATGAATCATTTTCATTGCAAATACTCCTTGCCCCGCATTGATTTAGAAAAGAAAATAATTTTTAAGATTGTCTATAAGAAAGAAACTGATCATAAATACCATACATTACGAGTTCAACATAAGATTAACAAAAAATAAAAAAAGTTGAACCACCACTTCGCAATCATCCCGTTTACCCCACGGTTCCTACCCGAAACCGACCCGTTAACTACAATATTGATTTTACAGAAAATAATTGTAAAAGATAAAAAGTTAAATTTCAACTATAAATTTCAAATTGCATAATTTATTAAACTCGTTTAGAATATATATAGACCCAAATTTAATTTAAAAATGACTATAATATTCGTTCTCGTCCTTAATTTGTATATAGAATAATATTCACTAATTATTTGAACTCGTTTGAATTTATAAATTAAGTAAAGATTCAAATATTATGATAAAAGTTTGTCGCAATAAAAAATCAAACACATGTCACACAATATGTAATAAATAAAAATTATATTATAAATTGAACCATGGGTTTGGAATCGGTTCCTCTACCCATACGGTTCGAAGTCAAAATCCTTCCGTTATGTTGAATTGCCGTAACTGAATCGGTCCGCTTACCCCCACAGTTCCGATGCCAATCAAACCCATTTTAGTTCTCGATTCAATAAATCAGTCCGTTGACCATGATCTTAATTTTTTTGTGCACAATAGAATAAATGATCAACATGTCGAAAATAAATAGTAAGTTATATAATAGGACTTAATAACATATTTATTCGGTCAACTAATAAATTAGCCAAATTAAATTAAATTAAACTATAAGAATAAAGTTATTTATTCGGCCGACTAATAAATAAATGGGCCAAATAAATTTTTTGATGCAGAAGATGAAAAACTACACATTGATTATAGGTATTTATAGGCTTTTCAATATGTAATATTTCATTGAATAACAGATGTGGGACACAAGATATTAGTAAATATTTAAAATCTATTATTTTATGTTCAAAAATCCAAAAATTTGAGAATTTAGATAAATAGGAATGGAGGATTAAGAGAGGTGCCACATAGGATTTTTAAAAAAAAGAGTTGTTTTGTTTCATTGAATAACCGATGTGAGACACAAAAATTTATTAGATATTTAAAACCTATTATTTTAAATTTTGAATCAAATATTTGAATAGTATGTTTATAATAAACTTAAAAATCCAAATCGAATATTCGATTCAAGTCGAATATTTGATTCATTAGTGAATATCATTACAAATCGAATACGAATCAAAAAAATATTCGAAGTCAATTTGTTTACTGATTCGAATATGCGAATAATGTCACAAATCCGAATTTGGAACCATTTATTCAGCCAACTAATAAATTTGTTCCCTACAAAAAAATAATTATTTATTCGGCCAACTAATAAATTGGCTAAATTTAATTAAATTTTAAACAGTAAAAAAATATTTATTTATTCGGCCGATTAATAAATAAATGAGCCAAATAAAACTTTTGGTGCAAAAGATGAGAAAATACACATTGATTCTAAGTATTTATAGGTTTTTCAATAGGTGATGCTTCATTGAATAACCAATGTGGGACACAAGCTTTTAGTAACATTTAATAATAAAATGTATTATTTTATTTTAATAATAAAGCTTTTAGGCGAATCTTATATTTTTATGTTTTTATTGTATGGCAGATTTACGTCTATGGCTTAATTGTTTTTCATTCTTTTGAAAGATGTTTTTATGACACATATTCTAGATTAATATTTAAATAATAGGTTGTTCATATTTTATTTTAATTTTTTTTGAAGGAACGTTTTTAATTTAGCCTATCCATATATATATATATATATATATAGAATATATTAAAATATAATAGATATAGATTTTGAAAATTTGATCTTGTTAAGATTTTGTTTCCATGTCATATATAATATAATATATATAGAATATAAATATGATAAATATTAATTTTAAATTCAGAAAATTTGAAAATTTAGATAAATAGGAATGTAGGACTAAGAGGGGTGCCACGTAGGATTTTTTAAAAGAAGAGTCGTTTTCGTTTATATAATATTAGATATTTACTTTATATTCAAGTTTATAGCGGGTATACCACAAGTTGAGATTTTTTTAATAAAAAAAATGGATACATGTATATAAAATAATCGGGTTTATATTATTAGGGAATATTACTATATAAGTTGTGGCGGGAACGAATAGTAAAATTATTTGAGACATGTTTTTAAATTTTTATGATTTTCAAATTTATACTTAGAAACTTATTTTTCTTAACATTTTGTCAATGTTATTTTGTAGTAATATCCAAGGCTATCACATATTACTATGTAACTTTGGGACGATACAATCGAATTTGAGATGAGTAATGGTCGGGTATATAAATAATGAGTATTTATACAATACTTTATTAATTTTAATTTTGTGATATTTACATTGTATATGAACGTAGTAATATACAAGGCTATCACATATTACTATATAACTTTGGGACGATACAATCGAATTTGAGATGAGTAATGGTTGGGTATATAAATAATGAGTATTTATGCAATATTTTATTAATGTTAATTTTGTGATATTTAGATTGTATATGAACAGGTACGTGTATATAAGTAAATATTGAATACTATACTGGTTTTTGAATAGATCGGGTAGCTATATAACTAATTTTTCTACAAACAATATACTATAAAATACTACAAATAATATATTATAAAATAGTTAGGGGTGAGTGGTACGATATACCTTAAAATTTTTGTCATACTTTTTACCTTAACGAAAGTAACGGTTTGTGAAATTTTATTCCTTTACCTTACCAAATTGTAGGGTATACCTTTGTTCGATACACCAAAAATTCGGTACGGAGCAAATTACGTATCTTTACCTTACTACATTTTTGGTATACCAAAAAATGTCGGTATATCATTATACCATTTCATGCTGAAATTTCACGATACACATGAGATACACATGAAATTTAGGATTATGGCCGGCTGAAAAAGTAAAAGTAGGAATGAAGCATCACACGCATCAGTCTTAACATGTAAACTATTTTCATTCTATTATATTTTATATATTATTTATTAATTATACCTATTATTATTAAAAATATTTAATAATTACTTATTAATTTTAATACGGTACGATATTACAATATGTATCGGTATTCAAGTTTATACCGACTTTTCAGTATGGCACAGTATACCTTCAGTAACTGAAAATCAATATTGTTACCCTACCGAAAATATACGGGACGGTATCATACTTTACCGTAAATCACGGTATACCAAAATTTTGATATATTCGGCATTTTTTCAGCATGATAGAACGATATTCGGTATTTTTCCAAAACTCTAAAAATAATAAGAATTCATGTCGACATTGGGCAGGTAGGGAACTAGTTAGAGGTGGACTTCCATGCATGCAACCAATTGCATAGTATGCAACCGACTTTGGCCCATGGAAGCCACCCGACCCTAGCCCAAGAGACGTACCCAGCCCAGCCAATACCGCAAAACACCTTCAACTTTAAAAAAAAAAGAAAATCTGGATAGACACTTAAATAGGTTTCGAACACACGACCTACCTGCACTCAAAGTTGAACAAGTTACCATTAGGCTACTTTTTCATTAATTTGTTTTTTCCCAGGAACTTCTATTCATAGCACCACACTGCATTTATTTTTTTAAAGTATTAATTTTTTTTTTCCTTTTTTCGTTTCTTTTTTTTTTCTTTTTCTTTTTCATTATGTTTTTCATAATTTTGTTTTATTTTTCAGTTTTTTAATTTTTTAAAAAGTTATTTATTCTTCCTATTTGCTTTTTCTAATTTTTTTTTCTTTTTTTACTATGTTGTGTCATATTATTGATTTTATTTATTATTTCAGTTTTTTCAATTTTTTAAAATTATTTCCTTTTGAAAAGTAATATTTTGAAGGATTACCTTTATTCATATCAATAATTACTTTACTAAATCATTAAAAGTATAAGTTATCGTGAATTAAAATAAAATTCATCGTTGAGTAATAATATTACTTTTCTTCATATCATTAATAACTTTCCATCACAAAAAAAATTACTTGACCAAACTACTAAAAGTACAAGTTATCGTAAATAAAATTAAACATCGTCGTTAAGAAAAGTAATGGTTGTGAAACGTTACCTTTCTTCATATCAATAATTACTTTTTTACGACAATAATTATTTGACCAAATAATTAAACATACAATTTGTCATGAACAAAAGTAAACATTGTCATATAGAAAAGTAATAGTTGTAAAATATTACATTTCTTCATATCAATAATTATTTTTCCTTAATACAATAATTACTTGACCAAATAACTAAAAGTATAAGTTATCATAAATAAAAGTAAACATTATCGTCAAGAAAGGTAATGATTGTGAAACATTACATTTCTTTATATCAATAAGTACTTTTCATCACAACAATAATTACTTGACCGAATTACTAAAAGTACAAGTTGTCGTGAATTAAAATAAACATTGTCGTTAAGAAAAGTAATTATTGTGAAATATTACTTTTCTTTATATCATTAATTACTTCTCATCACGACAATCATTACTTTAAAATATTTATATTTTTCAGCCACGAAAAATATTTATTTGTGCAATCGCTAATTGAGGATTAATAAATTCTAATCGGAAAATAATAAACTCTAAAGAGATTGAATTAATTAAACCCAAATTGGAAAATAATAAACCCTAAATTGAATTAATTAAACCCTAATAGAGAAGATTTTAAGATAAGCACTTCTTACATAATTATTTTAAAATCTAGCACTTTTTAACCATTTTTGCCCTTCCATCACCTATTTAGTAAAAAAAAATTGTGACTGAACAAAAAAAAAACATTCCACCACCAAAACTCCACCGCCGCCGTGGCCGCCGTGCCACCACCACCGCCGCCGCCGTCGCCGGCGGCCACAAATTTTTTGCGAAGTCAGGAAAAAAAAGAAACAAATTGTGTCTGAACAAAAAAATAAACATTCCAGGAGCACCACAACCCCATCGCCGCCACCGCCGCCATCGCCGACGGTCACAAATTTTTTGTGAAGTAAAAAAAAATGGAAGTTTTTGTGAAGTCACTTAGAAAAATTTGCGACGTCACAAAAATTTGTGAAGTCACAAAAAAAAATTGTGAAGTAAAAAAAAATGAAAAAAATTGTGGAGTCACCAAAAAAATATTGATAAATTTGTGAATGCACCAAAAAATATGGGAAGGCCCAGCAACCTTCCATCACCTCCCATTAAACCAACCAACAATCAAAACATACATCTTTAATCAAACAACAACACACAAAATTTTACAGATAAATTGAACATAACTAAGATAGACAAATTGAACAAAATTTTACAGACAAATTGAACATAACAAATTGAACAAAATTTTACATACACATTGAACATAACTCAATCCAGTATTCATCTTTTCTCCAATAGCAACCCAAGTTCAAATTAACGAATATGGTAAGCACCCATAGCAACAAAATCGAATCACCGTCGGCTTCATGAATAGCGGTACGACGCCGTCGCCGCCTCCACCACCGCCCTTCAAGTAGAGCCTCGACAGCGCGCCAATGGCGTCGCGGCACGCATCGTCCCAGACCTGCGAATCGGAGTCCTTGAGCCTCTTCGCAATGTGGCCAATGATTTTGGTGAGGTGCGTGGTGGCGGCGTCGGTGTGGGCGGCGAGGAGGCGGACGCCCTCCTTCTTTGAGGGCGGCTTGAGGTCGTTCGGCGCCGTAGAGGCAGTTGAGCAGCATCGAAACGCCCAAGCTCGCCCACAGCATCGTCGGATACCTAGAGGAAGAGGTCGTCAATTCCTACACCGAATTCCTCAACGACCTCAAAAGGGGGATCGTCCAAAATCAGCCGGCGCCGGCCATCGCCATCGATTACTGGCGCCTGCCGCCCAATTCCACGCTCAAGGACGTCGTCACCGGCATCACGTGAGTTGAGGAGGAGGAGACACTGTCGGAGATGGCGGCGGCGAGATGGTGGCGGCAGCGAGGGCAGCGGTGAAGATATAGAAATGAACGAGCGACACCGCCGGTGAAGATCCGTCGCAGATCCGGTGTGAACTACTGATTCTGACCGCGACACCGCCGGTGAAGATGGAAAAACCTAATATGTGAAATTGATGAAGATGATGAAATCTGCATTACGAAAACTTGTAGAAAAGAGCAGAGAGTGAGAGATGGAAGAAATTGTGGCAACAGTAAATCAGGAAAATAGCAGAGAGATAGAGAAAGCCCTTGACCTCGATTTGTGGCGATCCTGGAGAGAGAGAGAGAGAGAGATGAACATACATAAATGAACGATGAACATATATAAATGAATGAGCGAGGACAAATTAGGAAATAGAAAGGGAAAGTAGGGGCATAAATGTTATAAAGTGCTAAATTTTCAAAGATTTATAACAAGTGCTAAATTTTCAAAAAACTATGTAGGTAGTGCTAGAAAGGGGAATTTTCTCATTGGAAAATGAAAATATAATTAAAAAATAAAAGAGAGAAGAAAAACATTAAAAGATAAAAATACTAAATACTATTGGAATAAATAAATTTGTAAAAAAAATTGAAAAAATAAACAAAATAGATAATAGGACACGTAATATGTGATTTGACATAACTATTACAATATTTTAAAGTGTTTCAATAAATCTAATATTGAATAAAAATAAAACTAAAATTACAACAATTAAATTCTCACGACTAGTGGGAATCGAAAGGCTGTAGGCCCCAGGTTTCCAACCTGGACGAACAAAGTGCAAAGCGCTAATTCCCCGCCTCAACCACTTGGCCAATGTTAGAGCACTTACAGCGTTGTTCGATGAGGGGGTGTCGATCCGGTGTCGATGCCGCTCGACACATCCCCCACATCGACACATCCTGTGTCGAAGCTGATGTGGGGGGATCGACACCCCCTGTGTCGATAGTGGTGTCGAGTGCGAGGTCGATCGTTCGATCCCTCCCTCGACTCCGCCACGTCAAAAAATGGGGACACGTGGCGTGTCCCCATTGGTCCATTTTTTTTTTAATTTTTTGAAAAAAAAAATAATATTACCAAAAAAAAAATAATATTAACGGCTACATCCCATTTTTTCACTATATATATCCCTTCAACTCATTCATTCTACACACCAAAAAATTTCTTTCTTCATCCAATCTTCCCTACAAACAAAATTACTCTTTCACATCATACAATTCACTTGTTGGTTCAAAAAAAAAAAATATGAGTTGGCCGAGTGCGAGCTACAATCCTGAAGAGGCGGAGGCGCGACGCCGCCAACATTTGCAGCGAGCCAGGGAGCTTTACCAAATAGTGGCCGAGTCTGATTCGTCAGACGACGACGACCAGGATACGAGGACGTACCTCCACCGGAATCGTGAGGAGGCCGAACAACGCCTCCGACGGGATTATTTTGTCGACCACCCTATATGGGGTGATGTTGTCTTCCGCCGACGGTTTCGAATGAGCAAGCGCCTATTCTTGAGAATTGCTCAAACTCTTGAGGATCGGGAGCATTATTTTCAGCAACACCCGGATGCCACTGGAAGATTGGGGTTCCATCCCTGGGTCAAGTGCACCGTTGCTCTGAGGCAACTAGCCAATGGTGGAGTAGCCGATCAATACGACGAATATCTGCACTGTGGCAATTCCACGGGCAATGTCATCCTCAAGAATTTCTGTCGGGCCATCAGATCTGCTTTCGGCGAAGTATATTTGAGGCAGCCAAATGAGGCTGACATCGCCCGGATCACTGCATTGCACGAGAGGACGCACGGCTTTCCCGGAATGCTTGGAAGCATCGACTGTATGCACTGGCAATGGAAGAATTGTCCAACTGCTTGGAGAGGAATGTACACTGGACGAAATAAATCTCCAACCCTCGTCCTTGAAGCTGTCGCCTCCCAAGATTTGTGGATTTGGCATGCTTTTTTTGGTGTCACCGGTTCTCTGAACGACATCAACGTGCTCAATCAGTCCTCTGTCTTCGCCGACGTCATCAATGGTAGAGCGCCGTCAACCGCTTTCACTGCAAACGGCCGCCCGCACCGTATGGGATATTATCTCGCCGACGGCATCTATCCGAAGTGGGCCTCTTTCGTGAAGACGCTCAATGCGCCAACAGATCCGAAGAGACAGCGATTCGCTCGGATGCAAGAAGCTGCGCGTAAAGACGTTGAAAGGGCTTTCGGCGTCCTGCAAGCTCGTTGGGCAATCATAAAGGGCCCTGCTCGCATGTTCTTTCGGGAGCATTTATGTGATGTCATGTATGCCTGCATCATTCTGCATAACATGATAATTGAACATGAAGGACCGAGGGCAACTGAATTCCATGCTGAATCGAGCGCAAGGGGCGATGCAAACGTGAACAGGGCACCAGTCCATCAAGGGGCGCCAGTGCCACTCCGCCAAGTTATTGAGAGACAAGCTCAAATTCAGGATGCACGTGCCCACGACCGCCTTATGGAGGATATGATTGAAGAGATTTGGGCACGTTTTGGTCCACTCCGCGAATAGTTATTGTGTTTTTATTTATTTCCTAATTATTGTATTTTTTTTAGTTATTGTTTTTTTTTTTAATTCAATAAAATTGTCAGTTATTAATTTTTGAATTTAATTAAGTTAGTTTTTATAATATTTATTACAAATAAAAAAAAACAACAAAATAAAATTTATTCAATCATTAAAATCACGTTTCTCAGTGCTTTGACCTAGGTCTTACTCAACCCCATTGATGTGGAGAAATCAACCTATGTCTAACTCAACACCACCAATCATTAAAATCACGCTTCCCAGTGCTTAGACCTAGGTCTTACTAGACCCCCGCTGTAAGTGCTCTTAGAGGATTGTTATTTAGTTACAGTAAATAGTATATATAAAGTATACGGCAATTTTTCTTTTTCTTTTTTAAATCTCACAGGTCGGGTTGGATTGGGTTGATTTGGGGTGCTGGTCAAAATAGGTTGCATACAATGTAATCGGTTGTAAAGAAATTTTTTTGAACCTGTTACAGTTTAAAATGAAAATCATCAACTTTTCAAAATTCGTGGAGGAGAGCTACTAGCTAAATCTGGTTAATTACGTCTTTTATTTGATAGAATAATAATGAAGGAATTTCAAATTAACACATTGCCCTAAACAATTCCATTTTAATTTCACATTATCATTATAGAAATACAACTACATTCCCTCGAAAAAGAAAAAAAAGAAAAAGAAAAACAACTACGTACGCTCCCTCTCTCTCTCTCTCTCTCTCTCTCTCTCTCTCTCTCTCCACAACATACACACAAATGCAGTTGTTTGAATTAAATGTGGGCTATGAATATGATCACCATATAGTTAAGTACCAGACTTAGCAGCAAACGCAGGGCTGGCTTTGTTGAGCTGTCAATATATACGCTTTTGAAGGAGGAAAGAAAAAAAAAAAAGAGAGAGAGAGAGAGAGAGAGAGAGAAATAATAGTGTTGCAAACGGTGCGCATGCATTGATGGCTTCTCCAACCGTGCCATTCATTTCTCCATTAATGCCATATTTCTCCTCCCAGTTGGATTTCTGTGTAACATTTAAAGAAAAGTTGCATCATTCTTCATCTTCTGTTGTTTCATCTGTTTATAAACCCATCCTTGATCCAACCAAATCAATAATTGTACATGTAAATTATTAATTTATAAATGTGTATAAGTTCACTTACCTCACCCCTCTGATAAATTCATGCATCATCCCTAGCTCTTTAGTTAGTTGAAATTCAATCTCTCTATCTCTATTTCTCTCTCTCTGCAGAAAGTTTGTGCATAAAATATAAACGCAGAAATAAGGCCAACCAGAGAGAGCCACATCGATCTAGAAATTGTCTCGAGAGAAGGGGGTGTATTGGAATGTGGATTGAATAATTCTTTTTTTGGAGTAATTTAGTGTGTGTTGTGCGTTTTATTGCCTTTTTTTCTATGGCCATGGTTGGTGGTGGTGACTGTGCGGCTCTATACTTATGTTTACTTGTATGGATCACCACTGTGCTCACTTTCTGTCAAGGTTTCTCTCTCTACTCTCTTTCATCTAATTTTCTTGCACACACACACACACACACTCTTCCACTGTTCGTGATTTTCTTGATTTTGAGGTGGGATGTTTCCTGCTGTATCCTTCTTTGTGTATGCCTCAGAAAATGTTTTTTTTTTTTTTTTTTTTTATAATGTTTTTGTGTTATTCTTCAACTAAATTAGTTCCTCTTTCTGTATCTCACACACACACACCCACAGAAACACGCAATCTGTGCTTCTTCAAAAAAATTTAGCAAGAATGGGAAACAAAATCAATTTCATTCCACTATAAATTGACTTCGAGAAAACGATTGAAACTTTTTCGCGCACACATTAACACTAAGCGTGTTTCTTCAAATAAAATCAAGATTGAAACTTTTTAGCAATTTCCGACGCCCATTTCCTCAATCAATCTATTCCACCAAAATCAGAAAATTCCCTCAAATTCTCGTCTAAAAAAGAAATTTTTTTGGGTTTGCAGGTGCTGAAAATGATCATCCAGCTCAATACCGGTACCCCTTCATCAAGCCGGCGAGCTCCTTCTCATCGCAGCCGTCCTCCTCCGCCGCGTGGGTGAACCCCGCCGCCTCGTATGACTACATAATCGTGGGCGGCGGCACGGCAGGGTGCCCCCTCGCCGCCACCCTGTCTCGGAACTACTCCGTTTTGCTGTTGGAAAGAGGAGGAACGCCGTTCGCGAATTCAAACGTCTCGTTCATGCAGAATTTCCATATAACGTTGGCCGATATCTCGGAGAAATCGGCGTCGCAGATGTTCATATCCACTGACGGCGTCTTCAATGCGAGGGCTAGGGTTTTGGGCGGCGGCACTTGTATCAACGCCGGATTTTACACCCGGGCAAGCGCAAGGTACAACTCCCCCGAAATCCTTATTTTCTAAATTATTCTGTTTTTTTTTTTTTTTTTTTTTTCTGGAAATTTTGAAAAAAAATGTATCATGAATGAGTACGGACAAGTACCCGAATTCCTTACAAATCATCATCCCCGTTATACAAATCTCATCTTATTTATGAATAGGCGAAATGCAAGCAAGGGGAGGGGACTATAACACCAATCATAAAGGAAAAATCAGTTCTGTTACTTCTGTTAAATTACTTCTGTTAATTCTGTTTTTCGTAGTGTAGAAATGTCTAAAAAGAAACAAAAAGCTTTGATTTAGGTGGTAGATATAACTTCATTTAGTTGGGGGCTGAAAATCATGAAATGGTCTAAATCTCGTACGATTGCGGAAGGGCTGCTTTTTGTTGTTTGTTTCTTTGTGGACATTGTAATGTTTGAATTTTGAGGGACTCACAATTTTTCTTGACTATTCAAAAAACAATAAACAAAATCATGAAATGGTCTAACTTAGGGAATTACCAATTATTTTTTTCGAGTCGCTTTTTTAGTCGTTTGAGTCGAGATAGATAAATATTTTTGACAAAATACACAATTTAGCCCGACAAATTTACTATTTAACATATTTAGGCAAAAATTTATATAACAAATTTATGGCATCAACTTTTAAATTTATATAATAATTTCAGCCATTTAGTGATTTTTGGCACCACAATTTCGAGTTTGCAATTGGAATTGACATTATTCGTATCCTACATTGAGCAAAACTACTTCGTTTTATGTGTGTGTATATATATATGTCGATTTTGTTCAATCAAATTCGAGTTGACAATCGGAATTTGGGACAATTTTGATTTTCTTTTTAAATATACATAAAACAACGTTGTTTCTTCCAATGTGTCATACACGTGTCAATTTCAGTCCCAGCTCGACTTTCCGTCACCGGAAATGACTAAAATAGTTTGGACTTGAATATGTATTATGCTTAGTTAGGCTAAATCTGTCAAATGGTGAATTTATCCCGTTAAAATTATATATGTTTCATTGAATTAATGATGCTAGGTATGTATTGAAACATGGTGGGAAATTCAAAATTCCATATGGAAACGATATGTCATTTTCAAGTAAATCAGTAGTTAGTTAAACCATACTCCGAGTCTACAATAAATGCTACACATAACATAATTGGTTTTTATTTCTTTTAAAAGAGAAACCCAAGTATTCATGAAAGGCAAGAAAAAGAAAAACATTAAATTCAGACCAGTAATTTTGTATGGAGGAGTTTTGGCCCATTTTCTCATTGTATTGAGTCACTGTCGCACCCACAATTTCACACACAGTGTACACACACTAAGAGGTAGTTAGGTTTGCGCCATTACTAAGATTCTACTTATGATTTTATGCAATTATTTGAATGCCTATCTATCTCTAGTATTTTCATTATTATGCCACAATATTTAAATTTGTCTTATCTTGAGCACAGTTAAGTCAAACGAATTGAGCCCTCCACATGGGAAAGTTAGGTGTTCAGTATTACTTAAATAAAATTATGTTTAATAATTTATAAATATACATGCATACATACATATGTGATATGTTTATTTTGTAGTTTTCATTAAATTCTTGCGTCCAAAGAAAAAAAAGTAGAGTAAAAGACACATTTATACAAGTGGAACCACTAACGAAGAGCTGAAGATTGAATCACATTTATAGCAGTCTAACTACTCGCACACTACTATTTAATGCAAAAAAAAAAAAAAAATCTTTTTAGTGTTGCCCATAAAAAGTAAATTATTTTTCAACTTCATAACTTTGAGTTTGTATAAAGTAAGTTCTTTTTATATATTCAACCAATTTGAGCTTATCTGCACACATAGATTGGAATCACACACAAATTATATCGATTGGTTGAACATCAAATTATTCATCAATTCGCAATCTTCAAAAGTTTGCACATGACACTGCTAATAAAATGTTGATGTTGGGATTAAATTGGAAATATTTATGATCTACATCATACATTACACCTCACCTAAACTAAGTTAAGGGTTCAGTTAGATATATTATTCAATAAATCTTTAGTAGAGTAGGAGAAGAAGATAATGTGTATTACCAAATTTGAGGTGAATTCGTTCAATATTTAGATCATACTACATGAAAAATGATGAGGTTGAATAGATTTCGATTTTTGACCTATTATGATGGTGAAACCATTGATTTGTTGCAGTGAGATTGCTAAAGCAGGATGGGATGTTGAACTTGTGAACGAGTCCTACCCTTGGATTGAGAACCAGATAGTTCATCGTCCCGATTTCCCGCCGTGGCAGAGAACAATAAGAGATAGTCTCTTAGAAATTGGAATTTCACCTTTCAATGGCTTCACCTACGATCACATAAATGGAACGAAAGTTGGTGGAACCATCTTCGACAGGTTTGGCCGTCGCCACACGGCTGCCGAGCTTCTCGCCTCTGGTAATCCCGATAAGCTTCGTGTTTTGGTCCATGCCACGGTCCAGAGAATCGAGTTTGACAAGAAAGGTTGGTCCAAAAACATAGCCAAATTATATGATCTAGTGATTCTTATTCTTGTATGCATTATTGAATGGCAGGGAAAAGACCTAAGGCGGTTGGAGTGATTTTCAAAGACGAAAATGGGAAGACGCATAGAGCTGTCCTGTCGAAGAGGCGGAGTAGTGAAATCATCGTGTCGTCTGGTGCAATTGGGAGCCCTCACTTGCTGCTTCTCAGCGGCATTGGCCCTAAGGCACATCTCGAGAAGTTCAACATTCCGGTGGTGGTTGACAATGCATTTGTGGGGCAGAACATGACGGATAACCCGCTCAACACGATCTTCGTCCCGAGCAAAACGCCGGTAAATCAGTCCCTCATACAAACTGTGGGAATCACCAATAAAGGAGTCTACATTGAAGCCAGCAGTGGCTTTGGACAATCCACAAATAGCATCCATTGTGACCATGGCATTGCTTCTGCTGAGGTCAGTGCCTCTTTCCCCTACTAGAAAATGTTGCATTTTCCTATTTTGTGAATAGGGTCGAGCAAAATCAGACCTAAACCGGAAAAGGCAGAACAAAGTCTTTACTTTTGGTTCGGTTTGGTTCGGTTTCATTATCAAAATTTCATTTGAGACCAGAATCAATCGAATTCTTTTTAATATTTATATTTTTCTTACTTTTAGATTTGTTGTTGGTTTGGTTGAGCTAGGAAGTTGGAACATAGGTTGAAATTTGGAATTTGAACTGTGGTGATTGGATTGGTTAGGATATCTTCATGTTGAATTTGGATTGTGGCGATTTGATTTGTTGGTAGAATTTTTGTATGATGATTTTAATTTTCTAAGTCGTTAAAATTTCGGTCTGCTCCAAACCGGATTGTTGTAAAAACAGATTGGCCAACTTTCGACGATTCCTCCGAGGCAGAGAACGCATGCATCGATCCACGAGTTCAAGAATCGGAAACGAAACCTACCACGCGAAGCCTTCCAAGGAGGCTTCATCCTCGAAAAGATTGCTAGGCCACTCTCAGAAGGTGAAGTAAAGCTAGCAAACACCAACGTCGACGACAACCCGTCCGTCACCTTCAACTACTTCAGCCATCCCGCCGATGTAGCAGGCTGCGTGGAGGGCATACGCATGGTCGAGAAGCTTCTGCAGTCGAAGCCCTTCACTGAGTACACACAGTTAGAGGAGGACGTGGTGGAGAAGCTCATCAACATGAGCGTCGAAGCTAACGTCAACCTCATACCTAGGCACACCAACGACACCAACTCTCTTGAGCAGTTCTGCAAGGACACCGTCATCACGATCTGGCATTACCACGGAGGCTGCCACGTCGGCAAGGTGGTCAACCCCGACTACAAGGTCCTCGGTGTCAATAGGCTCCGTGTTGTTGATGGCTCCACTTTCTTTGACTCCCCGGGGACTAATCCGCAGGCCACGGTCATGATGCTAGGCCGGTAAAATCACAATGCTCGCCTGTTCCTTTTTTTAACCCGCTTAATTAAACTAGTTGTATGACCCTTTTTTGTGTAATCCTCAACGAATGCAGGTATGTTGGAGTCAAGATTCTGAGACAGAGACTAGGTAAAGCAGCTACAATCTGAATCTGAAGATGACGGGGGCGGAAGAAGTACAAGAGGTTGTGTTTTTAATTTATACCAAAAATTGTAATTCTTTTAATCAATCTTATTGTTTGCTAGTAGCGTCAAGGGGTAAGATTGTGAAATTGCAGTCTCTTGTAATAATACTTAATAGTATCAATTCTCAATGATGCTGCGTTGTATTCTCTCTTTTTGGATCATATGATCTCGTTTATAAGATGAGTATTCCTTCCTTCGGTTAAGTCCACCGCATTTATCTCGTTTATAAGATCAGCATTTTTGTTGGAATCATCTATACAAATAATCTGAATCAAATTTAAGACTCTCCTTTTTAATTCACAAACCAAATTTTTGTTCGGCTCATTTATACTATAGCTCTTTTTTTTTTATTTTTTGTTCGGCTCGACTTTGCACACTATATAAAGAATGTGGTATGAGTCAGTTCAATTTAAATTGGGAATTTTCTTTTTCTGTGTTTAAGTACTTGAGTTATCTTAATTTTTTAAGGGAATAATTATTTTGCTTATCACTTAGGGTGTGTGATGTAATACAAATATTTTCACACTTTTTTACATCATTTTCACATTATTTTTATTAAAGAAATGCTCGCCCCTGTTTATAGTTAAGCAAATGTGTTCATTTCACGTTTATCAAGAATTTAAATTAATTCCTTAAAAGAAAAGAATGTTTATTAACTAGCGTATAACATGTCGAAAATCGACGGGAAATCACTATTTCATAAACTCTTCTCAAAATCGATGTAGGATAATGAGATGAATCTTTCTGATAGAAAATATCCTCTATCTCACATTGATTTAGAGAAGAAAAATAAATTATGAAAATATAGTTATTCGGCCGACTAATAAATAAATTTGCCAAATAAAATTGGTAAAGCAAAAGATGAAAAAATACACATTAATTCTAGGTATTTATAGGTTTTTCAATAGGTGAAGTTTTATTGAAAACCTGATGTGGTACACAAGATTTTAGTAGATATTTAAAATTTATTATTTTATATTTAAAAATTTAAAAATTTTGAAAATTTAGATAAATATGAATGGAGGATTAAAAGGGGTCACATAAAAAATTTAAAGCAAGAATTTTATTTAGTTTTATAATGATGATAATGATAATAATAATGATGATGATGATGATAATTTGAAGATTTAATCGTTAATTTATGGAGAAATTTCAAATAAAAAAATGAGCTATTACGAATATTGATGAAAGTAAGATTAGAAAGAAAATTGGGGCCGCACATAAAACTTAGGAAATATATTCTATATTTACAATCAAAAAATTTATAGTAACTTTTGAGAATATGCTTTACGCTGAAACTAAAATTACAAATATTTATTTAATATATAGAATTTATAATAATATGATCAATATTGATTTTAAATTCAAAAAATTTGAGAATTTAGATAATAGGAATGGAGGAATATGAGTGGTGCCACATATGATTTTTTTTACGTAGAGTCGTTTTTGTTTATATAATAACTAGCATATAACCCGTCGAAAATTGACGGAAAATTGTATTAATATTAATAATAATAAAATTATTAGATAGCATTAATAGTGATATATTAAGAAAAATATTATTTTTTAATTATTTAGGGTTAAATAATTCGATTATGCAATCTACTAAACTCGTAATTGTATTACATGTTTACGACTCAAACTATATAGTTATGTTTGTTAAAAATTATAATCTAATGTATTCTCATTTCTTTCTATTTCTAAAAAAAATCCGTATATCGATTGGGAATTGCCCTGTCTACTGCCACAGTTCCGCGTCGGAATCGGCCCGTGGACCGGCCCATTGACCACGACTATGATCTATAAGTGCGTAATTTATAAAACTTGTTTAGAATTTATATACAACCAAAATTTAATAAAAAAAATTGTATAGTAATATTCACTAATTAACAATTATAAGTTATGCAAAGCTGGAAACTCAACTACAAATCACGTAAAAATCAATTCATAGATGGTGATTCTAGATTTTAGAAAAATATATGGAAAAAATGAATAAAATAATATTTAAAATAAATAAGAATAAATAATGAAAATGTGTCACGTGGGATCTCGAGTTGAGGTGCCTGTCAGTTGGGAATTGACCTGTCTACCTAAATAATTGATAAATTAAAAATTACTTATTTTTTATCAAATTAAATAAAAATTATTAGAGTATTTCAAAATTTAATTCGACAAGCCAATACATTATCCAATTATTTTGGAAATATTTATTCTGTTAACTAAAAAAAATTGTATAGTAATATTCACTGATGGTCCCGAAACGAGTTACTGGTGTATGGGGGGGGGGGAATACACCAGTTAGGATTTAAAAACTTAAACCTGAAAAAATCACTTTAACTGAGTAAAAGATGACTCAGTTGGAATTTCACAGCTGAGTAAGCGACCTCAGCTGGAAGAGTGAGGCTGTGCGGAAAGTGGTGGAAAATAAACTCGTTAAAAACAACTCACGCAAAATAGCTCGGTTGGTCAAGAACCAAAACAGCTCGGTTGAAAATGTGCAAATGAGGTTTGTATGTCAGTTAGATTAATCAGATAAAAATGCAGATGCAACTGAATAAAAACAAACACAGACACACAGGATTTAACGTGGTTCAGAGATAACCCTCCTACGTCCACGGGGAGTTGTGAGTCCACACAACTCTGTCCAAGTTCTTCTGGACAAACCACACAGCTTACCCGGGCTGTGCAACCGTTGCAATAAGTTTACGGGTACTTATCAACCTTTACAGTTAAGTTTACGGGTACTTAACAACCTACGTCAAGTTTGTTGGTACTTGACAACCTAACTACTCAATTACAGGAAGAGTAGGGTCCTAAAACCTTTTCAGGTATAAAAGATAAAGTTCCAACTAACAGCTCGAACAAGAAGTGAGCTGGGATCTAACACTCTACGAACTCTCACAGAGTGATGTTCTCAAGGTTCGATCTAAAGACACTCAGACACAATCTAATGCTCTAGAACTCTTAACAAGTGATGTTCTTAGAGGCTAAATCTACTTCAGCTCGAGTAAGGAATATAGTTCTTTCTTTCGCTCTGTCTCGTCTCGTGTGTCTTCCACCTGCCTCTCCAATGAATGGAAGCCTCTATTTATAGGCGGAGAGAATCAACTAGCCGTTGGAGGAGCTGTTGATCTTTGTTCTTTGATAGCGATGGCTTGTCTCTCATCTCTGCAGACTTTCCCGATATGGCATATGTGCTCTTCTGCTTTCCATCTGAGACAGCCTTGTGTTGGGCCAGATGGGGTAATGATTGAACGGTCAAACCCTCATGTGACTTCCTTTTGAAATTCAAATCTTAACCTTTCTGACAGTCAACCTCGGTTCGTCGGTTGAAAGTCTTGATCTTCATCTGAGTGGTCTTCAGCTGATGTTCTGAACTGTTGGACTCTCAGCTGACTTTGAACTTCAAGCAGTTAATCTTCTTGTTCGAGTTCTACAACTGAGGTTCTGAAACTGAACACTCAGTTGTCTTCCTTGTATTTACACAGTCGGGTTTGAACCCTCAGATGACTTCCTTTTCATCTGATGTTCTCTTCCTCTCTACTGCTTCTCATCTGATGAACGCTCAGTTGGTTTCCTTCACAACTGATGTTCTGAAGACTTCCCCCTTTTTCCATCTGAACATATGAACTCTCAGTTGTCCTTCATCATAACTGATGTTCTGTCTGAGTGATGCCTTGTTGCCATCTTTAGCTGGAGACCTGTAAAGATAAAATCTCAACTTTGCTAAAACAGCGAGCCTAAATTCTAACATTAGGTTCTGGCAACATCTACTCGGTTGGGGTCAGTCGGTTTTGGAATTCATCAAAACTCATACTAATAAATTTCCCAACATTCACTAATTACAATTATAAGTTATGCAAAGTTGGAAACTCAACAGAAATCACGTACAGATCAATTCATAGATGGCGATTCTGGATTTTAGAAAAATACATGGAAAAAATGAATAAAATAAAATTTAAAATAAATAAGAATAAATAATGAAAATGTGTCACGTGAGACCTCGAATTGAGGTGTCTGTCAGTTGGGAATTGGCACGTCTACCTAAATAATTGATAAATTATAAATTAAATATTTTTATCAAATTAAATAAAAATTATTAGACTATTTCAAAATTTAATTCGAATAACCAATACATTAGCCACATTAGCCAATTATTTTGGAACCATTTATTCTTTCAACTAATAAATTGGTTCCCTACGAAAAATAATTTTCTATTGGCCAATTAATAAATTGACCAAATTAAATTAAATTAAACTAAAATATAAAAATATAGTTATTTATTCGGCCGATTAATAAATAAATTGGCCAAATAAAACTGGTGGAGCAAAAGATGAGAAAATACACATTAATTCTATGTATTTATAGGTTTTTCAATAGGTGAAATTTCATTAAATAACTGATGTGGAACACGATTTTAGTAGATATTTAAAATCTATTCTTTTACATTTAAAATTCAAAATTTTGAGAATTTAGATAAATAGGTATGAAGAATTAAGAGGGATGCCACGTAAGATTTTTTCAAAGCACGAATCGTTTTCATTTTAATAATATATATAACGATTAGTTAAGTAAAGCTTGTCAGGGCCCAATACAAATAATTAATTGGATATTCCTTTTATTGTTAAAATTAATTAGATATTCAGAAATAATTTTAACCGGGCATCATAGCAAGTACTTGAGGTGTTAAACAGGTCACAAAAATGGTATCCTAGCCCAGGAACAAATTTATAGTGTGAAATAACCAAGCCTACGACCCACACTCTTATATCCCAGCCCCGCCCATATCTCCTACTCCTAGCATCATTTTTTAATCACCATCTTTCCAATCTTAACTAATAACTACATTCATTTCTTACCTATAGCAGTATAGCTGCTCTCCTACTCTACTAAACATGACATTTACCAGACCAAAAACAAACAAAGGCCAGGTTGAGCTTAAAGTCTTGGAATTACAATGCTGCACCAACCTAATCCTATGGATGGAGAGAGAGAGAGAGAGAGAGAGAGAGAGAGAGAGAGAGAGAGAGAGATATTAATGAAAAATACTAAGTAGAATGTATAAGTCAACTATAGTTGCAATGAATACTCATTATCACTCATGCTCCCTCTAGACAATCCCCTCAGCCTCTGCCAAAACTTTCTCTTTCTCTCCATTCTCAAAGGAGCAGAGTTGTATTGCCTTCTAAAAGACTCCGATTCTTCGGCCCGTACTGTTGCAGATGAACTCGCTAAATTGCCAGCCGATAGTGCTATCTTGGTCTCAAAATTGGACTCACACTGCTCAACAACTTCTTCTGATCTTCTTCTGCTGTGCACTACTTCAACAGAGAAATCATCCTGGCTAACACTTCTCGACACGGGCTCTCTCGTCTCATCAAGCTCGTTGCACACGAGCTTCAGCGCCTGCACCACTTCCCCCATGAAGGGCCGATGGGAGACTTCAGGCTGGACACACATTGATGCTATGGCTGCAACTCTAGCCAAGTCATCTAACGACACACGTGATCTTAGAGATGGATCGATGATCATCTCAAGACCTTCCCTCGTTGCAAGGAGAGGCCGAGCCCACGCCACAAGATTTTCTTGTCCCGGAGGCTGAGATAGATCAACCGGCTTTCTTCCGGTTAGCAGCTCGAGCAGAACCACGCCATAGCTGTAGACATCACTCTTCACGAGAAGATGGCCTGTCATTGCATATTCTGGAGCTAGGTAACTGCACAAGCAAGTTTTGAGACAAAGGGTGAGTTTATCACAGAGTTACTGCAGTAAAAAATAGTTGAAATAAAAGTTTTTCAGACAAAGGGTGAGTTTATCAGAGAGTTACTGAAGTAAAAATGGTTGAGATAAAAGTTTTGAATGAAAAAAGTTACCCAAAAGTTCCCATAACATGAGTTGAAATGTGTTTATGAGCTTCATCCATGGCTGCTCTAGCCAAACCAAAATCAGAGACTTTAGGTGTGCAATCATGCTCCAACAAGATGTTACTGGACTTGAAGTCGCGGTGTATGACACGAGGGCTTGAGTCCTCGTGCAAGTACGCTAGCCCCCTGGCTGCACCGAGCGCGATTTTCATCCTAGCAGACCAATCAAGAGGAGCTATTTCCTTATCACCCCCTGCACCAACACCACCGCCATATTTCTTCTCTTAAAATCTGTAAACTTTAAAAATTAATTTACTGGCTTACTGCAAAGTTAGTGTCTACTGACCGTGTAAATGAGACTCGACACTTCCATTGGGGACGAGCTCGTAGACAAGGCATCTAGATTGTTCCGCAGCACAGATACCTATCAGCTTCACCAAGTTCCTGTGGTGCAGCCTGCCAAGCATCTCGACTTCTGCAAGAAACTCACGGCCGCCTTGCTGATCATCTCGTTTGAGAACTTTCACAGCCACTTTCCTCCCATCATCAAGAGTGCCACCATAAACAAGCCCAAAACCACCTTCTCCTACAATTCTTCCACTATCAAAGTTATCAGTGGCTCTCTCTATATCCTCAATGCTTAACACTTTAGCAGTTCCCGTAAATGCCATAACGCTGGAGCTAAACGACACTGAGGTCGAGCTCGGCCTGCTTCTCAACACGGGCGGTTTACCAATACCTGTCAAATCCATATCCATTAGATATTTTTCACTTATATTCATGAATTTTTCCATCAGTATCTCGAGACATACCTAATTGTTTGCCATCTGGTGGTACTAGCCCAAGCTGATGACTCTGTCTTTTTTGGAAAATGCCATTGCGCCATTTTGAGAGAATTAGCAGAATAAATCCCAAGCACACTACAAAAGCTGTCACTGATGATAGGGCAATTATAATGATCATGTTTTTGCTCGACTCGTTCTTCCTTCGCCTTGGCACATCTACTCCCAATGGCTTTATTGGGCTGTCTTCATTCCTGCCACCAGGATAAGGTGGAAGGTACATTGTAGCAGAGGCCGAGGGCCATGCTGGTGGAGACGGCGGTAGGCCTGCAAAATTTAAGCTTATAAATATGCATATGAAATAGAAAATTGATAAAAAAATTTCTGATTTATGTTTGTGTACCTGGATAGTGAACATATAACACATCATAAACACCAAAGGTGGAAGTGTTAATGGAGAGCTCTTTGTTCCAGAATTTCTTGTAAATCGAGAAGACGGTAGCAGGTTTGAATGAGTCTGCTAGAGGTACCAAGTTGATGAGAACAGTGGTTTTCTCTAGCTCTTGGTCTGCAGCATCTGCTCCCATGATACGAACTTGACTTCGATATAATGGGACGGACTCAGAAATTTCTTCAGCAAGCTCAGATACCATAGGGAAAAATGTATACAGAGAGATTCTGAATTGGAGTCTAACTTGAATAGGCCAAACACAAGCACATGGTGTTCCCGGTGGCGTGTATGTCAACGGCTCAGTGCACATTACAGACGCACATCCTGCAAGATAACATGAAAATCTTGTTTTCGTTTAATATAACTTCTCGAGGGAGATTTATTTATTTATTTTTATTTTTTTACTATGTAAGAAATACACAAACCTTTATTAGGAGGAGGAGGTGGTAGTGCCATACTTGGTAATGGTGGTAGCTTTTTCTTGTCACTCATTGGAGAAACGATAGGCGAATGGCTCGGGCCTTATGGACAAAGGTAAATAAATCAAGATTTAGTATAGATATGAATCATTTTTAATTGAAAGATATGTAATACAAAGACTGACCTTTTAAATGATTGGATGGAATTGCAGGCAAAGGAAGAGGTCCTTTTGGAATCCACCCCATTGAAGACGGGAGGGGAGATGGAGAAGGACTATTAAGAGTTTCTGCACGAAACAACGGAAATGATCAAACAAACTTCAGAATCAAAGAAAAGAGAGGCACTTTGAGTTGCTAGAGTCTAACCTTCTCTGCTATAATGAGCTCTGTGGTGGCCTTTTTTCCTTAAATGGTAGGGTGAGAGGGGCAATGAAGGCGCAGATTCATGCACGCCTTTTTTGGTCGGGTAATGGGGAGATAACGTAGAAGGTGCATCTGCATTGCTGGAGAAATTTAGCGTTTTTTTTTTAATTTTTCCCAGCAGAAATGAAGAATGTTTTCATTTTAAGGCCTAATTTTCTAACAAACCTCTAGTTGATAAATGATGAAGAGGCGGTTGAGCATGGAAGGCTTTGGGATGAGGAACTGCATCAACAATTCCATATTTAACTAATAGAAACTCAACCGATCAATGAGGAGAGAGAATAACAAAATTAGTACCATTTAGCTGAAACAGAAGTCGGTTTCTGCCTCCATGAAGACTAAGATCAGGAAACATAGAGGTTATAGATGATGGGAAACCAAGACCTGCTCAAATTTGTGGTAAAAAATCTTAAAAACCAGCATAATAAAGTCCCAACAAAAGAATAAGATGAATTTAAGAAATGAAATCTGAAGAAGCGCTTATATAAGATTTGGCCATGCAACACTAATCCTAGTACAACGAGGTGAAGATCGAAAGAATATTTAAGATTTATCGTCTATGTCGACAAAATATGATCCATTCTTCCTAAATGGTAAGTCTACAAGTATACTTACAGACTACAGTGACCCATGAAGTAATCTCTCAATGAATTAGGACAAAGTTGAGCAAAGAGTCTAACAAGTAAGAAAAGAGCAGATTCTTGCTGAACTAATGCAGAACTAAATTCATAATTTATATTTATATCATTTATCAAGAAAGAAATATAACACTATAAGTAAGTTCTAACATCAATCAAATTCTTAGCCTCAAAAATCAGAAAAGCAAAAAGAAACATATAGGATCAATTAACAAAACTCAAGAATAACCTTCTCTAATATTGCAAGCATAACATTCATATTATTTCAGCAAAGATGAAAATTTTCATGGATCTAAATTCTGATATTACATGTCCACAACTAAAAACAGAGCAATTATTACCTGCAGATTCTTGAATCAAGAAAGTGAAGAGAATCACAAAACTCAACTGCACCTCCATATCTCCCAGCAGAATGCCCAACTTTACAACCTCAAAAATCAAGAGCTCCTCCCATTTCAATCAAGAAAATAAGCTTTATAGAAAACAGAATATATTCTGATAATAATTTGCATTGGCTGCTAGCTTAAAGGAACAACAAAATTAGGAGGCGAGGTACAAAGCCTCAGACCCACAAATAGTACAACTGAAGTTATGAGAAGGCTATGACGCAGACAAAACATAGGACTTACTAGGTTCAAGAAAAAAATCACTTTGTTCTACTTTTGTGTGTGTCTGTGTGTAATTTTCTTTCTCTTAAAGGGTTTAACTCTGCAAGTAACTTCTTGCAGAGAGTTTGAGTGTCTGTGGTGAAATAGGAGTATCACTTTTCCTGAAGAAGGAAAGAATACACTGCTAAAACTGATCAAGGAAAGGGGAAACAGCAGTACAATCTTTCACCCTTCACTTTTGGAAAAGGGATTAAAGGCTGATGGTGGGGATCAAAGAGAAACTGCAAAATTCAAGAAGATTAAAAATAAAAATTGATTCTTGAAAGAAATAAAAAAGAAAAATATTAATGCTTGTGATATGTTAGTTGGGACTTTGAAATCTTTGATCTATTTAATATATTGGATAAAAATGAATTTGAGCGGCCATTTTCAACATTCCAATCAAACCAGTTAGAGACCACTAGCATAAACAGTGACTCATTTATGTCAAAATCTGCTGCAAATTTCAAACTAATGGAGCATTATTTCCTTTTCTGAGGTGGAATTGCAATAAAGTAATCGAGATTAACTAACCTAATTAGGCAGTATGATTAATTAATAACAACGATTTTGTCATATTGGCATTTTCACAAACATTTGTGACAAAGAAATTTGATGGTTTTGTAGCAGTCAATCCTCATACCCCTTTTGTTGGCTTCATGCCCACTAGACAATTTAATGCACCCATTTATCCATTAGGATAACAATCGTAATTTTTTAATACATAACTTTGCTTTGCATCTTACCTACTTTTTATTCTGTTTAACTGTCTTCTTTTCTTTTTTCCTTCCAAATTTTAGCTTATGAAAATGAACTTGAAAAATAACAAACTTTTTTCTTGCGCTGTTATCTTTCCTCTTTACCGTTAACTACCCATTTTTTTTGTTAAGTCAGTTACCCAACGCTTCTTAATTTTGTGATACACTAATACTCCCTAAGTCCCATGATAATGTCCATCTTTTATTTTTCGTCCAGTCTTATTTATAATGTCTTTATTCACCCCTTAAAAATATGATGACACTTATCATTTTTTATTCTTTTACCTTTACTCTTTAATAATTGTGTCCAAAAAAACAGTGGACATTATCAATGGACAAAAATATAATAATTTTCTTTCTTTTTTGTACTTTTACTTTGCAATACCTATTGTCATTGGTTAGTGTGCGAAATTCATATCAACTTGAAAGGTTGATCGTTCGATCACGTATTTGTGTCCACCGGTTAGATCACCCTGTATTAGCGAAGTATTTTGAACTTGACCTAATATATGTTGGTAGAATTGAGTCCTAATTACTATTTCAACTACGAGACTAATTTAATTAACAATGTAGGTCAAATGAGGGCCATACATGCACATGTTTCTTTTACCAGCTTTAGTGGAATATAGACAAATTATTTCAATAAATATTGGAGAATGAAGATTTTCTTTCTCCTTTTCTTTCTTTTTTTTTCTTTCTGTCTCTTCTCTCTTATATATATGAAAGATGTGGTAACAATAAATTCAATCAATGGCATTAATTTCTTGTGGGATTGTCCAATGTCTCCCCACCTGTCAACATTAGGTAGATGTTGTTTAGATATATAAAAAAAATGCGGTTTTTAAAAAAGCACACTTTTTATGGTCTATTATCACAAAATAATGGGTGTTGGAATGGTGGATCTGAATTATGTCCCTTGACCAAAATTATTACTGCAAATTATTATTCAATGTCCGACTCGAATGTCGGTGATGATTTTTTTCCAGTTTTTTAATGGTGTATTTTCTTTTATCATTTTGCTATATTTTTGTCTTGTTTTTCTTTAATCATTCATTACATATTTGTAATTTAATTTATGTTTTGTTGGATCATCATTTTTATTAATACGTAAAAAAAGCGCAATTGCTCTCTGAAGTGTGCTCATGTCAATTACAAGTAATCCATATATATATACTCATTTTGATTAATACATATTATAGTGATCATGAAATCATGTACGTAATAATAATATTTTTTACACTATATGAATGAATCTAATTATCTAAGCATGTATATAAATGAAAGTGACATCTAGATACTGGAAATAATTTGGATAAAACAACAAAAGTTGCCCGGCCCTTTTGCTATTGACTATATTTTCGTAATCATTTCAGATCAACGTTGAAGTTGAAGTTTAATCCCAATTATTTTTTACATCTCGATATATATATTGAAATAGTAACAAGCAATATATAGACCGGAGTCGCACCGTTTGGTTAAATTAATTTCTTTTACTCAAAACAAGAAAAGGAGATCAAAGGAATAATAATTTTTTTCTGTCCAATCAAATGGTTGTATTGGGGTGTCGGTGAAATTTCTTCGTTACTTTTTAAATGGATTTGCTTGATTAAAAAATATTTAGCTTTATCTTTTTCCTATATTTCTTAATTAATTTTAGGTTTGGTGGGCAAAATTTTGATATTTTGATCAAATTATGCATAAAATTTTCAAATTTGAATATATAATTAGGCTGAAGTGAGAAAATTGGCACAACAAGGCAACATGTGGCTTCGCCATTGCAATTATCAATTGATACAAAACAGTAAGGAAAATTAAATAAAAGAAAATAGTATTTATTTGATCTAATATAGTAGTAGTTCCCATAACTCATGACTTGCAACTTCTTCTGCCTAGAAAACAATATTCAGCTGCTCTCACCATAACTCAGCCCGGCAGAGTCGACGTGATGAAGAAAAGAGTTTTTCGACAGTTGAGGAACTTAATTCATGTCAAATACATTGTTTTGATTTTGCAATAGGACCGTCTAAGTTTCTATTTCTGATCACATTTAATATAGTTTATATTGAAACATGAATTTACACAAACACAATGATTTATTTAATTTTGAATTTTTTCGAATATTGAATCCGCGGAAGTAGGAATTTTGTATGAATTTGATCCTAATCTAATTCAACTTAATAAAGTAAGAATATAAAGTCCATCTACATAATCTCTACTACACTAGAAGAAAATAAAAAGTGAGAATTTTTGCTTTAGTCTAACAACCAAGAGGTACAAGGTTCAAGTCTTAAATCTAACAAAAAATTTATATTGTCCCCTTGGGGATGGTCTAGTGGTAAAAAAGTGAGCGCTTGAGATTGAGCGGTCTCAGGTTCGAACCTCATGAAGCGCCTCTATAGGTCGAGCTTGTCACACCTGTACTTGGAAAGTGTGGTTTACCTGCCTTGTGTGGTTTGCAGGCTACTACACAAGAGACGGAGGTTTACCCAGTGCGCACCAAAGGTAGCGGCTGCGGGTTCCCACGATATCAAAAAAAAAAAAATAGAAGAAAATAAAATTACTCTAAGTAAGATCCAAGATTATTATCCAAAATTTATTGGTAAAAATCTAAGTCTAAAGATTTAATCCAGTAATCGTCCTAAGTACGAAACTTCGGGCTCACTTATGTCCAAATTAAATTAGTTTAGTTTATAGTTAAATTAACTCATACAGTAAGAAAATACTAATAACATTAGTACTATTAATTTCCTAATTGCTAAATAACGTACACGTCAATTCTCAACTCGTGAGTATTCTTGCCGATTGATTATGACAGGTATTATCTTAATAAAAAGGCTTCTTTTGAATTTGATTAGTTCCATAACGTAGCCCATATATACAAACTAGCAAATAATTGTGGGAAAGATTATAAGTAAAGCCCAAGCCCAATTTCGACATCTTCTTTCTTTTTCTCTTTTCTTTTTCTTTCTTTTGAGAAGCAATTTCGACATCCTTAAGCTGGTCATTTTTTTGCTAAATTTATAATATAATAATAATGCTACTCCTTTTCTTCGATTTGAGCAAGTTTAGACCTCAGCAAGTCTTAATTAGCCATTAGGTATTAACTAATTGATTGTAGATTGTAGGCCCAAGGTCAGGCCTGGCCGAAATGTCTTAAGACTGTAATGGGATACATTGCAAATTTGCAATATGTGTATTCCATTTATGATACTGCTACGTTATTTATATTTTGACACGTTTAAATAGGTGATTATTTACCAAATAATATACTAATACTAGCATACTTATGGATACATGCCATTTTTTTATCATCAAATTTTTTGGTATTATTTATTGTATTGTTACATTGAATAAACAAAATAAGGTCAAGTTTGACATTGGTATTATATTTACGCACAGTGTACCACTTATAACTAATTAAACACCCATTTTTTTTTTTAATTAAAACCATAAAATTCAGTCAAATAAAATATAAAAACAATCAAAAGTAATCTCCTATTGGCCCATTTTGTAAATATTGATCATGCTCACAATAATTGGTTGGAGAAATTCAAAGCAACACAAATGTTAATTAGGTAAAGACTGGTGTAGGGTTCCTCTCCCACTCACCTTCATTTGTTAAATCAAACCTGCAGCCAGCTATATTAATACTATTATACATATATCATTTCGAATTTATTGTAATGTTATTGTGTCCTATTCGAAATTGTTCGACTTAAAAGGACCATTTGTATCCAAAATTAATAATGTAATTACACCAAAGTTTGTCAAAGTCTTAGTCGTCAATTTGCCACATCACACTCATAGGAGCATCGGAGTTACAGCTGTTGGAGATCGGAGCTCGATCGCAACCTCGGTCGGTCTCATTTGCATCTCTCTCTCTCTCTCTCTCTCTCTCTCTCTCTCTCTCTCTCTCCGCCACGCGTCGTCTTCTCGTTTTTTTTTTAATATCGCAGAAATTGAAAAAAAAAAATATAGGAAGAAGGTAGAAGAAGAACGATGTGGGCTTTTTTTTAGAGGAGTTACTCTAGGAATTTTTTTAATGGGTGAATTTGTGGATGTGGGCTCTTGTAGCTTTTTTGTTGTTATTTTAATTTCTAAAAGAATTAATCTATTTTATCAAAATAATTATAAGCAAAATCTTTTACTTATTTTGTTTTCATGCTTGCTATAAATTTAGATTATCTGTATAGTAATAAAAAAAACGAAGTGATATATTTTTTTATAACTAATATAATTAAATAATCAATTGTTGTAATTTTTCAATGTTTCAATACAATTTGATATTATTATAGTGTAGTCCAATTTCATTTTTTGACCGTCCACGATAATTACGGTCCAAAAATGGACATGACCATTACCCATTTATCGTTAAGAGCATCCACAACCACACCTACCAAATTGGTGGGCGCAGTCGAAAATGGCTCCTCCGCCAGCGGCCTTGAGACATTCCACAACGGCGCCAACGGCCTTGCTGCTGGCGGTCGTTTTTTTTAATTAATTTTTAAGATTTAAAATAAATAATAAATCATATTTTATTAAATTTAAATAAAAATAAAGACATTACACGATAAAATTAAATGATACTAAAGTAAGCACGACAGAAAATAGTCCTCTTTAGCCCAAGCTAGTATATGCTCGGCGGTAGCGTTTGAATTTTGCTGGCAACGTGCCTGGTGGAACCCGTCGAAAATGAGGACATTACTCCTAGTCCGTTATCAATGGTGGTGCAACTGATTCGCACTCCTCACCACGGTGACCTCGGGGCGAGTAGCGTTGTACCGGCTAGTGATCTATTCCCAAAATCCGCCACCACCTCCACGCGGCGACTGGCTGACCTCAAGCTAAATGTCGTCGAGGTTTTCCGTCTCGGCATCGGAGTTACAATAGTGATGAGGCATTGGAGAAGAAGAATAGAGTAGAGATTGAATGAGAAAGGGGTGAGAAATGGAGTGAAGAATGAGATGTATATATAGGGGCAGAAAAAATAAAATAAAAATCGACATCATAAATTGAAACGGCTAAGTCGTTGCCCATTAGGAGGCTGCTACGTCGGCCAACGGCTGACGCACCAAACTGGCGGAAGTACGCTAATTCACTCTGCTAGGGGGCTAGGTCGTCAACGACAGTGCCCACTGATAAATTGACGCCCACAGTGAGCGTCAGTGGCTCGCTGGCGCTGCTGTGGATGCTCTAGAAGCCTATTTATTTACCAAATAACTCAAGTTCTCCACCACAAATAATAAAATAATTGTGGGTCACATTCTCCACTCACAATACCTTCCCCAATTTCACCCATTATCTGTTTCTTAAAACTTGTGTCACTTGCTCTAAATCACACTTATCATGGACGAAAAGAGAATGTGTTTATTATTAAAAAATATATATATATAAATAAATAAAAAGACGACAATTAAATAATAAGAGACCAGAGTGAGAAACCGATATTATTAGAGCCGATTTAGAGATCCATCACTCAATGGTTAATTTAATTATCGGTAAATAGATCTCCCATTGTGCATGGTCTAAGACTACCTGTAGTGGTAGTGTCTCTGAGGGGTGTCTTTAAGAGTTTTTTGGAGATAGAGATAGTGAGCTGCAGTGGGACTGTCTCTAAGGGGTGTCTCTATCTAATTTCTGAATTTGTATTTTGCATTAATTTTAATAAAAAAATTTAATTTCATTAATTTAAATAAAAATACATTACTACAAATACATTACTAGAATTAAAAAAAAATATTACTAGAAATATAAAAAAAATATTACTAAAAATATAAAAAAAAACATTACTAGAAATATAAAAAATACATAGCCGTTGTAGGGAAAAAAATAACTACGCCCATCTTCAACGTTGCTTGACGTCGACAACCATCATCATATGCAGCTGGTACTGGTTCGGCGTCATGTGCGACGTATCCATGCTGATGATCCTTGCATCGGTGGCGTCTTGTTTCGCCCGAGCACGCTCCCTCATTACCTCGGCGAGGTTGTTCTTCGCCGCGATGATGCTGCTTAGCCTTTCATTTGTTGAGTCGACCATCGACTCGAACTCCACGTCCTCGCTCACCTTCTTTTTCCCCTTTCCTCTGGCCGCCCTTGCCTCCGCCTTTGCCGCATCTCGTCCTTGTGGACGGAGGGAGGGGGGAAGCCGTGCTTTCCTCTTCAATTGCCTCACTCGGCGTTCCAGATGAGGTGTAGGCACCTTCTGCCGTATTCTTCGTCCGCTTCATGGACGGAACGCCGGGAAATTCTAGGTGGAGGAATTTGAGGTAGTCTTGCAAAATTTCTCAGGTACCAAAATGCTTGAAGTGGCTCCCTTCATGGGCGTTGTATATCTGCTGAGCTTGCTCGATGACCATGTCGTTGGAGGCGCTGCTGGGCCTTTTCTTCATCGCCTTGTCGTAAGCGATCATCCACTCCTTCACCCAGTGGGAGATCCGCCCGAAGAAACTCTTCACTGTCTTTGAGTTGAGGTCGTCGTCGAACATGGCGTTGTACCTCTCCGCTAATTTCCCCCAGTACTTGTCGCCACCTTGATCTCTGCCGAGGATGGAGTTGCACGTCTCCTCTTTCCAGATTTGGGCGACGACGGTGCCTTGTTCCATCGTATAACTACGCCTCTTTGGTTTGGGGCCGACGGCCGGAGGAGGAGGAGGAGGGACATTTGCGACGGTTGGATCGACCCATGCCTTCCCCTTGCCTTTGGCCCGTGCCTTCCCCTTTCCTTTGGCTTGTGCCTTCTCGGACGAGGGACTGTCTTCGTCGCCGAACATAGTGTGAAAGGACTCGCTGACGAACGAGTTGAGGTTGATAAAATCAAGCCTGTCGGCATATATCCCTCGTATGCACTGTGTCCGCCATTTCAGGGGGACACCACGACGACGACCATGGATTAAACGGATCTATTTAAGAGATGATTGTGTGATTTTGATGTGGAAAAAAAGAAAGAATTATATGAGAAAAATAGAGAGAAATTGTGTGAGAAAAATAGAGAGAAATAGTGTGAATGTGTTGTGAAATGTGGTATTTATAGGTAAAAAAATGAAAAAAAAAATTAAAAATCGGCTAAATGTAGCCATTTTGAGCCGTTGGAAACCATTTAGCCGTTGCACGATTTTTGAATTTTTTTTTATGGCGCGTGCAATGCACACACCGCATTTAAAAAAAAAAACTCCGGTGCGTGTATGACACATGCCTGCTCGAGACGGTCTCGTCGCCACGGGACGGGCTCGAGACGGCGGTCGTTGCAGCAGCGTGTCTCGTCGCCGAGTGTGTCTCGAGACACCCACGAGACACACCGCTACGTGTAGTCTAACACATGTTACTTGTGTTACTGATTCACAGCATGTATCCCCACAATTTTTTTTTTTGAAAAGTCAGAAAGAATATAATAAAAGCAAGTACAAGGGGTATTCGAACCTTTACAAAGAAGTCTTTACAAAAGGTTCACCCGAATTAAGACGGCAAACAAGGAAAAGGATTAGAGCACCAATCCTAAACCAAATAAACAAAGGAAGAGAAGAAAAAAGATCAAATCCACTTCCATGATCCGATCTTGATTCCTTCAACAATTTCATCCACATATAGTGTACCCCAAATTTACTTAAGTTCTAAACTCTGCAGTCCAAACAGAATAAATTGTGATTGTCTTTACATTAATTGAAGTTCAATTTAATTTAAATTATTAATAATTACATAATAAAGAAAGTGATGTGCAAAAGAAAGAATGTGAGGAAGTGATGCAGGTAATAATGAAGACTCACTCTCACACGTGGTTTAGGAAGATCGCCGGTAGCAAGAGTAGAGGAAGATTCGATTCAATACTAAAATAAATGTATTAATAAAAGCTGTAGTCCAATAACTATAGTGGTTGAGGTCCAACCATCGCTTTTGGGGGTACCTTTAAATTTCACTCACAATTCCACTTAAAAATTCTATCAATTTCTTAATTTTACCTCTAACAACTAAAATACCATCTAGATAGATACGCAACTTCAAACACAATCAAATATAAAAAACAATCAAATATAAAAAGAAATACTACAAATTAGGATTGGGTACCAAGACACGAAGTCTAGCTAATAATCCTTAGAGCCCGTCGCTCGGATCCTATTTCCCAGATAAATTAATCTCTTTTAATTAAGCCCAAAATCGAATATTTATTTAATTAAATTATTCTATCAAATACAAATAAATCGGCAATTAATTAAATACGTTGATAGTCAACACTATGTTCAGTCCATTTTATTAATCTTATTTTATTTTTTCCGAAAGAGAATTTTTTTTTAACATATTTAAGATTATTATCTCTACTAACTCCAAAAAAAGAAAAAAGAAAAAAAACAGATGATTATCGCCACCAAATGTCAATTTATTTATGTTCTCGACATCGTATCAAACACCACTAATTTCCCTAAAGAGAAAAACAACATCTAATTTAGAAGTATATCCAGAAAATATATTTTGGCATTTTTATATTGTTTTTCAGATTTACAATCGGAATACAGTTTATGGAAAAATACGTAAATTTGGCAATCTAAATTATTGCAATAAATATTCCTAAATTAGTGAAATATATAGTGTATATTAACCTACTTTCGACGCTGACCATAAACCTAATTAATTAGGTTAAAGTCAAACATATAACTTACGCGATGATACTAATAATAATGCAATAATACTACAATCAACCCAGTTAAGAAGTCGCTAATTGTAATTAATCGTAATTACGCATTAGTTAAGCAGTTCTTGTCGGCTTCTCTCTCTCTCTCTCTCACACACACACACACACACTACCATCTTACTCTTCAAATCTTCCACATATATATTCTTCCAAAAACCTTCTTCTATCTCTATCTCTCTCTAGAAGCACTTTCTTCTCTCTCTACCTCTACATACAACTTATATAGAGACACGCATTAACAGAAAAAAAAAAAAAAATTCACAATTTAGAGAGAGAAAAAGGAGACAAAATTAGCGCGGAATAAGATGAACGACAGAGTGCACCCATCGGCAAAGCCAGCAACAAACGGCAGCGCCGCCGCGCCCGCGGCGGCGAACGGAGAAGCCAACTCGATGTTCCCGGCAAACAAGGCACAGCTCTACAACACCAATCGCCCGGCCTACCGCCCGCAGCCGCCACCGAAGCGGGGGCACCGCCGCGGCTGCTGCTGCTCGTGCTGCCTCTGGACGACTCTCACGATTCTCCTCCTCCTCCTCCTCGCCGCCATCGCCGGCGCCGCCTTCTACGTCCTCTACCGCCCCCACCGCCCGTCGTTCGCCGTCAATTCGCTCCAGCTCTCCGGATTTAACCTCACCGACACATCTCTCACCTCGTCGTTCAACCTCTCCATCACCGCGCGTAACCCTAACAAGAAGATCAGCTTTTTCTACGACACGATTTCGGTAAAATTCATCTCCGGCGATCTCGACATCGCCGACGGATCCTTCCCCGGCTTCAGTCACGGCAAGAGGAACGTTACTACTTTGAAAAGCGTCGTTTCGAGCTCGAGAAACCAATTCCCGGCCGGCACTGACATTTCGCCGCTGAAATCGAGCTTGAAGAATAAGAATCTGCCGCTTAAGATTCAGCTGGAAACCAAAGTGAAGGTGAAAGTTGGGAGTATCAAAACGAAGAATCTCAGAATTAGGGTTACTTGCGATGGAATTAAGATTTCGATCCCCACCGGCAAAACGGCGACGTCGGCGACTACTTCGAAAGTGAAGTGCAAGGTCGATCCACGAATCAAGATCATCAAATGGACAGTTTGAGCTGAATCCTTGCACAAGGTGTGATTTTTTTGGGGGGAAAAGTTAATTTTTTTTTTAATTGCTTTTTTCTTTTTCCAGTTTGATCGTGTTAATTTCTTTTTGGATTATTTTTGGATTTGGTATATGATTGCTGTTAGGAGGTAATTAGGATTTGCTCAAATTTTAATTTGTGATGTATACATATTTTTCGTAGTTGTTAATGTCATTTAGACAATAATTTTTATGATTTTTGAGGTAATATGTATCTTTAATGTGTGCTTTATAACACAGAGGGACTTATGAATGCAAATAGTTAATTGGAATATTGGATAATGAATCAATATTTACCGAAAATAGTTAATATTCAAAATTTCCCTGCTTGGGTTGAGTTAGTCCAGAAATAATATGGGAATTTGTGATAGTAACTGCTGATTTAATTTGTGATCTAGTATCTTTGAAATAGTAATAATTTAAAATTGACTTTAATGGGTAATGATAAACGGACAACTGTTGTCCGGACAACTAATCAGTTTTAAGCTTGAAAATCGGTCCAATCAATATTATTTAAAATTTTCGGTTTTTTTTTTATTTTTATTTTTTACTATTGTATTCCTTAATTAAGCTCGAACGAAAAGTTATGCTAAAAATGAATAAAATATAATTTATAATCAATTAATAAAATTATTTACAAAAAAGAAAAATGATGGGTGTAAGGAATTGGTTGGACCGGTTTTCAAGAAAAAAAATCAACGATTTTAAATAATATTAATTTTATCGATTTTCAAACCTAAAACCGATAGTTGTCCGGACAACAGTTGTTAGTTTGTCATTATTGTTAATAGAATAAAAACTTGAGTAAGTAGTTCAGGTTCCGATTTCATTTATTAGTGTGTCAGTACTCAGTAGTAATTTACTACTATAAGTTTAGAAATTGTGTATAACTAGACGTGTAATATTATAATTGTAGCACTGTGTCCAAAATATCAAGATTAGGGAAGTGACATCGTAATCTAATTATATTAATACGACCTCTAAAAATAGTTTAGATTGTATTTGATCATGGTAATTACTACTATTATTTAGTTCGGTATTACTAAACATAAAACAAGTAAAGGATTTTTCACGTCACGCTAAGAGAGGAAATGCAGTATTCAGCTTGATTTGTTTGTCATATGTTCATGTTATATCTATTGTTTTTACTAGCCTTAATTATTTTTTCAAAAAAAAAATACTAGCCTTAATTATGTGTGCAGTTTTATGATATCTAATACTAATATGAGATTAATTATGAAATATAATGATTTTTGTATGGAGTATAGATATTTGGACAACGGTTGTCCGGACAACGATAGCATATTCATAATTAAATATTCTTTCAATTTTTTCTAATAATTAATATAATTAATGTTTTTGTCTATAACACCATTTCCACTTAATTGTATGCTAATTTCTAATATTAATTAAAATAAATAAATATCATGCATAAATTTTTAAAAATTCAAAATATTAATTAAATTTAAAGATTAACATATAATTAAGTGAGAAAGGGTATTATAGACAAAACACTAATTTTATAAAAATTGAAAAACTATTTAATTACGAATATTACACACCGTTGTTCGGACAACTGTTGTCCAAACGTCTTTATTCTTTTGTATAATCAAGAAAATAACGTAAGTTGGCAAATAAAAATGAAAATACATAGTTGTGGTGAACGACGAAAACGAGAGGGAAGTTCACGAAAGTCGGTGGCTGATCGTCGGTGGAAATTAATTTTATTGAATTGTTAAAAGAATGTGGTTGAGTGTAGTAGGGACTCCTTGTCCCCAAAAGTTTAAAAATATTAGTAGTATATTATTGTGGCAACTTTAATCAAAACATACTATATACATACAAATCCTATTATTCTTATTTGGATCATAAGTACCTTTGGTCTTTCGTTTCGTAAATTTAGCAACAAAACGGTGAATTAATATTCGCATGTAACCGCATTGCATGGCCATGCAAATAAAAATAAAAATTTTCTAGAATGTGTTCCTTTGAAGTAATGTAATTGGATTAAGCTGATTGTTTTATTTTTTTCAGTTTTAATTTTGATTCAAATTTTTAAAGTTACTTATTAGTAGTTGGGAAATGTTACTATTTGTATTTTGTTTCGATTAACATGTCCTTAGTGTGAAATTTCAATTGATTAATTATTCATCGGTCAAGTTAATTTAATAAGTACCAATTGGAGAGATGAGAGCATATGGATATAGTATATGAAGTGGACATGTTAGTTAAGCATACAAAAAAGGGGGCATGTGAGCATATGCTTTGATTTTGGTATCTATCCATATTAAAATACAAACCTATCCAGTTTATCAACACACGATATATTAGCATTTTATTTTGAGAGAGAGAGAGAGAGAGAGAGAGAAGTTTCTGAATGATAATATGTGGACAATTGATTCATTGGAATGAAAGCAAGCTGGGGTGAGGTTGTGCGAGCTGGAAAAACTAACTTCCAACTCATCCAAGTTTTCATCAATTATTCACCAACAATTTAAATTGAGAGAGAGAGAGAGAGAGAGGAAAACCTTAATCATGTTAGTTCGAACACCGTGTTTCTACAAAAATAATTAATGAAATGGTCTCTCTCTATCCCTCTCAAACACACACACACACACACACCTTAAAAGGATTAACCTATAAATCGTTTCTTTACACAATCGTGACCTAACGAGGTATTACCTTTCACCAATACACGAGTTAAAATGCACAAATTAGAGGATTGAAATAGGAACAAGTCAACCAACCAGAAAACAGACGGGCCAAAACTAGAACCTCTATAATGCAATATGTAACTTAGAGTAATATGGGTGGCTCTCTTTCTATATACATAAGCAAGCATACCTTGATCCGAGCAGGCAAGTTCCACCCCTCCTTAGTGGTCAACTGCAGTCACATTCTGAACTGGCCACAGTGTCAATGAGCAGAGTAGGCCGCACCCTTTCCTGACAGGGTCAAACGGTCCCCATCGGACAGGAGATGCATGCTAGCCGAAAATTTGGTTTTAAAGCTGGGCCTTCGATCTAGTCTCAGACAGTCCATGCGGTTATTACTCAATGGCTTTCGTCTCAGCATCTGCTGACAGAAATTTACCAAAGACAGATATTCCTCGTGCCTCTATACCTGCTGATCTTGTAATCAGACACGAGATAGAGTACTTCCGTAGGACTTGATTTCTTTCAAATAAGTTCTTCCTCTCCCCAGAAATGACCCACAAGCTACGAGACGGTTCAAGGAGAAACAAGGCCACAGTTAGATAACCAACAAACAGCTGCCAAAACAAACGTGAAAGGAAAACACGGGCTATTCCAGACACAAAAATTGAATCTTTGATATAGAGAAAATAGCTTCATAAATTGTACTACCAAGAATCATATGGAACAGACAATGGATAAATCAGCATCTTCGAGGATTTTAGCTTGCGAATATCGCATGAAACATGGCCCAAGAATCCAAATGAACTAATTTAAGTTTAATTGAAAAAACATGAAATACCTCCATAGATTTGAGCAACGAAAAAACTACTCCTCCGCATCCAAAAATCTTCTAGATGACCTTTGTACCTTCAACTTTGTTCCTCCAACATCTCCCCCAGCATCTCCACGCCTCTCTTGGACATCTCACCGCCTTTTAACAGCGTTGTCAGGAACCTTGGATACAGAGTAGGATAATCCATGGGACCAGGCATATCCTGGACAGAAAATTGAAGTTTATCTCCCAATAGTTTCAATAGATCATCATACTCCATGCATTTCAAGAGACATACAAAAATGAAATTTCATCTTCAAGCTTCATTCAGAAAGCAGGTAAGCAAAGTGAACTTAACTATAACCACATGCAACATATTCATGTCTAATTGTCTACTGATCTGTCGTACAATCATGTTAGAAGCATTTTTATGCCATTGTTTCAATATTAATACACTCATAAACCTAGAAGGGAACTAAGTGCTTAAGCTAGGCACTAATTTTTCAATTGCAAGTCAAGGCATATTAGCATATCATACAACTATGAAATGGCATGCCTAGGAACTGCTCTACACAGAAAAATAATTATAGTATCACAAATTCACAATTAAAAGGTGAAGCTTCGCACCATCTGCTGGAGAATGCCATGAGTCCCGATATTAGTAATTGGAGGCTCCAGTGGCACCTGGTCCATAGATAAGAAAAAAAAGAGAAAAAATATTGAGCAATTATCACAAAGAAGAGCAGATAAATGGATATGATACCAACCTTCCCCTTTTTACCAGTCATCCCACCGTTGCTAGCAGCCTCCTTCCCGGAATTTGTTCTCTTGGAACCTTTGTTTGTACCGATTACTTTAGCTGTAGGCACCTGCTGTCCAGATGTGATAGTGACTCTATTGTCTGTCCCTGCAACACCTAGGATGGCAAGGGGTGCAGAAACATTGGGCTGCAGAACATTCTGATCAGAAGGTTGATTTGCAATTGTACAGAGTTTGAGAGCTTCATTTATGGCAGCCACTGCAGTGTTATAACTCTCCTGTGACAATGAACCCTCTTCCCCCAGGATTATAGCTCGTCGACAAAGGTCATTGTAACGTCGGACCTTAGCTTGCACTTCATCCAATTTTTCACTAAGGGGAATTCTGCTTGTGGCAGCATTTGTCCATCGTTGCAGTATGTACTTAAATGGTATGCTAAAGACACCAGACATTTGAAGAACTACTACGCAATGCCTACAAAGATAGCCTTTATATTGAAATGAACGACACGAACAGTATACATCAGATTTCTGTTCATTCCACTCCACCAAGTAATCTAGTTTATTTTCAAAGTCTTTCACTCCATATATCACAGTCGGACCATCTTCATTTTCTTTTTTCAGATGGCAAGCTGCTGCTCCTAAAACTTCCATTTGAAATTTTCTGAATATCTCATGACTATAAACAAGCAGCATTTGTTTCTCAAAAGGTGAAGGTGACTTAAGCTCTGGTGTCTCATGCCACGTATCAAAATTTGCTTTAGCCTCCTCCTCATATCTATCTTCAAGAATTGATTCATATTTTCCTATAAAATCTCGTAAAGAAGTTTCCCCATGGATGTACTTGTCAAAGAAAGAGTTTAAGCTTTCAGACCTTACAGCTGCTGACAACCCAGCAAAAGAGACATCCTTCATAAATGCAGGCACCCAGAGTTTCCGATCTTCATATAAGGCCTGAAACCATTCGACCTCTTGAAGATTGAATCTTTCGGTCAATTTCCACCATCTTTTTTCGAATTTTTCGTCGTTCCATGATCTATATATGCATTTATTTAGTTTTCCCATGAAAGACTCATGCCAGATGCTAAGGTAATCGAGCCTTCTGGGTAGCCTTTCTAGAATGTGCCACAAATGATAATAATGACGAGTGTCTGGAAAGACCAGAGGAACAGCAGCTTTGATAGCCTCGTTATGGTCGGTGACTAGCACTTTAGGGCTTCGTCCCCCCATCGCCAAACACCATGACTGCATCAACCAAATAAACGTATATAACGTCTCATCTGCTATCAATCCACAGCCAAGCAACGTGGGCTGGATATGATGGTTCACTCCGACAAAAAGAACCAAAGGAACTCTATACTTGCTTGTGAAATAGGTTATGTCAAGTGAAACCACATCATCAAAGTAAGTGAAATCTTCCACACCTTTGGCGTCAACCCAAAACACATTTCTCAGCCGATGCTCTTCATTGAAGTCTAATGCATAGAAAAATTTCGGATTCTCTTCATGCATGTGTGAACAAAACTCGAGTAAAACCTGAGCACCACCTTCTTCTAGACTCAAAAAGCACCCTCTATCATGCTGATTCCGGATCACATTCTCCATACAAGACCCCAGAAACTGATAAGCACCATACTGTTTCAACACAGAAGGAGGGACTTTCTTCTTCCTGACTCTACTATCGTTATTAACAGAATCAGCATTCCTATGACTTCTAAAAAAGTGTGCTTGAGCCGGCAGAAGCTCGTGATTATGCTCCTTCACGAAACTATGAATATACCACTTCCCATTAAGCCTACGCTTCACGTGCATGCTTGCTTTACACCCTATCTTAGGTGAAGGCCTTGGATTAATAGCATCATCAGATTGTTGCTTGTTTCCATACCTAATGCACGAAAATTTGGCATCAATAAATTCTTTTGAAGCCCTCGAGCGACGGCTGCTCAATTTGGCGGTACCAAATCCTACAGATTTCGCGTATTCCTTATAATATGCATAAGCTGCTTCGTGTGTATCGAATTCAAGATCATCCCTAGATTCTAAGTTCGAATTCACTAGCGCACTACTGCTGCTCGCCTCCATTTTCTTATTTTAGACCAGATAATCAAAAGCTACAATCAAATTTCTCTACCAACGAAGGCAACAAATCTTAAGCTTCATAGAATTAAACATCAAATTCACCTACAATCAAAGTTCAACAGCAACATAATTAAACTATTGAAATATAACCGATTGAAGCTCGGGAATTAGATAGACAAGATTAAATTTCGAAATTTTAGAACAAGAATTGTACCACAAATTTGGCAAAAAATTGCTTTTTTTTGCTTGCCAGCAGCTGCTGAAACGCTTTTCGAGGAGCAACGTTTGATGCATACAATACAAATAATTATGAATTTCTTTCCGGCTAAAAAATGGTGAAAGTAAATTGAAAGGGTCAGAAGATTTTCAATTTCAGGAAAATAACTTCTGAAAATTGCTCTGCGTTATTTTGATTTAATCTGGTCCTCTCTTCTTTAGTATATTCTCATTTAGACCCCTGAATTATCGGTTACCTCGCTTTTTGACTGGAATATTATTTTTTAAACCATTTAAATCCACATGTATGATTAAGTTTTAAATGGATCATTAGATGGAAATTGAATATATTTAGTGATTTTTGTATTTGTATTTGAGTTAAAAGAAACATGAGCACTTCATATTTTACAAGTACTAAAAATGTAAGAACAAAATATTAAGTTGTGAAGAAAAGTTTGTTAATACACATTATTTGATAAATACTAACACATTAGGTTTTTTATATATATATATATATATAAATCTTTAAAACATTATTCCAATGGAAAATGCAACTGGCCAAGTTCAATAAATGTTTTAATGCGAAATATAATCTGTTGATTTTAAAAATTTACTAATGGCAAATTATACTTGGATCGGTAAAAATTTCACCAAAATAGCGTTATAAGTTTATCGGGTTGCTTTTTAAAACTAAAAATCAAAAACCAAAATACAGAAAGAAATAGTGTGAAAAAAAAGGTAAAACGATATAGGGGTTTAAGGCCTTGTCGAAATATTTGAAAGCTTAAACCCTAGACCCAAAATCTGTAGCTGCTATTGTTGCTGATACTTTTGCTCTCCGGCCTAAAAACCCTTTGAATTTCGCCATTGTTTTTCTATCATCGTCATGTACAGGATCGCCGCCGCTGCTGTTGTTTCGTCAATAAGGTTAGACACCACCACACATTGTTATCGACATTTCTTAAAAATTTGAATTCTTCGCCTTAGTGATGATATTTTCTCAACGATTCTGTTTGCAGGTCCTCTGCTTCGAGAAATCTGGTAATTGTAAATGATGTTGTTTTGTTGATTGTTTTTACGTCTCAGTTTTTTAATGTTTTTATTGGTGGAATGATTGATTGGGTGGGAAGGTACGGAGTGGGTTTATCCAGAGCAGAAGTTATGCTGCCAAGGATATACGTTTCGGTGATGGAGCTAGGGGCGCGATGCTTGCCGGAGTTGATGAACTCGCCGAAGCTGTAAAAGTGACAATGGGGCCGAAGGTAACCATAATTCAACTCCATAAAAGAAAGGGAAAATGCCAAGAATGGTATTCTGATTGATGATCTGTAAACCAATGATAATGTAGGCCGATATTTATGTTTCGCTGTGTTATGACAAGTGAATAAATCAATACAAATTTGTGTGTATATCTGTTGCACATTACTCTCTCTCTCTCTCTCTCTCTTCCCGCCTAAAAGATTGGAGAGTGCTGTGCGGCTGTCTAGTTGTTCCTATTTAAGGCGAGTGAACTTATTTCTTTCGTAGTTGTGCTGCTAATTCAGTCATCAATGCTATCTTATGCTTTTGTGGAGTCTGCGTCCTTAGTCGGAATGTGTTACTATTTCCATGTATGCCACGGAGTCATTATTTTTGTATCTTTTAATGTGGTGAGGATTCTAGATCGTACTGCTTTTCGTAGTAGACCATTAATCGCTCTGTTGTTGTATGTGGACTGATCTTGTAACTTGTAAGATCCTGTGTAGAACACTGACAATGCAAAATGACTAACTGTTCTGCAAATCTCATGCAGGGTCGCAATGTAATTATCGAGAAACACGGAAAGCCCAAGGTCACAAAGGATGGTGTCACGGTAGCCAAAAGTATTGAATTTTCAAACAAGGCCAAAAATGTTGGAGCAAATCTTATGAAGGAGGTTGCAAAAGCAACCAATAAAGTTGCTGGCGATGGTAATCTCTTGGCTTCATGTCACAACTGAATGAAGTTTTTGCACAAGTTTCTAACTTTTTATGAGATTGCGAAAATGTTTTCCACTTAATAAATTCTGAATACTGAGCTAGGGCAGATATCAGTTGCTTCGCAAGATCACATGCTGATTGTTTCCTCCATATGCCCTTGTTGAATACTGAATTGTGATCCTTGTGAACATCAAATATCCAGAGTTTTCTTTGACATTGTATCTCTTTGTATGAGCGATTTTTTGTTGATTTATTAAGTAAATCTTATGAACACCAGATCTCTTGAGAGCTCAGTTCTTAACCTAGAAATGATTTCTGGTATTGTCAGGTACTACTTGTGCGACTGTCCTGGCTCAGGCAATTTTCAGGGAAGGATATAAATCAGTAGCTGCAGGTGTAAATGTGATGGACCTACGCAGGGGTATAAACATGGCTGTTGAAGCTGTTATTGCTGACTTGAAGAGCAGAGCACTCATGATTAGCACACCAGAAGAAATTACACAGGTGATTGGCATATGGAACTTATCACTGAATTGGCGTTGGATGTAATATTTTGCTAAGCTTGAGAAGTTTTGATGCTCAAATGCACTAGTGAATATATCATCAGCAGATTCGATATAAAGCGAACATGACACTGCTTGATTGGATCTTTCATTTTTTGTTTATTTAGCCCTTCAAAGGTCAAGGAGAATAAATTTCCTTGGGAAAAATAGTGTCATGTATAATGTGTTTACATCTTTCCAACGTACATGTTTTCCGTAAAATTTATTCAACGAAGGTAAAAGTTATTCGATTGTGTTCATTTTGGTTGTTGCCTCACATGCATTATTTATATACTCTATAGTCTTGCTAACTGTGATATTCTAATTAAAGGTGGCTACAATCTCTGCAAATGGTGAGCGTGAGATTGGTGAGCTCTTAGCAAGGGCTATGGAGAAAGTTGGGAAGGAAGGCGTCATTACCGTCTCTGTGAGTATGATTTACTCTTTATGTCAGAGATTTCTTTTCGGTTGGTGAATTGATAATGATATATATTAATATCTGATACCCTGCAGGATGGAAATACCATGGATAATGAATTGGAAGTGGTGGAGGGAATGAAGCTAGCCCGTGGTTACATATCTCCTTATTTTATTACAGATTCAAAGACCCGGAAGTGTGTAAGTAAAGATATATTAATATTTTAACCTACTTAAGTAGCAGAATACATTTTATTTCTTTTTCAAAAACGAGGGCGATGAGCTGTTCTGGATGCCATCTAATCATCCAATTTTAAACGGTTGAATAATACTAACTGAAAGCCAACATAAACTGATTATTTTAGTAGACAGCTATAGTGCTATTGTGAAGTGGTTATGTAAGTCATTTTATGATTCACAAAAGTCCTTTTATGTAAACAGGAGCTTGAAAATCCTTTGATCCTAATTCATGAGAAGAAAATTTCAGACATGACTGCGCTTGTGAGGGTTTTGGAGCTTGCCGTAAAGGTAATACATGCACGTGTAATTAAAATTAGTGCTGTATGCATAAAATGAATGTCTATTGTATTGTTAGATTATGGATGCTGAGAAATAAGTGAATATAGTACTTCTCCAGAAGAAATTTCCAGATTGAAAATTCCATCTTGTGGCTTTCTTTTGACAGAGAAGTCGCCCTTTGCTAATAGTTGCAGAAGATGTGGAAAGTGAGGCCCTTTCTATGCTTATCATCAACAAGCATCGTGCAGGATTAAAGGCAACTATGCTTTCTATTTCTATACTTAAAGTAGATTTTGTGTAGCTCATACTATCCGGACAAGTTGCATGTTTAAATATCATGAAGTTTTTCGTCCCAACAATGAGATTCTATGCCATATATATTGTAGGTTTGTGCTGTGAAATCTCCTGGTTTTGGGGATAACAGAAGAGCAAATTTAGAAGATCTCGCCATTCTCACTGGAGGGGAGGTGAGACAAGTTCTCACAACCTACAACTTTTTGGTTAGATTCTCTTAGTATCTTTACTTGATTTTGATTGCTGCAGGTCATTAGTGAAGAACAAGGAATGAATCTTAACAAAGTCCAGATTGATATGCTTGGTTCTGCTAAAAAGGTTTGTTTGTTACATTATGTTTGCATGTTTACTTCTTCTGGTGATTAGAACTTTAAATGATATGTTCTGTTTCTGTGGAGCAGGTCACAATATCACTTGACGACACTCTAATTCTACATGGAGGCGGGGACAAGAAGTTGATCGAAGAGAGATGTGAGCAGGTATTCACTGAGTTATTGATAATTCAGATGACTCTACTTATTGTTCGTTTATTTTGTATTCTGGTTGGAATATTGAATCCCACTACTTTCAAAGGTGCCGACTCTTTCAAATTGAGCATATCTTTATTTAAAGCTGTACTCACGAGCCATTAACTTAACTTGCATATTTTTTCTAATGATCCGCGTTTTCTTTTTTAGAACCTCTACCGTACCTTATGTCTACCTGATATTTTATCCCCACACAATTGCTGGAGATACCTCTTCACCGTATAGAGTAGCTATGCATAACAGATCTATTAACAATTAACTTTTTTTTATCAAATTTTGTGCCATTTCAAGATAGAGTTTCTAAGGTTTGAAGAATAACAACAGTTTGCAACACATACAATTTGAAGTGTTAGTATAGTAATCCTTTTTATGACACAGTTAAGAACAGCCGTTGAGAAGAGTAGTGCAACGTTTGATAAGGAGAAAGCTCAAGAAAGATTGTCAAAGTTGTCTGGTGGTGTTGCAGTATTCAAGGTACATTTCATACTTCACAGCCACATAATCAAGGGACTGCAGATGCTGGCTTTCTGGTCTGTGCTATTTCTTTTTCCAGTCTTAATTTTTCTCTCACAGGTTGGAGGAGCTAGTGAAACAGAAGTTGGAGAAAGGAAAGATAGAGTGACGGATGCTCTGAATGCAACCAGGGCTGCTGTGGAAGAGGGCATCATTCCTGGTAAATTTCTACCATCAGTTTCAGAAACCGTGTTTCCCCAGAAGACATCCAGATGACCTGATAAAACGATATTGTCTTTCATCTCAATACCAATAATTCACGATTTCTGCAGGGGGTGGCGTTGCTATTTTGTATGCTACAAGAGTTCTTAAGGACCTGCAAACCAAGAATGAAGACGAAAGAAGAGGAGTTGAAATAATAGAGAATGCTCTTAAGGTATAGTCTTATGAGCCCTCTCTTTCTCTCTGTGTGTCTCCATGCACACATTACTTTTACGAAGATATTTTTCTTTCTCCGTGATATCTTTTTGTTAACAGGCACCTGCTTTTACCATTGCCTCAAATGCTGGTACTGATGCGGCACTAGTTATTGGAAAATTATTGGAACAGAATGATCCCAATTTTGGCTTTGATTCTGCTAAAGGTTTGTGTCCAGTGGTTCTTCATCCCTTGAAAATTGAAAGCATGAGATCTATGATTATTTTTATTGTCAGGTCATTTATGTGAAAATATTCTCTCTTTCGTGATAAGAAACAAAAGATGCTAGGAATTTTGAAAGATTATATTGAATCTCTTGAAACTAAAATAATAAAACATGATGTTAAAATTTCTTCTCCTCATCAGTTTCTGACATTGTTGCTTTTTCTTGGCTTCATTGATTTCTATCGTGATATAGAATTAATTATTTTGCAAGCTTCATTTGACTCTAATATAATCTGTATAATGTTACTTAGTGTTATCCATCATGACGTTATGCATGAGATTACCATTCCACTCCTCTATTTTCGCGACTCTTTCTTAAACAGGTCAGTATGTTGACATGGTGAAAGCTGGAATCATAGACCCTGTAAAAGTTATTAGAACAGCTTTACAAGATGCTGCTAGGTAAGTATTAGTTGTCATCTGACTCATCTCGTTTTTACCTTTCAAGTTCGATGTTTTCCTAACCTATTCCTACGTGCATGCAGTGTCTCATTGCTGTTGACCACAACTGAGGCAACTGTTATTGATGCTCAAGAAGAGAAGAATCCACTCAAAAACCGCGTCCCAAATATGGATGCTTTGTACTAAGTCGCTGTGCGTCCTTCCCAGAAATAACAAATAGTAGGTTATTTTACCGATTCAATTAGCAACCCAAGTCTAACACTGCCGGGAATCATTCTCGTATGATGTCCACTTCTATATATTCATTCTCTTCGTTTTTGGGCCATGGGGGTGAGGATCATTGTTCACCACCTGTAGTTAGATGAATTTACTGAACTGCCCTTTAAGATATTTTACTGAGAAACAACAACTAATTCATACACTCTTTGCCATTTTGGATATTGGAAAAAGGTGGTGCATTATATATCTGAATTTCCTTGAGGTGAAGAACGAAACACAAACTATGTATCTAATTAGCTGCTATGTAATCTACATAAATTGGTTGTTTGGATATTTCATAGATCACAGTTTGTGAGACTGAAGAATGTGGCTGCAGCCTTTAAATCATGGTGATCTTGAACGTATGAAAAACATTCGTCATCTTCCTTGATCGTGGCTTTCTCGTCTGCTGAGATCGTAATGTTTCTGCAGTTATACATCGAGTTTGTATAAAATAATAAATGAGTGAAATCTGTTCATATGTGATAGTATTGTTTTGTTCTGGATAGATTGCATCTCGTATTTTACTTCATCAATGCACGTTGGGTGGAATTTAGTAGGCAATAAACTAACCTCGGTATGATGTTCCCATCGGAGTCGAATTCGAACTCATCCTCTCTGACGTTGTCGCAGACCAAATGATCGAAAATTGGTCTGATGATATCGTTGCATTCCTCCAACGAACACTTTCTTTCATGGAGGTGATCGTGAGGAAACGAAGACGACGTAGATTCTGCATGTGCATGGACATGATCACCGGCGCCCATGCAACCCCAAGAATTTAAATCCTCCACCGCCACCACCTCCTCCTCTGTCGCATATTGCTCCGTCCATCTCTCATTATAATTAGAGTCTCCACCGTCGACCTCCACCTCCACCTCCGCCTGTGCCTGTTGCTGGGCGGCAGCACGACGACAGAGGTGAAGGTGGTGGAGCACGATCCGGAGCTCCTCCTTGGCGAGGGTGATTTGTTGTTGGAGGTCGCATGCGATCCGGTAGCAGCCGCCGACGGGGTCGGCTGCGCGGACGTCGGATTGGTAGATGATGGTGTGCATGGCGTGGTCTTTCTCTGGGTGGTTGAGGTTGGCGACGATCTTGACGATGTTGCTGACGCCGAAGAGGCGGTGGGCGTTGAGGAACTGGTGCTGGCGGTCGTGCGGGAAATAGGGGGCGAGGATGCAGTCGGAGGCGCACTTGCGACGTTGGTATTTGCAGGCGGCGCAAGCTTGGGTGGTGGATCCGTGGGTGCGCTGCTGAGGCTGAGGCTGAGGGAGGGGGCTCTTGTGGTTGTTTTTGATGTGGGTTTGCAAAATGTTGTTGGGGGATTGCATGACTAGTTACTAGTTAGTTATATGGGTGGGGGGAGTTGCGGGCCCGCCGGGGAGGGAATTTTACCTTTCTTCGATTCAATTCTGCCGTTCTTTTTGCTGTTTCTTTGCTCTCTTTCTCCCATAGTTTCTCTTTCACAATGGCAAACTTGTTGAATGGAGGGTGGACAGAGATTCAAGGAGGGAGGGACAATTGTAATTAATTTTTCCATTTTTATTTTTTCCCAATCATCGGACTGGATCTTTTCTCTCTAAAATGGAGAGCTGTTGAGTTTTTAGGTTCCAATGCTTTGACCCGATTCGGAAATAAAGAAGGTATTTGTATTGGAAACTACAAATTACTTTGACAAAATGGAATGAGTTATTATTAGTATTATTATTTTTTTGGAAAAATTAATCTATTATTTTGACAAGTTTAAAAAGGAATTTCATTTGTAATCCCTATACGACTATTTTATATTCCATCTTTTAACGACAAATGTACTGATTAAATCTTAACAATTGGGCCCAAGTATAATTTTTTCTTTACTTTATATTGAAGAGAAGAAGTCCCTAATTTAACAAAATCGAAAAGTCTATTTTTTTTTTTTTTTTTTTTTAATTTTACTGAGATGCTATCTTCTTCTTTTTGTGTCTCTCTGTGTGTGTGTGTGTAATGGATCAAGATACAAACTCCAGAAACGACAAATTAACATTTAACCAAAATAATTATGTTAGCCACATATTAGGATTATATAAACAAAATTTAGTTATTCAGATACAAATCACAGAGCTTTCATATAATCACAGTTATGAAACTACAAATTTAGTTTCATTGACACAAGATTTGAGTTTTTCTTAAAGCCCAAACAATTTACAGATTACAAAATTGAGTGTGAGCAACTCTGTAAAATATATGCAACTACTCGGTAAGCTTGAATTTCAAATTTTCCATCAAATCACCAATCAAGAGTTGCTTGACAACAAGAGATCCTGTCCATATAGAAGAACTCATATCTGAGAATTGATGATCTCCTCAACCGAATCCCTATACTTTGAAATAAGATCCCTGAAATTAACAGCAAAATGATGAGCAAAAATCAGCATATTGGTTTTCATTCCTAGTTCGGAATTTGTCTATTAAGAACATCAAATATCTTATATAGATTCATCGATCATAAATTTCAGCAAGTTAACAAGAACCATGCTGATTGAGCCCTCAATTATTACTAGATTTTTTTCGAAAAGTGGGGAATCGACATGCATCTGCTATCACCAGTAGATTCTTTTGATCGTTCCAAGGAAAGTACATGACTACATGTTAAGATGAGTTGGGATTATTACAAACCTTCGTTCTGCCAGAAGGTTCTCGGTTTCCTCTAGTCTGCGCTTTTGTTCTCCAACAGTCTGTCACCAAAAATGATAGTTTGTGAGGGGCGAATTGCAAGTAAAAGATTCATCTATAAGCATCAGCAATCAGTGTTTTTCTATTGGAGCAGCTTTTCATTGATCTGAAGCTTTAATTCTCATTTTTGTACAACATATCTGCAAAATTCATTACAATCAAAACCAAGACTTGAAACTAGAGTTTTCAACTCTATGAAAATTGCATTCGATCCAAACACAAAAGAGAAGTAACTAAGCTTAGTTTTGTACTATTTCCCTTGAAATATGAACGAGATATAACATGCCACAAACACAAGCTTAACTTACAGTTGATTTCGCTTTAATTGTACCGGCAATGAGGTTCAGAAGCTGCTGGCACTTCTCAAACTGAGTGTTCAACTCACTAACCTTCATCACAAACACATATAAATAATCTCTTACAAAAATTTCCCCCAAATAGCATCATCTAACTATAATACATGCATACTCACATAAAAATATCCGTAAAAATAGAAGCTCAAACTGAGTGGCAAAAACACATTTGCACTAATTCATTGCAGAAGGAAAAAAAAAAAAAAAAAACAAACAAATTACATGCAGAAAAATCAAATTACAAAAGAAAATAATGTCTGTTTCTACATTACTATTCAATCATCTCACCTATGCTTCATTCTTGGAACTCGTACTCAGTTAAACGTTCCCAATACAATCGAAATACTAAAATAATTTAACTAAGTGAGGGCTGAAAATTATGGTGAATTCAGCAAAAAATACATAGGTGAGCAATGAAACTAAATTTAACTAACCAGTGCATCAGTTTGCTGATCTCTCGTCCCATTTTCTGTCACATCAGCTAGATTCTCCACCAGCTACAATTTTTTCAGACAAAAAAAAAAAGGAGTAAACGCCCAAATCATTGAAGCCCTAAAAATATACACAAGAAAATGGATAAATACATGGAGCAGGTGAAAATGAGAGGCCAGAGATTGATTCTGCTGTTGTTGCTGCTGTGGCGGCGGCGGCGTCGATTGTTGCTGCTGGAAACGCAACGGCGGCTGCGGCTGGTTGAATTGCTGCTGAAATTGTTGTTGTTGATTGAATTGCTGTTGTTGGAGGAATAGATGGTCCTGATTGGAGGGCGTAGCGGGATTACTTTGGGACTGGATGTTGGGGATCATTGCCCAGTTTCCTCCTCCCCCGAAATGCTCCATATTCTTCTCCAAGTCTGTATCACTTCTGCTTTCAGTGCAGAAGATTTTTGGACAAAGAAACGAAGATCTAAACGATGTCGTTTAAACCTGTGTGGGCCAAAGGCATTTCGATTTTGGACTGAGGCCCATGTAGGCCCAGCTGTGAATCATGTGTACACATTTCTTGTTCAACAGGTAAGCAAGTTTAAAGCATCTCAGCCGCACACGTGTCACAATTTCCATCTAATCGAATGGGATTAACAATAACTAGCGTATAACCCGTCGAAACTCGACGGGAATTCATCATTTATTAATATTATTAGAAATAAATTTGTGATAGTTATAAATTTTTTTTAATCATTTTTGATTTATTTTTAACCCACATACTTCATTAATATATTCACATTTATTAAAATTATTAGCCACAATTTGTTTGATATTTATAAAAATTAGCGTATAACCCGTCGATAGAAAATTATAAAAATTAATAAAATTATTAAATAGTACTAATATGTGATAGATTAAAAAAAATTATTATTTGTTAATTATTTTAGCATTAAATAATTCGATTATGCAATCTACTAAACTCGCTTAGAATTTATATCCCTTGAACACATCTCAAATTCAATTAAAAAGTAATTTTACCACATGTTTACGTCTCATACCATATAGTTATGTTTGTTAAAAATTATATCTAATATACTCTCATTACTTTCGATAATTGTTAAAGCTCTGTTCTTCTATAAACCAATGTGGGCAAAAATATATTTCTCTCTCAAAGGAAAGCTACTCTTAAACTGAATTTTTTAGCTTTTTATGAAGAAAAAGAGGCAAGGGAAGGAGCGGGTAGTGAGATAGAGAGAAGAGATATATAGATAACGAATAATACTATAGATGTTAAGATTGTCTATAAGATGAAAGTGACCCCAAATACACCACATTATGAATTCAACACAAGATTAAGATAAAAAAAAAAAGTTAAACCACCGCTTCACAATCATCCCGTCTACCCTGACGGTTTCGACCTGGAACCGACCTATTGACTACAATACTGATTTTAAATTATATAAATAATCATCTTCCAAATATATTCACAAAAAAAATTAATGATGACATTTTTTTTATTTTTACCGAAATTAATATTTAATTATATACATAACTATATTCCAAAAATATTCACACAATATTTAATAAATAAAAATTTAATTGTAAATTGTAGTATTATATAAATAATCATCTTCCAAATATATTCATAGAAAAATAAATGATGACATTCGTTTTCTTTTTTACCAGCTTCGAGAATCACTTTTTTAACTGAGAATAGAACTTAAAAAATTGTTTCACTATGTACTAGGTAGTTTTTCCTTTTTACAAAACTTTATGTGAAATGATTGTGATTCATAAAATTATTTAGTCAATGATACTCCCTCCGTCCCAGGTTAGTATGGTTACTTTCCTTTTTTAGTCGTCCCTAGTTAGTATGATATTTCCATTTTAAGACATATCTTTTACCTTTTAACCCTTAAAAGTTCAATATATTTACTCCAATAAAGTTTTTTCATCCACTAAAAAATTAACAACACATCATAAGTGGGTCCCTTCTTCCACTTAAACTATCCCTACCACATATTAAGATAAAAGTTGACCATGAATATCCTTAATTTTATGAGTTTAAAATTATATATATTAAAAAAAAAAGTTGTCCCGCAAGTTCTGAATTGACCCATCTACGAACACGATTCTTGATTCTTGGTCGGAATTGACTCGTTGATAAATTGTTAGTAATTTTCTCGCCAATTTTCCTACATATTCTACATTTTTCAATGGAGACGATTAATAAAACAATTTGAGATGACGTGTCTAGGATTATTCAAACTTGTTTGAAATTTATATACTCGTACTTGATTAAAATCCAATTAAAAAATTAGTCATTTGTGTTCCTTTCTGAAAAAAATCTGTATATTAGTCTACCGCCACAATTCTGCATCGGAACTGGCCCGTTGACCACGACTGTGATTCATAAGTGCGTAATTTATAAAATTTATTTAGAATTTATATAGATCCAAAAATTTAATTAAAATAATGATTGTACTATTCGTTATCGTCCTTAATCGTATCGTAATATTCGTTAATTAAAATTATAAATTATGCAAAGCTTGAAATCTAACTACAAATAACGTAAAAACTATTTCATGGATGAAGATTATAGATTTTAGAAAATACATGAAAAAAAAAGCATAAAATGAAAAATTTCTTGAGTGTCGGTTGGGAATTGGCTCGTCTACCACCAGGGTTCCGGGTCAGAATTGACCCGTTAATCATGATTTTGATTTATAAATGCACAATTTATGACGATTCTAGATTTTAGAAAGAGACATATTTTGAAATAGCCATAATAACCATTAAAATATAAATTTTGACCCATCTCCTTCAAAAATATAAATTTTGGAATTTTTTTTTTCAATTTGGGACGAAACTACGCTTAATGAAATGCGGAGCGGGTCGGATCGGACGCGGGCTGGCGCGGGTCGGTTCGGGCCGGGTATAAGACAGTTGGTACTTTTGGTACAAATTTAGTCATATTAGTACCAACTGTTCTAGTACATCTGGTATAAATTTAGCCTTATTAGTGCCAATTGTTCCAGATTTGGTACAATTGGGACGAATTGTCGAATTAGTTCCAAATTATGACATGGTACTCTTGGAATAAACATTCCAATTATTTCAAGTTATACTGTGTCGATTTTGCGGCTCCGCCTTGGCTCCGATTGTACGGCTCCGCCTTCGCTCCGATTACTAATATAAAGATAATCGTCGGGCAACAATTTAGATTTCTTCGGCTCGTTCCGTGGCCTTCAGCTCCCCTCGCTCGAATCTTGACCAAAGAAGAAGCGACAAACAAAAAAACGAAGAGGCAAAAAAAATTTGAAAAAAAGAAAAAAAAATCTGGAAAATAAAAAAAAATAGAAAGAAAAAGAAAAAAAATCTAGAAAATAAGATAAAAAAGAAATTTGAAAAATAAATAATAAAAAAAAAAAGAAATCTGGAAAATACGGGGAAAAAAAAAGAAAAAGAAATCTGAAAAAAACAGATAAAATGAAAAAAAAGCTGGAAAATTAAAAAAAACAAAAAAGAGAAAGAAAAAACTTGGAAAGGGAATTAAGTGTCAATAAAATGGGTCAAGAAGTGATGGATCACAAATAGAAGAGGGAAAGGAGTATTTAGGTGCTAAGTTCAAAAAAATGGTCATAATTTATATTTATGAAAAGGGTGGACGCCATAATTTATATTTCAATTCTCATATTGGCTATATCACATGATATTTTCTTTTATAAAATACATGAAAAAAACGAATAAACTGAAAATTTTAAAATTAATAAGAATAAAGAATGAAAATGTGTCACGTGGGATCCCGAGTTGAGGTACCCGTTGATGGTCCCGATACGAGTTTTGGTGTATGGGGGGGGAATACACCAGTAAAGACTTTTAAAAACAACCCCCTGAAAATTATCACAACCGAATAATGCAACTCAGTTGGAATCACAACTGAGTAAGAAACACTCAGTTGGAAGTGAAGTGTTGTGCGGAATGTGGTGGAAAATAACAACTCGAAAAATAACTCACGCTTTTATGCAAGGTTGGTCAATAACCAAGTCAGTTGAGAATGTAAAAGTGTAGTTTGAGTGTTGATTAGTCGGTCAGTTGAATATGCAATAAGTAACTGAATAATAAACACAAACACACAAAGATTTACGTGGTTCGGAGAGAACTCCTACGTCCACGAGGAGTTGTGAGTCCACACAACTTAGTCCAAGTTCTTCTGGACAAAAACCACAAAGCTTACGCGGGCTTTGCAACCGTTAAGATAAGTTTACGGGTACTTATCAACTTTACAGATAAGTTTACGGGTATTTATCAACCTGTCTACTCAATTCCGGGAAGAGTAGGGTCCTAACAATCCTTTTGAGAGGATGTGTGAAAAGGTGGGTTTCCAACTAATAGCTCGAACAAGAAGTGAGCTAGGATCTAACACTCTATGAACTCTCAGCTAGTGATGTTCTTAAGGTTGGATCGAAAAACACCAAGACAGAATCTAACACTTTAGGAACTCTCAGCTAGTGATGTTCTTAGAGATTGATTGCAGTTAAACTCTTTTGCGATATGAACTCTCAACTGGTGATGTTCGCTCGTCTATCTCTTTTCTCTTGCACTTGTCTGTCTCGTTTGATCTTGTTAGTCTTGGTGAATGAATGAAGGCCTCTATTTATAGGCGGAGAGAATCAACTAGTCGTTGGAAGAGCCGTTGATCTCTGTTCTTTGAAAGCGATGCCTTGTCTCATCTCTGCAGACTTTCCGGATTTGGCAACTGTGTGCTTCTGCTTTCCATCTGAGACAGCCTTGTGTTAGCAATAACTTTGACACCATTTGGTCTTTCTACCAACTCCCATACACAGTTGCGTAGAAATTCATTCAGCTCTTCTTGCATAGCAGTTGTCCAGTGAACACAGTTGAAAGCTTCCACAACATTCTTCGGTTCTGGCACATCAGCTACGAAACAAGAAATCATGGCAACATCTCCTGCTTGCTCGAACTCCTCAAGAACTGCCAACTCCTCAGCAAATTGAGCATAAGTGTTGGAATCTTTCTCAGTTGACTCTGGATTTGCAACTTTGCTCCTTGTTCGCACACCTTCGGTTGGATCTCCGATGATGTTGTCCTTGGTATGATCTTCATACCATCTCTTGTTGCGTCTTCCTTCTTCTTCCAACAGTGGTTGTTCCAGGATTTCAACTGATGGTGAATCCTGAGCTGTGGGAGATGCTGGAATCTTCAGAACTGGTGATTGATCAGCTGTTGAGTCTGGATCCTCAATATTGACAATATTTTGAACTGAGCTTGGTTGGGCTTCGGATGCTGATGCAGTTAGAGTGACATCAGCTGGAGTTCTCCCTTGAGATGAGCTGGGGTCCTCGCATTCATCTTCAGAGGAACAAGGATCATCATCCTCGGTTGCCCATATCAATGGTTCATCTAGGTTCTTTTGCCTTAAAATCTGCGATGTGGTGAGAACTGGTAGAACATGTGGATCTGCTTGTCGTCCTTTAGCCTGTTCCCTGTACTCAAAAGTAGATTCATCAAAACTAATATGAGGTGTTATCTCCACAATACGAGAGCTGTTGTTGAAAACTCTATAAGCCTTGATCCGAGCGGCATATCTGAGAAATATGCCCTTCGAAGCCTTGGCGTCAAAAGTTTTCAACTGAGCCTTCCCATTGTTGTGAATATAACACTTAGAACCAAAAACGCGAAAATATGAAATATCAGGCTTCCTACGTCTCCATAGCTCGTATGGTGTCTTTCCCAACCGCTTGGTCAGAAGAGACCGGTTCTGGGTGTAGCAGGCTGTGTTGATGGCCTCAGCCCAAAATCTCTTTGGCAGAACTGAGCTTGTCAACATGGATGTAGCTGCATCTTTCAGCGTTCGGTTCCTTCGCTCGGCTACTCCATTCTATTGTGAAGTACGCGCAACTGATGTTTGATGAGTAATTCTGTGCTTCTCGCAGTACTCTATGATGGTTTCATTTAGAAACTCGGTTCCACGATCTGATCGGATGGAAATAATTTTCATCTCTTGTTGGTTCGATATCCGATCCATCAACTTTGGTAGCTCATCTCGGATTTCACTCTTGTGACGCATGAAAATGGTCCACGTGTACCTAGAATAATCATCAGTAATAACAAGGGTATACTCGTTACCATTCATGCTTTTTGGTGTAATTACCATTACCATATGGATCAGCTGTAATACTCGGTCGGTTGAGGGAGTCGTTTTCAACCGAAAGGAGGATCTAGCGAGCTTTCCCAATTGACATGCACTGCAGATATGTGTTGTTGAAAACACTCGGTTTGGAATGCCCTTTGCATGTTCCTGTCTTGCAAGTCGGTTCATAGTCTTGAAATTCAGATGCTTGAGCCTTTTGTGCCACAGCCAGCTCACATCCGAACTGCTCTTTGATAACAGACAGGTGTCAGGAGGACTACTGTTCCAGTCTGCATAGTAGACATTCCCGGTTGGGGATCGATTTCCCAACAATATGACCTGCTTTGTTCCAACATTTTTAACCCTGCAGCCCTATGCATCAAACTTGACAGAGAAACCATTATCATAGAATTGGCTGATGGAGAGCAAGTTATGCTTCAATCCATCAACATATGAAACATTTGAAATAGACACGTGATTGGTTTCAAGGGTACCGTAGCCTTTGGTGTGACCTTTTGAGTTGTCACCAAAGGTAACTGATGGTCCTTCTTTCTCCACGAAACTCCCAAGAAAATCCTTCAGATTTGTCATGTGTTTCGAGCATCCACTATCCATCACCCACATGGTCTGTGATGCTTTATTCTTCCTCATCTGTTTCTCCTGTTCCTGCACAGAGAAACTCGCTTAGGTCCCCAATTTTAGTTGGGTCCTGGAGGGTTAGAACCAGTTCTCCCTTGAAGTGGGTCGTTTTTCCCTGTATACTCGGATAGATTTATCATTCCAAATTACTTTTCCTTCTCCATCAACTATAACAACGCCTCGGTTATCCTTAGGCTTGTTGTTAGTAGTGATGTTCTGTTTCTTGGGAGGAGATGGATTTCTCCCATTGTGAGCTTTAGGAGGAGAGGCTTTCCCCCTGTTTTGATGGTGCTTTTTATCCTGTTGGTTTTGTCGATGAGGTCGGACGCCATGTTGGAATCTTTGTGGCTGTGACAGATTCCACTTTCCTGACTGTCGATGATAGCTTTTCATGCCCTGTTGTTGGTTCATGTTGTGGCATGAATATCTCTAGCTGTTCGAACTGTTCCTCATCGGTTGACTCGGTTGGAACCTCTGGTTGAACTGATGATGGAACCGCTGTTGATTCAGATGGTTGGATCCTTGTCGGTTCTGCGGTCGGTTCCATTCTTTCTGATGTTGGCTCTGAGGTCGGTTCAGAGGTCGGTTCTGAATTCGGTTTTGATTGTATCTCCGACGCTTCTGATTCTTCTTCTGAGACTTGGAACATTCCCCCTCGGTTGATGTCCCAACCGATGGAATGTTCTGTTCTCCATCCACCGCTCATTTTTCTTTCTCAGTTGAGGTTCCCTTGGTCGGTTGTGCTTGCTGAGAAGTGGAGGTTGGATTAATTTGTGGAGATTCAGACTCAATTGTGTTAGGTTCGACAACCTTGACCTCCACAGCTTTGATGAAGGTTGCTGGAGGAATTCCAGTATCCTTGATCACGTCATAACCGAGTCCAGACACGTTATCCATTTGTCTTTGATAACTGATAAGATTCTCGATGATTTTGGATGATTGATATAGCTTTATCAGGTTGTCCTTCTCAGTTTGCAACTCTTTGAAGAGAACAGCTATATGCTCGGTCTGTCCGTCTGACTTCTATATCAGCTGGTCGATCTGAGCCTCTTGCTTTTTCAACTGATCATGTTGCTCCTAGATTTGCTTCTTCAACTCCTCATCGGTTGGAGCATTAGTTCGGTTGGCATCATTCAGTTGATTTTTAAGATTGTCAATCTCTTCAGTTTGTCTTTTAATCAGATCGTCCTTTTCGGTTAAGGATTCTTCAAGTCTAGCAAACTGATCTTGAAGACTCTTAAACTCAACCGATTGCTGATACAGTTCTTCACTGAGTTCTTGAAAGTCACCCCAGGAGGGTTCCAACTCTTCATCTAGTATTTCCTGCATGTTAGAAATATTGGAAGAATTTAAATTAGCAGGACTAGAGTGTACCTCAGCATCATCCTGGTCGGTTCCAAATGCCATGAGGCATTGATCCTGACCGATAGCGTTGTTGGTGGAAGTCAGCTCATCCTCATCTTCAGTGTCGGTGAAGATGTCCATGTCATCAGCTGCTTCTTCTGCTACCATGGCCTTGTTCTTTCCACTTTGCTTGGCCCTCAACACTTCTCTTTCTTTCTTCGAAAGGTCTGGACAATCAGCTTTGAAATGTCCCTCCTTGCCGCATTCAAAGCAACCGTTGTTCACAGGCTTAGAGTTATCTCGAGTTCAGTTGGATTTGTAGAACCTCTTGTATTTTTCGAACCGAGTATCCATGTCAGCTAGCTTCTTTGACAGGGCGGCTATATTCTGTTGCAGCTCTTCTCTGCTTGGCTTCTTCGTAGCTGTGTCCGCATATCTTGTTGGCCTTGAAGTTCGCGGCTTTGAATAGTCAGCTTGGAGTGCTACTGACTTTGTGGCTGAACCAACATCCTCATGCCGACTCGTCTGAACCGAGGACTGAGTTGACCTTCGTCGGTTCACCTTGTACTCATTTCCCTTCAGAATTGAGAACAATCTTTCAGTTCCCATCTTACCAAGGTCAGCTCGGCTCTCATGGATATTGGTGAAGGTATCCCACTCAGCTGGTAGAGCTTGTAATACTTTGAGGTTGATATCTCTCAAAGTATATTTTTCTCTTCGGATGGACTGAATCCTTCTGATGATATCCATGAATCGAAGTTCCAACTGATCTATGGTTTCATCAGCTCTTAGACAGAAGTTGTCGAAGTCTTGACATGCATGAGAGAATTTGTTCTCCTTGGTTTCGTCACTTATTTCGCTAAGAGATGCCAAAATATCCCACATCTCCTTAGCGGTGTCGCACTCTTCTATCCAAGGAAGATAGTCTTGTCCAACTGTGGACATGATAGTGTTCTGAGCCCAGATATCCAGCTGGCTCACTTTAGCTTCCTCTGGAGTGAAGTCTTCTGGCTTCTTCTCCACTAATTCCTCAGTTGCATCCCCATCATTGGGATTTGTAGGAGTGCGAGTGACTCTCTCTCTGATGATGATCGGTCCAGATGTAAGTACTTGTTGCATTCTATGATGCTTTGACAATAGAATCTTCTTCATCCAAGTTCTCCAGGATGTATAGTTCACAACCGAGAACATGACCACGATCTTGTCTTTAACATCCATCTGCACACACAAACAAAAGACAACAAATGCAAGCAGATATGCACTAGCGTGAAAAAGATCTGTTCAGTTGACCACTGAAGAAAACACCTCGAATTCACACCTCGTGAAACAGAGTCAGCAGTCTTTTGAACCACTGCTCTGATACCACTTGATGGTCCCGATACGAGTTCTGGTGTATGGGGGGGGGGAATACACCAGTAAAGACTTTTAAAAACAACCCCCTGAAAATTATCACAACCGAGTAATGCAACTCAGTTGGAATCACAACTGAGTAAGAAACACTCAGCTGGAAGTGAAGTGCTGTGCGGAATGTGGTGGAAAATAACAACTCGAAAAATAACTCACGCTTTTATGCAAGGTTGGTCAATAACCAAGTCAGTTGAGAATGTAAAAGTGCAGTTTGAGTGCTGATTAGTCGGTCAGTTGAATATGCAATAAGTAACTGAATAATAAACACAAACACACAAAGATTTACGTGGTTCGGAGAGAACTCCTACGTCCACGGGGAGTTGTGAGTCCACACAACTCAGTCCAAGTTCTTCTGGACAAAACCACAAAGCTTATGCGGGCTTTGCAACCGTTAAGATAAGTTTACGGGTACTTATTAACCTGTCTACTCAATTCCGGAAGAGTAGGGTCCTAACAATCCTTTTGAGAGGATGTGTGAAAAGGTGGGTTTCCAACTAATAGCTCGAACAAGAAGTGAGCTAGGATCTAACACTCTATGAACTCTCAGCTAGTAATGTTCTCAAGGTTGGATCGAAAAACACCAAGACAGAATCTAACACTCTAGGAACTCTCAGCTAGTGATGTTCTTAGAGATTGATTGCAGTTAAGCTCTTTTGCGATATGAACTCTCAACTGGTGATGTTCGCTCGTCTATTTCTTTTCTCTTGGACTTGTCTGTCTCGTCTGATCTTGTTAGTCTTGGTGAATGAATGAAGGCCTCTATTTATAGGCGGAGAGAATCAACTAGCCGTTGGAAGAGCCGTTGATCTCTGTTCTTTGAAAGCGATGCCTTGTCTCTCATCTCTGCAGACTTTCCGGATTTGGCAACTGTGTGCTTCTGCTTTCCATCTGAGACAGCCTTGTGTTGGGCCAAATGAGGTAATGACAGAGAGTCAAACCTTCACGTGACTTCCTTATTTGAATTTCAAATCTCAATATTTGCTTTTCAACAATGGATGGTCAATTGAGAAGTTTGATCTTCATCTAATTTGTCTTCAGCTGATGTTCTATCTGAATGCTATCTTCATCTGACAATTTGTCTGAATAGAGACAGTTGAACTCTCAGCTGCTTTGAACTTTAAGTTGTTGATCTTCTCTGTTTGAGTCTTACAACTGATGTTCCATCTCTTGAACGCTCAGTTGTCTTTCTGATGTTCTGAATCTGATTAGTTGGCTTCGAACGCTCAGTTGTCTTTCTTACAACTGATGTTCTCTTACAACTTCCCCCTTTTTAACTCTCGTTTGATGAACGCTCAGTTGTCTTTCTTACAACTGATGTTCTATCTGAGTGAAGCCTTGTTGCCGTCTTCAGCTGGAGACCTGTAAAGATAAAATCTCAACATTGCTCAAACAGCGAGCCTAAATGCTAACATTAGGATCTGGCAACATCTATTCGGTTGGGATCAGTTGGTTTTGGAATCAATCAAAACTTTAATAAATTTCCCAACACCCGTCAGTTGGAAATTGACCCGTCTACCTAATTAATTGACAAATTAGAAATTACTTATTTTTTATCAAATTAAATAAAAAAATATTAGACTATGTCCAAATTTAATTCGGTCAACCAATAAATTATCCAAACTATTTTGGAACCATTTATTCTGTCAACAAATAAATTGGTTCCCTAATAAAAATAATTATCTAATCAGCCAATTAATAAATTTACCAAATTAAATTAAATTAAACTATAAAAATATAACAGTTATTTATTCAGCCGATTAATAAATAAATTGGTCAAATAAAACTCCTACAAAAAATAATTATCTATTCGGCCAATTAATAAATTGACCAAATTAAATTAAACTATAAAATATAGTTATTTATTCGGCTGATTAATAAATAAATTGGCCAAATAAAACAGGTGGAGCAAAAGATGGAAAATACACATTGATTCTAGATACTTATAGGCTTTTCAATAGGTGAAGTTTTATTGAGAAACCGATGTGGGACACAAGATTTTAGTATAGATATTTAAAATCTATTATTTTACATTTAACTATTTTGGAACCATTTATACCAAATTCAATTAAATTAAACTATAAAAATATAGTTTTTTATTCGACCGATTAATAAATAAATTGGCCAAATAAAATTGGTGGAGTAAAATATGAGAAAATACACATTGATTCTAGGTATTTATAGGCTTTTCAATAGGTGAAGTTTCATTGAGAAACCGATGTGGGACACTAGATTTTAGTATAGATATTTAAAATCTATTATTTTACATTTAAAAATTAAAAAAAATGAGAGTTTAGATAAATAGGAATGGATGAATATAAGGGGTGCCACGTAGGATTTTTATAAAGCAAGAATTGTTTTCCTTTTAGTAATATAATGATTTGTTTTAAAGAAATCTTTAATTTTGTTTTGAATATAGGAAAATTGTTCTGCGATTCTCCCGTCTTTATTTACTATTTTGATCCACATACTTGATTAAGATTATCAAAATTATTAACCGCAATTTACTTGGTAGTTATAAAATTTATTATGAAAGTGAAATTTTTTAGTATCTAATTAAATTCAAGAAAATCGTTCCGCAATTCTCCCGTTTTCATTTACTATTTTTGATTTTTTAGTTCAACTTTAATCCACATTGTTCATTGTTTCTATTTCCTTAGGATTAGAAGAGATATTTCGACTTTTAAGAAGCAAGGATAATTTTTCTTCTCTAAAAAAATTCTAAGCAAATTTTTTTTTTCTCAAATATAATGAAAAAATATGTATTAATATAGAGGATATAGAATGCGTAATGTAGGATCTAAAATCAGGTGAATGACTCAAATTCGTTTAAGTATCTAATTAAATTCAACAAAATTGTTCAACGATTCTCCCGTCTTCATTTACTATTTTTTCTTTTGAAATAGTAATTTTTATTTAAATTTGAATCGTCTCATCCAATTTAATAAGTGTAATGTAGAATGATTATGAGTGTGATACACTTGAATGGTCACAAGTAAAATTTAATATTAATAACATAATAATTGACAATACTAAATTTTAAATAAAAACTTTACTATATTTTGGTCAATTAATTAAATGGTCATTGGTTGAGCAAAAAACTTGTTGGTTGATAAAATACACATTGATTTGGGTGTTTTATATAGATTGTTCAAGTGTTAAGTCTTATTAAAAACCGATGTGGGATGAAAAAATTATTCGAAATACAATGATAATAATAATCGAATCTAGAGAAATCACACGTTGAATTTGATTAGTATATGTTGATACTTAATTAATTCAAAATTTTATATATTTATCATCTCGTATCCTTTTTCTTGAAACATTTACAATGAAATCTTGATCAAATATTAATGAGATAGTGCTATATCTTGAATAGGAAATAAATCTGCTAAAAAATCGGACACTAAATAAAAAAAAATATGATCCAATATAATACTCATAAAACTAATTAAAATACACACGTGCCATTTTTATAATTACTTTTAATCTATTTTTTAATATACTTGCAGCCTATTAGTGATTTTTTTGCATGTATAATAATACCATGGATTTTTTGAGTTATTAATCTATGAATTAAAAATATATAAATGAGGATTTAAGATAAATATGAATGATGAATAGAGGTTGCACCATATAGGACCTAAAATTAGGGTCGAAAATCGACGAAAAATTATTATTTAGTAAAATAATAAGAAAAATATTGTTCGCTACAATTACAATGTCTAAATAAGGAATCATATTTATATATTTTAGTATTATTTTATTATGAAATGCATGATTGATTACAATATGTCAATAAGGCATCGTATATATTTTGTAGTATTATATTATTATGAATATGGTAGTTTAGAAAACATACTATAATAATAATAATAAACATATGAATAAAAATGATTAAAATGAAGATTTAAGAAAAATAAGAATACTGAATGTAGAGGACGCCACGTAGGACCTAAAATTAAAGGGAGGACTTCAATCGACATTGGTTTTAATAATCTCCCGTCTTCATTTACTATTTTTTCTTTTGAAATAGTAATTTTTATTTAAATTTGAATCGTCTCGTCAAATTTAATAAGTGTAATACCCCGGAAATTCTTTACGTTCTTAAAAAAAAAATTAATTAATTAAAGTTATTAAAATAAATGGCTTTGCACGCCTAAGTTTACGATTTTAAATTCTAAGACTAACGGTCGAATCCGTCTCCAAAAATAAATTACGGGAGTCAGCTAGACGACTACTGTATTTAGGGTTAGCGCGTACGAAAAGTTTTTAGTTCGTGAACTCAGAACGGAAAACTGTCTGATTTTTACATTCACGAAATTGCAATACGAACTCGCCCGAGAAAGTTCGTTTTTATGATTTTCCGGACGAAACTCGGACTGTGTCGTCCCGAGTTTTTGTCGGAATTAATTTTATAAATTTCTTTTTTTCCAATTAAGTTTTATACGTTAGAATTTTTGGACGAATCGAATCGTGACGATTTTGCGCCAAGCTACGTTTTTCGTCGTCCGATTTCCGTATCGTCGTATCGCGTCGGGAAAGCACGTATTTTCCCTCCCTTCCCTCTCATAACCGATCTCTCTCTCATTTTAGCATGATAGTTTATTTCTTTTATATAGTATTACTTTATGCCTACTACTATTCAAACACTATTTACTATTCCCTTTAACCTAAGTATATATAGCCATGTTATATCATAAAATCTCTCATCTCCTCCCTCCCTCATATCTCACGGCAGCCCCTCCCCTTCTCTCTTCCTTCTTCATTCTTCTTCCTCCATTATTGAAGGAAGCTTCAAGTTCTTGAGCAAGATTTCACATAAGTCATCATCCAACCATCAAACTCTATTACTTCCTTTATTAATTGTCAAGGTAATCTCCTCCTCTCTAATCCTATCCAATTGGATTCCTTTTTTTTATTTTTTTCTTTTGGATCGAAAATTTTAGGAAGATGAATTAGATGTTTGATCTTGGATTAGTGAAATTAGATGTGTTCGATGTGATAATTAGGGATTAAAATTGATGGAAATCAAGAACCTAACTCTATGCTAATACCGAAATTTTAGGGCTTATGGTAGGATTTTTTTGGAATTCTTCAATTGATGTTAAATTCATGCTTAGGAAGTGTTTAATTAGTGATTAGAACCAAGAGAAATCGAAAGCCCTTTGTTTGTTAGAAATCGATTTAGGGTTTAGGGTTTGAAATTGGGGGTTTTTGCATGTTGATGTGTAATTGGACTTGAATTGATTAATTGATGTTATAATAGGATGATTAAGAGTTAAATGATGTTAATTGATGAAGAAAAACACTCTCTTAAACCATGTATTAAAACCGAAAATGAGTAGGAAATTAGGGGTTTTCATGTGTTTGATTTAGATGATGTTTGGTTGATGAAATAAAGTTGTAATTGGTATAAATTGTTGATAGGAATTTATTTAGAATTTTCTAAAAATATTTTGTGGGATGTAAGAGACGAAGAACTCGTCGTAAGTTGAGATATAGTAATGATATGGAGTGATGAGATGAATAAAAAATGATCTACGTTAGATGTTGATCGATGTCATAGAAAATGAACGAATTCCGATAACTTTTGGAATTTCGTAAGAGACGAACGAGTGGACATAAGTAATAATCGAGAAGTCGAGTAAGGATTTTAACTTTATAATATTGTTTATGATGGACTAAGGTATAATTTTGTAGTTGACGTCATGAGCTTTCGAGCTAGTATAGTATGAGTTAAAGTGATAGTCGAGAACTAGAACGAGAAATTGATAACTTGTTTTGGTTTAGTACTTGATAGTTGGAAGCCGACGTTTAGAACGTCGTGCTATTGGTCGAGTTTTGAGAAGGATTTCATCACGTACGGGAGTACGTGATGACTGCCTTAAGAGTAAAGTTTCATGAGAAATCGAATACGAGAACTTAGAACGAACCTAAGAAGTTTAACGTTGAAATCTATCGAGCAACTAGGGTTATTCGCGGCAGTTTTGCGACCCTTGCCGGAAACTGAAATATCTCCTAGCTCGTTTATCGGACTTGCGATCCGTAAATTGGAGCGTAAACTAGACATCCCAAACTTTCCAAAGGTACAGGGCTCATCCCCTGTTTCCAGATCCCATGTTCTGGGCAGTCCCCAGAGTTTCTGTATTGCGCAGTGAAATTTCAGTTTTCTTTCTTCTAAGTTGTTTTGTTCGCAACTTAGTTTCTTTCGATCGTTTGAGCCGTAATAACTAGACGAATATCTTCCTACTGACCCTAGTGTCAAGAAAGGAGCCTTGAGTGCTAAACGAGATGAGACCTCATCTCTTATCCGTTAAAGTAAAGAAGTTTAGTTAAGCGAGAAATTGTCTAAGTCGTATAATGAACTAAAACGTAATTTTTCCCTAAGTTGATTCTTTCCAACTTAGTTCCTTTTGATCTTTTAAGTCGTATTAAGCTATCGACTACCCTCTCTACTGACCTAAGAGTCGAGTATGAGACCTTTCAGGTTCTAAACGGGATTTGTTCGAGTCTCGTTTACGTTTAAGTAAAATGAATCTAGTAAGCGTGCAAATGCCTAAAGAATGAAACGACTAAAATCTATTTCGATTTTCGTTGATCGATTTTCCTTTACAAATCGATTTTAAGTGTTATTATTTTACGATGAAGGAGGAAGCCAGTAGTAAAGAAAGGACGGAAGATCCGAAGATTTGGAAGCTAGTACTTCTTAGTTCTGTATTACGAGGTGGGCTTTTATATATATGAAATAAAACGAGCAATGCTCTAAAACCTTTCTTTATCGCTTTGATATCTGTGTTTTCAAGTGATAATCATGGCATAAACTATTTAAATATTTTATGTGAGTTCTCTTGTACCTATCTGAGTTAACCTTAAGGGTTTTCCAGATTTATTAGTTAACGATCGGCTCTGAGTTAGCTGCTAAGTGCTTTCCAGAGTTAGTGCACTTTGTAACCTGTGGTGTATGTGATATCCTGTTGAGGGGTACCAGCCACGGTGAATGAGTTTTGGGTCAAGATTGAACGTAACATACCAGAAAAATGCTTGTACAAGCTACTTTATACAAATGAGTCAGAAAATGTTTAGTAGACACGGGTCTTTTTCAATAAAACTCCGATGTGCTACGATTATGAGATGCCTGATTATTTATACTTATGAATATGTTTTCGGCTACGTGCCCACTAAGTACTTTTGTACTTAGCCCTGCATATGTTTTCTAAATGTGTAGGTTGAAGCGATGGAAGCGGCGAATGTTGAATAAAGTTGTCATAGGAAGAGAACTTTAAAAGAATAGGATAGGAAATGGGAATAAAATTTTGAAATTTTATTTCTATATATGGTGGGTACGAGAGCAATTTTCTGTGAAATTGCTAGATTTTTAAGATAAGTTTGTTAGATTAAGTGTGGTAATATTACAATTGAATAAGGAATATTCATTTTGTAATTTAAGATTTTCCGTAAGATAAGATATCATCTTACCGTTACTGATCCGTGTTTCTTAAAAACTTTGTAGGATGACTTCCAGTAGTGACACGGCTTCGGGGAGTCAGTCCCCACCACAGCGTACTTGGGCAGATCAGTTATTGGATAGGTATAGAGATTATGAGGCAAACCCGAGACACGACGTAGGACAAATGATTAGTTACTTTTCGTCAGTTTATTATCCAGTCCGGCATACTATTCCAGAGAGTCAGGCTATACTTGACTTGGTTAGACGTCTACCAGAGGAATGGCGTGGTTGGCACACGATACGGCGTGGTACTACCTTGGGATGTTTGACAACGATATAGAGCCGACAGGTGATTACAATGGATTCGCTTTGGAGGTACATAGGCGTTTCTTCGAGAGCAGACACATAGCAGCATATCCTGTTCAGGCGCATCCTCCCTACACTCACTTTTCGGCAGATTCAGAGTCAGAGCATGATGACATAGGTCCAGAGATGATTGCACAGTTGGAGATCCCTTCAGTGATGGTACCTAGTGTGGACACAGGGGAGTTGGTTGCAGAGATAGCAATCGGTCTAGGGTTACCTGCTCCTATCCTACCCGAGCCTCCTGCGAGAGTTCAAGGACCATTCGAGACAGGATCAGAGTACTTAGACACGGATGCAGAGCTTACCGCCCTGTTACAATTACCATCCTCATACAGACCCCTTGATGAGATTTGCGCGGAGTTGGCCAGAGTTCGGGCTGAGTTTGAGGCTGGACCGTCCAGGGTCCATTCCAGAGAGAAGTACGAGTCCGGTTCACTTCCCGACCACCTGCTGCCTCCAAAGAAGCGGGCATCAATGACCTGCTGGGGCTACTTGGTTTCAGATTCAGAGATGACAGTTTCAGATGTGCCTGCCCCACCATCACTTACACTTGCGGATGGCACTACTTTGAGGGTCGACAAGGCACTCCAGTTTACTTTCGGTTCAGAGTCAGACGATGAGGACCGGGATGAGGATCCGGAGGAGGATACCGATGAGGATCCGGATGAGGATCCGGACGAGGACCCCGAGGAGGATTAGGCCATAGTGGGCAGTGGTGACTTGACCGCAAGTTTGTTGAGCAAGACGTCAGAGACGCATAGTAGTATAGTAGCCTTTTGTTATGTACATAGTCGGATCAGTAACTAGATAGTTTTGTAGTACTCCATCGGATACGAAATTTTATAAATCGTTTCCGTTCTAGTACTTCCAGTAGTACGGTAATGCAAGATGTTAATGCATCCTGTACGCGTAGGCAGTTACCCTAGCTTAGACTCGTTGTAGTCTAGTTTTGTATAAGTCCTTGTTAAAGACAAAACTAACATATCCTTTTGATGTATATATGTAATATACATGACCCTTGAGAGGGTTTTAGTCACGAGAAGTTTCTTATGAATCGTATAACTAAATCAGAATATCAAACGAGAACTCGTGTAACGAGAGTTTAATTTAACCTTGGAGGTTAAAAGTTGAAAGAAATAGAGTCAAAGTTAATTTGTTATTCTCATTTACGTGAAAGTATTAAGTGGGAAAAGAAAAGGGTTAGTGAGAAAATGAAGTCTTAAAAGCAAGTGCTAATGAGAAAATTTTTGTATCTTATAGTTCCAAAAATGTCGCTGAGAGCTGTTAACGATCAAAGAGGACCTGATAGTCCTAGAGAGTCTGATAGAGGTCAAGAACAACGTATAAGAGAGGAAAGGCAAAAACACCCAGCAACCTTTTCACTCCCCCTATCTCCACAACATCATAGCATTGAGGATTTATTCTTCGGAAGTAAACCACCATTTTTCGATGGATCTGGTAATCCGAGTGAGGCCGAGCAATGGATGCGTACTATAGAGAGAATCTTTGAGCCGATTAGACTTAGTGATGAAGAGCGCCTAGCATGTGCTGGGTATCAGCTATCAGGACCAGCTAAATATTGGTGGAAGACTAGGCAGAGAATTATGCCGGTAGAGCAAGCGGCTCTAACCACTTGGAATGATTTTAAGGTGGCATATTATGATAAGTATGTATACAACCAAGTGGAAACTGAGGAAGAAATAGCAAGGAAACTCCAGGGAGAACTTAAGTATGAACTGGGAAAGGCAGTAGCCAGACAGGAGGGACTGAGTTATGCAGAACTACTAGAACGAGTCCGTGAAATAGAGGCATTAGTACCTAATAAAGGAAAGATGGTAAAATCCACACAAGCACCAAACCAGACTTCAATCCAAAACCGTCCCAACAATAATATCAGCTATAAAGGAAAAAGGAAATGGGAAGGGAGTAGTAGTGATTGTTACCAGTGCCACAACAAGCAAGGGAAACAGAATAGGGCTTGGCAGGGTTTCCACCAGTCAGGAAAAGGAAGTAACTATGGAAAAAAAGTAGGGCAAAAGAATAATCCCCAGAGAAATGAACAATCTGGTCAAGGCAAGAGAAACCATCCACTAGGAAAGCTGCAAGGGCAGCCAAGGAACGGTAACCAAGGAAAAATCACTAATCCAGATTACCCTAAGTGTAATAAGGAACACCCCGGTGTTTGTTTAGCAAAAACTAGTGTTTGCTTCAACTGTGGATGTAAGGGGCATGTTAAGAGGGATTGTCCTGAGCCGTGGCAAGCAGTAGAACATAAACGAGAATTTTCTACTTGTTTTAGTTGTGATAAGAAGCATGAGGGTGTGTGTCTAGCAAACACGGATAAATATTTTAATTATGGGCAGACGGGGCATATAAGGAAGAGTTGTCCGACGCTGCTTCGGACGGCAAAACCAAATCAGTAAGGCCAGCTTCAACCATCAATTACAACTCGAGTCCAGTCACAGCCACAGCTGTTGCAACCACAGCTGATGCAACCACAACAAAATGCAGGAGCGTGCATGATTAGGCAGGAGAGGCATAATGAAGGACAAGAAAATTTGACAGGTATTGGACGAACCTTATGAAAATACCCTGTCAAAAGTGTTGACCCGTACTAGAACTTTATACCAGTTTTCTAGTACCTTTCGACCATATAGGGCTAAGACTAGAACGCACTAAATGTGAAATTAGAACAACTACGCTTTAGGGAGTGTTGATGACCTCAGAGAATTATTCCCTTAGTTTCGTTGAGCGTAGATACTAGGAAGAGCTCTCAGTCTGTTAATCCTTAGTTTCTTTGGGCATAGAATTTAATTTAGGGTCTTTCTGTTAAAACATAGCAATCGATTGGGAAGGAATAAAATGCACGATATATATATATATATATATATATATATATATATATATATAATTTCAGAAATGGACTAGTTGTTTGAGAATTACCTCGATTCTCGACAACGAGAGAAAAATCTCTTTCAAAACCTCGAGTAGAGAACCTAAAGAATTATGTGAAATTTCAACGTGCAGGAAGATACCGATATTGTCCGCCCTATAAGCCAAGATGTTGATAAAGAAGAAAGATATGACAGCTTATTTCATATACCTAGTTGGAGATCTAGGAGCCAGGAAGATCATCCAAACGTGAGCGTTGTGAAAGAATATGAAAATGACTTTTCAGAAATATTATCTGATTTATCACCAGATTGTCGTGTAGGTTTCACGATCGACTTAGAACTACGAGCAGCTCCCAAATCAAAGGCCTTATGTAGAATGGTATTGAAGGAGTTAGAGGAGCTGAAGATCCAACTGCAAGAGTAGTTAAATGACGATTTCTTTAGACAAACGTTTTCATCATGGAAAATATTTTAGATGTTCATCATCTAAGAAGGATGATTCTGCGAGAATGTATATAGGCTGTCAAAAGTTAAATAAAGATAACCCTTAAGAATAAGTATCATTTAACGAGAATAGAGGACCCCTGATAAGCTTAAAAGGAAACAAGTGCAATTGTGAGGATAGACTTAAGGTCTAAGCATCATTAGTTAAAGGATAAACTGATGATATACCCAAAATTTTCTTCCAAACCAGATAAAACCATTTCGAATGCTTAGTTATGCCGTTAGTTGGCTAGTGCTCCGTAGTATTCATGAACCACATGAATAGAATTTTCCACCTAGACTTAGAAAAGAATTCATTTTAGTATTTATCGACGACAATTTCAGTTACCCTAAGAATGAGGATGAACACGAAGAACACTTGCGAATAGTACTAGAAACGCCTAGAGTCGAGAAACTAGATGCCAAGTTCAGAAGAGCAAGTTCGAATGAAGAAGAAATGTTTCTTGGATATATAGTGTCGACAGAAGATGTTAAGATAGATTCACGCCAAGGTAGAGGCAGTACTCAAATGAAAAATCGCTTACCAGTCTGAATGAAATAAGAAGTTTCTCAGGTTGGACAGTTATAACAGAGGTTTCCATTAAGGAATTTTCTACGATTACTAAGACTTATGACACAACTGCATAGAAGAAAAGAATAAATGTACAGACAAGTGTGAGATAGGTACGCAGATGTTCAAGAAAAGGTTGATCATTACCCCAGATTTAGCCCTCCCAGAGACGACAAGGAATACGAGATGGATGCTAACGCTACAAAGAACAAGATAGGATGGTATAAATGCAAAATGAGAAAGTGATAGCTTACGCTTCACGACACATTAACCTTAGGAAACTGAGTATTCAACCTACGACTTAGAACTTGCAGTCGTAGAGCTTGCATTGAAATTTGGACACACCATCTATATGGTGCAAGGGATGAGATCTTCACAGAACATAAGAATTTGGAGCGTGTATTCGAGCAAAGGAATTAACATAAGACAAAGGAGATGGCTCGAACTAGTAAGATATTATGATTGTGAAAATAATTACCATCTAGGTAAAGCTAAGGGTAAGAATAGATACGCTGAGTCGTAAGACTCCAAGTAAGTTTAGATATCTCTACGTCGGAGAAGAAACGCTTATACGAGGATTCGAGAAGATAGAAATAGAAATGCATGATGCATCAGCATCGATCGCAGAGCAAATAACGACATTAGTAATTATACCAAATTGCGAGAAAGATTATAAGTACCTAGATAAAGGACAAGTTGATCGAGGAGTTTCGACCAAGGATAAGAGCGGATAGACCAGACAGTGATTCCGAAACAATGAGTATTATGATAGAGATTAAAGAGTAGACTTAGTATTTCCGAAGACGACGAATTTAAGATTTAAGAAAGGATTTCTAGTGGAATAGAGTGGAATGAGATGTTGCTTAGTTTGGTAGAAAAATGTTTAACTTATAAGAAAGTGGAAGCTTTTCACTAACAACTATATGAGTTGTTACAACCATTGGGTATTCCAGAATGGAAATAGAAGGATATAGTTACGGTTTTATGACAACGGGATTTTTGAAAGACACAAGGCAGAAGAGTTAGATAGCAAACTTAACTTTAGTACCGCTTCTCATCTCCAGTTGAATGGACAGTCCAAGAAAACGATTCAGATGCTCGTTGATGTGCTAAGAACGATAATATTAGCCGCAGAGTGAAATGGAAGAACACATAGCCAACAATTGAATTGTTATAACAATAATTATTAACTACGATAGGTATTACGTCTTATGAGACTTTTAAGAAGAAGGAGTTTTAGATAGCTGCCTTATTGTTATAAGGTAGGTGAAAGAAAGAACTTAGGACCAGATACGGTCAGTGAAATGATCGAGATCATACGATAGATTCGAGTCAGAATAAACGAGTTTAAAGAAGACAAAAGTCTTAAGCATATACGACAATTCGAACTTAATAATCGAGAAGGAAAATAAAAGCTCCTTAAGATTTCTCCGTTAATGAGAAACCTTAGTTTCGTGTCAAGTTCAGACTTCGATAAAGATTTATATAATTAGCAAATAACTTGGAAAAGATAGTTTCCAATACGAATAGTTATGGCTTTATCGCCAAGTTTATGGAATGCTTATTTTTAAGTGTATCTCATTTTGAGAAAGTATGTACGTTCGATTTTATAAAACGAAGTTCTATCAGCAAGACGTCGTTCTTGAAATCGACTTAAGTTATTTGGAAAAGACGAAAACGATCTTGGATCGAAAAGCACAAAAGTTAAGGAGCAAGTCGAGACGATTAGTAATAGCTTTATAAGATCATCACAGGCAAGAGGAAGCCATGTGAGAATTCGGAAAAGAGTTGAGTAAGAAGTACTTCAAGCAGTTAAAGAGGATAAGCAAATTTCTGGAAGAAATTTTTCGCAAGGGGGGTAGGATGTAATACCCCGGAAATTCTTTACGTTCTTAAAAAAAATTTAATTAATTAAAGTTATTAAAATAAATGGTTTTGCACGCCTAAGTTTACGATTTTAAATTCTAAGACTAACGGTCGAATCCGTCTCCAAAAATAAATTACGGGAGTCAGCTAGACGACTACTGTATTTAGGGTTAGCGCGTACGAAAAGTTTTTAGTTCGTGAACTCAGAACGGAAAACCGTCTGATTTTTACATTCACGAAATCGCAATACGAACTCGCCCGAGAAAGTTCGTTTTTATGATTTTCCGGACGAAACTCTGACTGTGTCGTCCCGAGTTTTTGTCGGAATTAATTTTATAAATTTCTTTTTTTCCAATTAAGTTTTATACGTTAGAATTTTTGGACGAATCGAATCGTGACGACTTTGCGCCAAGCTACGTTTTTCGTCGTCCGATTTCCGTATCGTCGTATCGCGTTGGGAAAGCACGTATTTTCCCTCCCTTCCCTCTCATAACCGATCTCTCTCTCATTTTAGCATGATAGTTTATTTCTTTTATATAGTATTACTTTATGCCTACTACTATTCAAACACTATTCACTATTCCCTTTAACCTAAGTATATATAGCCATGTTATATCATAAAATCTCTCATCTCCTCCCTCCCTCATATCTCACGGCAGCCCCTCCCCTCCTCTCTCCCTTCTTCATTCTTCTTCCTCCATTATTGAAGGAAGCTTCAAGTTCTTGAGCAAGATTTCACATAAGTCATCATCCAACCATCAAACTCTATTACTTCTTTTATTAATTGTCAAGGTAATCTCCTCCTCTCTAATCCTATCCAATTGGATTCCTTTTCTTTTTATTTTTTTCTTTTGGATCGAAAATTTTAGGAAGATGAATTAGATGTTTGATCTTGGATTAGTGAAATTAGATGTGTTCGATGTGATAATTAGGGATTAAAATTGATGGAAATCAAGAACCCTAACTCTATGCTAATACCGAAATTTTAGGGCTTATGGTAGGATTTTTTTGGAATTCTTCAATTGATGTTAAATTCATGCTTAGGAAGTGTTTAATTAGTGATTAGAACCAAGAGAAATCGAAAGCCCTTTGTTTGTTAGAAATCGATTTAGGGTTTAGGGTTTGAAATTGGGGGTTTTTGCATGTTGATGTGTAATTGGACTTGAATTGATTAATTGATGTTATAATAGGATGATTAAGAGTTAAATGATGTTAATTGATGAAGAAAAAAACTCTCTTAAACCATGTATTAAAACTGAAAATGAGTAGGAAATTAGGGGTTTTCATGTGTTTGATTTAGATGATGTTTGGTTGATGAAATAAAGTTGTAATTGGTATAAATTGTTGATAGGAATTTATTTAGAATTTTCTAAAAATATTTTGTGGGATGTAAGAGACGAAGAACTCGTCGTAAGTTGAGATATAGTAATGATATGGAGTGATGAGATGAATAAAAAATGATCTACGTTAGATGTTGATTGATGTCATAGAAAATGAACGAATTCCGATAACTTTTGGAATTTCGTAAGAGACGAACGAGTGGACATAAGTAATAATCGAGAAGTCGAGTAAGGATTTTAACTTTATAATATTGTTTATGATGGACTAAGGTATAATTTTGTAGTTGACGTCATGAGCTTTCGAGCTAGTATAGTATGAGTTAAAGTGATAGTCGAGAACTAGAACGAGAAATTGATAACTTGTTTTGGTTTAGTACTTGATAGTTGGAAGCCGACGTTTAGAACGTCGTGCTATTGGTCGAGTTTTGAGAAGGATTTCATCACGTACGGGAGTACGTGATGACTGCCTTAAGAGTAAAGTTTCATGAGAAATCGAATACGAGAACTTAGAACGAACCTAAGAAGTTTAACGTTGAAATCTATCGAGCAACTAGGGTTATTCGCGGCAGTTTTGCGACCCTTGCCGGAAACTGAAATATCTCCTAGCTCGTTTATCGGACTTGCGATCCGTAAATTGGAGCGTAAACTAGACATCCCAAACTTTCCAAAGGTACAGGGCTCATCCCCTGTTTCCAGATCCCATGTTCTGGGCAGTCCCCAGAGTTTCTGTATTGCGCAGTAAAATTTCAGTTTTCTTTCTTCTAAGTTGTTTTGTTCGCAACTTAGTTTCTTTCGATCGTTTGAGCCGTAATAACTAGACGAATATCTTCCTACTGACCCTAGTGTCAAGAAAGGAGCCTTGAGTGCTAAACGAGATGAGACCTCATCTCTTATCCGTTAAAGTAAAGAAGTTTAGTTAAGCGAGAAATTGTCTAAGTCGTATAATGAACTAAAACGTAATTTTTCCCTAAGTTGATTCTTTCCAACTTAGTTCCTTTTGATCTTTTAAGTCGTATTAAGCTATCGACTACCCTCTCTACTGACCTAAGAGTCGAGTATGAGACCTTTCAGGTTCTAAACGGGATTTGTTCGAGTCTCGTTTACGTTTAAGTAAACTGAATCTAGTAAGCGTGCAAATGCCTAAAGAATGAAACGACTAAAATCTATTTCGATTTTCGTTGATCGATTATCCTTTACAAATCGATTTTAAGTGTTATTATTTTACGATGAAGGAGGAAGCCAGTAGTAAAGAAAGGACGGAGGATCCGAAGATTTGGAAGCTAGTACTTCTTAGTTTTGTATTACGAGGTGGGCTTTTATATATATGAAATAAAACGAGCAATGCTCTAAAACCTTTCTTTATCGCTTTGATATATGTGTTTTCAAGTGATAATCATGGCATAAACTATTTAAATATTTTATGTGAGTTCTCTTGTACCTATCTGAGTTAACCTTAAGGGTTTTCCAGATTTATTAGTTAACGATCGGCTCTGAGTTAGCTGCTAAGTGCTTTCCAGAGTTAGTGCACTTTGTAACCTGTGGTGTATGTGATATCCTGTTGAGGGGTACCAGCCACGGTGAATGAGTTTTGGGTCAAGATTGAACGTAACATACCAGAAAAATGCTTGTACAAGCTACTTTATACAAATGAGTCAGAAAATGTTTAGTAGACACGGGTCTTTTTCAATAAAACCCCGATGTGCTACGATTATGAGATTCTTGATTATTTATACTTATGAATATGTTTTCGGCTACGTGCCCACTAAGTACTTTTGTACTTAGCCCTGCATATGTTTTCTAAATGTGTAGGTTGAAGCGATGGAAGCGGCGAATGTTGAATAAAGTTGTCATAGGAAGACTTTAGTTAGTATGAATCACCTTTCCGTTGCAGAACTCTAGTATTTTTATGAACATATATGTAATCACTGTAGACTAAGATCTGTCTTATAACTTAGTTTATCCTTCGTGTACTTTCAGTCGAGTAATCCTTCGAGAATTACTCTTCCTTTTGTAATTAAAGTCTTGTTCACATAAAATATGTTGTCTTTTATGTATGTATGTTCAATTAGCCCCCTTCTTCCCCGCTTCTTTAATCCAACCCCAGTTGCACCCCGGCTTTTGCCGTCCCTCGGGACTTGGGGCTGTGACAATAAGTGTAATGTAGAATGATTATGAGTATGATACACTTGAATGGTCACAAGTAAAATTTAGTATTAATAACATAATAATTGACAATACTAAATTTTAAATAAAAACTTTACTATTTTTTGGCCAATTAATTAAATGGTCATTGGTTGAGCAAAAAACTTGCTGGTTGAGAAAATACACATTAATTTGAGTATTTTATATAAATTGTTCAAAGTGAAGTCTTATGAAAAACCGATGTGGGATGAAAAAAACTATTCAAAATACAATGATAATAATAATAGAATCTAGAGAAATCACATGTTGAATTTGATTAGTATATGTTGATACTTAATTAATCCAAAATTTTATATATTTATCATCTCGTATCCTTTTTCTTGAAACATTTACAATGAAATCTTGATCAAATATTAATGAGATAGTGCTATATCTTGAATAGGAAATAAATCTGCTAAAAAAGTCGGACACTAAATAAAAAAAAATGTGATCCAATATAATACTCATAAAACTAATTAAAATACACACGTGCCATTTTTATAATTACTTTTAATTCATATTTAAATATACTTGCAGCCTATTAGTGATTTTTTGCATGTATAATAATACCATGGATTTTTTGAGTTATTAATCTATGAATTAAAAATATATAAATTAGGATTTAAGTTAAATATGAATAATGAATAGAGGTTGCACCATGTAGGACCTAAAATTAGGATTGAAAAAATAAATAAATAAATAAAATTAGGGTTGAAAATCGACGGAAAATTATTATTTAGTAAAATAATAAGAAAAATATTGTTCACTACGATTACAATGTCTAAATAAGAAATCATATTTATATATTTTAGTATTATTTTATTATGGAATATATGATTGATTACAATATGTCAATAAGGCATCGTATATATTTTGTAGTATTATATTATTATGAATATGGTAGTTTAGAAAATATACTATAATAATAATATACATATGAATAAAAATGATTAAAATGAAGATTTAAGAAAAATAAAAATACTGAATGTAGAGGACGCTATATAGGACCTAAAAATTAAGGGGAGGACACCAATCAATTTTACACCAAACTGATTTCTGTCTTTCAATTCAAACAATTCAAACAGAATTTGCGAAATCCAGCTTCATCCACAAAAAAAATACTAGTACGTCTTCGTAACACAACTTCTTTGTAGGGTAATGGTCGCCGCGTTGTTTGTTTATTTTGATATGATTCCGATTTAATCCAAATTTTTCTTCAATTTTTTGTTGCATTTGATTGTTGATTCTACGTGGTGATTTACTTTCTGGGTTAATTAACCTTATTTTGTTAACACCGATCAGCCGCTTAATGTAGCCAAACTGTCTGTAGTTTTGTTGTATACTTGGTAAAAGACTAAAAGTGATAAAATTGAAAGAAGAATGATAGTTAGAGATAGAAGTTGGAATTGGAAATGTGATCAGCTTAATATCTAGAGCTTGATATATAAAATTGAAGGAAACTCAACCGCTCTCTTTCACAATGAGGAATGACAAGACTACTCCATTTCTATAGGAATTTGAGATTTGTTCTCCTAACTCTCTAATATAGTATTGAATTATGATTTTCTAGATTTCTGTATGCATGTAGATATTTGGATGACGAGAAAGGAGCTTGTTGTTGTTGAGATGTTAATATAGTTAGATATTTTGTTTTTGTTTTTGTATATGTTTTTGATGAGTGATATTATTATATTAGTGATGAATTGTAATAAACATGGGACGTGGTGCAGGGCATTAAATTAATCAAATATATATATATTGTAGTTGTTCCTGCGCTGGCTTCTTCTGCTTACATGCATCCTGAAGAAATGGGATCGAGTACGAAGACAACTCTGCCATTGGATATCACCATTCTTTCAAATAACAAATTTAGTGCATCTGCAGATATATTCAACAAAGATTGAAAGGGATTGACACGTGTTGGGCCTAAGTATCTTTTTTGTGTTTTGGTTTTGCTCAATTCCAATCCCAGTAGTATCCCTTGCCGATTTACTTAAGAATTGAAACGTTCACATATCCGTACCTGTTGCGTATGGAAAACCAAGCATATTACTTTATTTGAGAATATTGGAGTTTGATTATAGAGTATTTTATTTTGTTTTACTCCAGCTGGTGGGATATTTTATATTTAAAGCTACAGTTTGTGTTCGATAATGACAAAACCGACCCATAGAATATTACCCGTCTCCGATCCTCTCTTCTTCTTTCTCATTCTACACTCTTCCTCTCTATTACTTTCAACTTGTATTACATTTATAGTAACAAAAAACAGTTTATACCAACATTCAAATTTACACAAAACAACTATTTTCCAGCATTTCGTTGGAAATTTGGGTGTGCACTATCATATATTTTGGAATCTATCTATCTATCTATCTATATATTATATAAACGAAAACGACTCTACGTAAAAAAAATCCTACGTGGCACCCCTCATATTCCTCCATTCTTATTTATCTAAATTATCAAATTTTTTGAATTTAAAATCAATATTTATCATATTTATATTCAATACTATATATTACATGGAAATAAAATCTTAATAAGATCATTCCTAAAAAAAAATCTTGATAAGATCAAATCTTCAAAATCAATCTCTATCATATTTTAATATTATATATATATATAAACAATAATTCTATTCGAACATAGTATGTCCAGACATACGTGCTTAAAATAGGAAAAACATTGTCCGATTGCCTTCAGAATTTCATTCCTACTCAGACCCCCTTCCAAAATATCGATCTCATGTACACCCGCTCCCAAATTTTACTCTCATCCACACCCCAGTCCTAAACTTGTGAATTTAAATTGGGATGAAACTTTATAATTAAATTTTAAAAAGTGTATGTTTATTAATAACTAAACTATCGAAACTATGAAATTAAATTATTAGTTAAAAACTTCCGTCAAATCCGTATTTTTATCATCGTATGTCTGGACATAGTATGTCCAAATAGCACTACCAATATATAAATATCAATGTATTTTTTAATATGACAATTTAATTAATTTAACGTCCTTTTTCTTTCTTTTACTTGTCTTTATTGTTTATACTATATTATAACTTATTTTCTTAATACTTTTTATCACATTTCAAATTATTTTATTAATTATTCCACAATATATGTTTTGTTGTAATTCTAATTCTAATCACAATATTTATCACTTCCATACTAATCACAATATACTAATTGAGCAAGGCACAAATTTTAATTATGTATTCTTTATGCAATTATTATCGTAAAGAAAAAACTACACACAATTAAATCTAAGCACAATTATTTTGTATATAGTATCCTCATTATCGTTATTATATCATTATTTATTGCAAAAATCATATGTGACACCCTTCAAATCCTTCAATTCATATTTATCTAAATTCTCAAATTTTTATTAGTTTTTTATTAAGAGAAAGAAATAAGAGAATGAGCGGGTAGTGAGAGAGAGAGAGAGAGAGGAGATATAAATAGCGAATAATATTATAGGGGTTAAAGACGAGAACGTATAGTTATTTACTTTCAAATTAAATTTGGATTAAAACTATGATCGACGGGACGATATCAACCTGAAACCGTGGCGGTTGACAGGCCGATTCCTACTAATCACAATATACTAATTGAGCAAGGCACAAATTTTAATTACGTATTCTTTATGCAATTATTATCATAAAGAAAAAACTACACACAATTAAATCTAAGCACAATTATTTTGTATATAGTATCATCATTATCGTTATTATATCATCATTTATTGCAAAAATCATATGTGACACCCTTCAAATCCCTCAATTCATATTTACCTAAATTCTCAAAATTTTTATTAGCTTTTTATTAAGAGAAAGAGACAAGAGAATGAGCGGGTAGTGAGAGAGAGAGTAGAGATATAAATAGCGAATAATATTATAGGGGTTAAAGACGAGAACGTATAGTTATTTACTTTCTAATTAAATTTGGATTAAAACTATGGTCGACGGGACGATATCGGCCTGAAACCGTGGCGGTTGACGGGCCGATTCCAAATGACGTTTTAACTTTTTTTTTTAATTATGTTAAATATTTTCACATTCAATAAGGTGAAAGACGAGAACGAATAGTTAATTACTTTCTAATTAAATTTGGATTTAAACCATGGTCGACGGGACAATTCCGACCTGAAACCGTGGCGGTTGACTGGCTGATTTCAACGGTTTTTTAATTACGTTAAATATTTTCACAGTCAACAAAATTCTACCACTACTGTCTAATAGATTTGATAATCTTATTAATTGATAATTTCCCGTCAATTTTTTCTATATGAGACGAAAATGAGTAGAAAAATATTTACTTATTAATCGATTTAAAGATTTACGACAATATATTCAGAATTTTTTTGGACGGATAAATTTTAGGTTCATTATCATCATCATCCATTGCCATCAACAACTCAAAACGATTGAATTATAAAAGAATCCAGTGATTTTGAAAACTTACACCTAAAAAGAAAACTCATAAAAAAAATTATTTAAGAACCAAATATATTATGTTTAATAATAATTTATATTAGATAATTAATACTCGTCGATTTTCGACGGGTGATACGCTAGTTTTCACAGATATAGATAAGCTATTTTGATTAATTGCTGTAAATAACAATTGTCATATATTAATACTATTAATTATACCAACCGCTCCAAACAAGATTTTATGTTCCGAAACCAATCAAACTATATTTAATTTTCTATGTCAGCTGTTGCATTGTTTTTGTGCAATATTCAATGAACCTTGCTATGATAAATGTGATGTGTGATGTTTTTTTTTTCTTAATGCTATGAAACAAAACTTCGGGTTCACAAAATGCGTGTGTGAGAGAGGGGTGAGTGGAGGGTGACTGAAGGGTGAGGTGGCAGACATGTGGCAGACATGTGGCATTCGGGTTAATTCGGGCCAAAAATTGCCTACGGAGGGCTTATTAATTGTTTACTATCCTCAAATCGAAGGCCCGCAATGAGGTGTCCTGAATGTGCACTACCCCCTATTTAAGTGTCCTGAAAAAACCTCTAGTTCTAATACATACACTCTCTCGTTCCCATTCAATATGATTTGTTTTATTTTATGGAAAGAATTAAATTCATTCAATATGATTTGTTTTATTTTATGAAAAGAATTAAAACTTACTTTATTAGCACTTTATTATACTTAATTATCTTCTTTTTAATCATATTTTAAAAAGAAACAAATTATATTGAACAAGGGTGAGGATACTTACCTATTTTATATTTACATGTATAAATAAATATTATAAAAGATATACTGACACTCAATCATGCACATGGATTTACTATATTGTGTTTCAAATCAGGCCTCCTATGTAGTCTGGGCCAAATAAATTAAAACCAACCCAAATATTTTAGAATATTTTTTATTAGATATGAATGAAACCCTAATTAATTGGATCTGAAATTTCCGACTCTCTCTATTGTAAGTAGTTGATGGATTTATCTTTTGTTGAACAGTAAACTGAAACGTTGTATTTATGACCATGTCCGCCGTAGCACCGCCACCGCAGGTCCACCTTAATGAGTCAAACATGGATACGTCATCGTTTCATGTTCCAGATGAAGTAATCGAATTGATCCTATCAAAATGTCCTGCTAAGTCCGTCGTTAGGTTTAAATCCGTCTCGAAATCATGGCGATCCATCCTGTCCGATCCTCGATTTGCCACAACTCATCGCATCCAACATTCCGGACTGCCGGATAATGAGAGCAAGTTCCTCATCTGGTCGGGGAATGACCTTCCCCCACCAAAGGTGTCTGCAGATTATACTGTATATTTGGTCGGATTCGAAGGCGGAAAATTTCAAAGAGGATCACAAGTAGGGTTGTCGTATGAATCTCAAAGCTTCATCCGCCCATTGTGCTATTGCGATGGCCTATTCCTCCTATGCAATCACCTAAAACACGACTACACGCTGTGGAATCCATCAATCGCCAAACCTACCATCATTCGCCCCCCGATACCCAAAAACGCCGATCCCAGTATTTGTCTACACCATTTATATCACGACTCCGTAACCGACGCTTACAAGATTGTGTTTGTCTATGAAAATTCCTACAGCCTCTATTCGTGCAACAACGGATCAAGTTGTGAGGAGATTAAAGATTTTCCTCGCAACATAGATTTGAAAACATTGAAAGCCTCTCTTGATGGATGCTTCTACTTTGTGCAGGGCAGCGGTGAGATTGTGTGTTTTGATGTTAGAGATGAGAATCTGCACAAATTCTGGCTGCCTCATGGTGTGGCATACACATACATGAATGATTTGAAGGTGGTGTCGGGGCGTCTGTGTTTGCTCGCCCTTATTAGTGGAACGAGGAGGATGCAGCTGTGGGTGATGGAAAAGAATGGAAGCTGGTGCTTTTCTTGGAGGAATTTATTCACCCTGGAAATGAACACGACTGAAGATTTTCTTCCTGTACCGATATGGCTGAGCAATGAAGATAATGTTGTGTTGCGTGCAGGGCCGGAAGAGCACATGATATATAATCCTCGTCGAAATAGCCTCCAACCGGTTCACTTTAACTGGAATTATTCTACTCATAGATCCGAATTGTACCCATATTCGGAGAATCTCTACATGCCTTCTTCGAATGTATGTTCAGGTTTGGATTATTTTGATTAAGCTTTTGAGATCTCTGGCGATTCATGGTGTTTGTTCTACTTTAATATGTTAATCAACTTGTTTTGGAGACTGTTTCAGTTTTATTAGGATAGGACGTTTGTTTGGCTATTTACATTGGTTGTTGATCAGTGATAATTCAATTTCACAAGTTAAGTTAATTGTCTGAATTTATTATTGTCATTTTATTTTTATGAAAATCTAATATATATAATTTTGAAAATTAATTAGATCTATTGTTTCCTAGTTTATTGTTTATATATTTGGGAAGGAAATTGACGTACTCGTGCATGGTTGATCGAGATCTATTCTGACTTTTGGTGTAGATCTGTACTTTTCTTAATTAGCGTTTGAATTAAAGTTTAACATCACAGATACGTTATTATGTTCCTTTATTTAACGAGATTGATTTTTAAGGGTTAATTGATGGAACGTGTTAGAAATACTGTAAACAACTAGTCTATTTTTATTTTGGGGAAATCATAATTTAAAGGGAAAATTACTGCCCTAACTTACCCCTGGCTTGCAATAGAGCCCCCAGCCCATTTAGGCCAGCTTCTTATTTTACTATATATTTGAGGTAGAATTTATGGAACCCTAAAAAATATCGAAATAATCAATTCCTAATTGCCTTGCCTTCTTCGTATTTGCGTTCAAATTTTCATCACCGGCTCATCCTTTGGCTCGTGGTGTTTTGACCATTTTTATGGGCACATTTAGTTGTTTTCATTGTTTCGTAAGGGACTAGCAAACACAACATGTAATGCAAGCATGTCTCGGCTTCTTCACGTTATGGGAGATTAATTAAGAATTTTTAAAACAACTAAAATAAATGAACTCCATCAACGATCAGTTTCCACAAACAAACATGAAGATATCAAATTGAAACGTATGCACGTGTATAATCTAATTCTTGAGCTAGGCCTCATATTGTTTGATTAAAAGCTTGAAAGAGATTATTATTTTAAAAATTAACCTTTGGAAGTAAAAAACCGTGTATGTGGAAAATATCTTCACCGGATTTTCGATGGCCCCAAAAAAATTGTCTATCGGAATAATCACCCTTTAAGTTGTCAATTCAATTTAAGAGGATAGTGTTGCAATCACAATGTTCTAAAAAGTCATGAAATAAATGTGGTATTGTTTCCGACAATTACCTAATTTTGTCGAATACATTGTGGCCGGACACACGCGTAAAAAATTGAAAGTTAATCATACGAAAAGAAATAACCACATTTTTCCTTACGGTTTAGATCCCCCAATTAAGGTATATTTCCTTTTTTCATAACTTATATTACTTTTTTTAGCTGTGGCTGACCACAAAATGTCCAAATAGCACTGCCATTTTCAAAAATGGTTTCCACATTAATGTTGATGAAATTTCACAATCACGAAAATTGTTTGAGTCGTAAAATTAGCCGCCATGATAAAGCCTAGTATTTCGTGGTTCGACATAAAGAAAAGTGTGGATTAATACCTTTCCATTTTTATGTAATACAGTAAATACTCTATAAAGGAATACTCTATTTAGGAATAAACTATAATTACTTAAACAATAATTCAAATAATTGTATAACTGTATGATTGAATTAAGAAGAATAGCATGCATAATGAAATTAATAAGCATCTAAAATTTTAATATAATTTTTTATGAAATATTATAATATAATTAATACTACATTAATATAGCTTTTTAACTCGTCCAAATATAATAATAAAATATATATATTATTCAAACAAATCTCATTATAATTATAAATATAATAAAAACATTTGAATATAATAAACCGTAATTCTAAACAAAAAGAATAAACGTCCAAAATCAAATAATTATATATATATATATATATATATATATATATATATATATATATATATGAGTTACTATACAAACTTGTCTCAATGTGGGAACTAAGAACGAATCATAGTCGTTCATTCCATTAAAGGGGATGATTGAGATTAGATGGTTATATTTATTTATTTTTCTATTTTTCGCCATCGTAATAGATATAAGGGACATTTGAGGAAACTTAAAATAATATCAATCCCCCGAAATCTTCATATCCCGTAATTGTCGCGACCCAAACTCATTCTATTTCATTGATTTCAATTTCTTGGTTATCTAAAAAATGACATAATTCAAGTTTTCATATTTTTAATTGAACTCAGTGTTGGTTTTTCATATTTCCAAATTCATGTTCAGATTCGAAAGATTTTAGCTTCAAATAATTTAATTGTCGGTAATTATATTTTTAAATGCATTACTATAAATATTTCTTGCTTTTCATTCGTTCGAAACACGCTTAAACGAAATTTTCTTGCTACTTATTATTTTTATTCCAATTTTTTATGCTCATACTATTCATATTTCATGCTTTTTACTATTTTAGTATATGCTTATATATAATTGGTATTTTAAGCGTAGTTTTTATTATAATTTTTCTTATGATTTTGCTTAATATTTCATGCTTTCTATTCATTTTGAATATGCTTTGATATATGATTTTAGTTTCCATTATATTTTTTCTCGTGCTTTTAATATTAGCATTTCATGCTTCTTATTCATTTCGGATATAGTATTGTTCAAATTATGTTCACTTAAAACTTATTATTTTTTTAGAACAATAATAAGCTTATTATTTTATGTACAGTTTTTTATCCAATGTTTTTATGCTTTTAATATTAGATTTCCATGCTTTTATTATTAGATTTCCGTGCTTTTCATATATTTTAATAATGCTTTAACAAATGTTACAGAGCTAAATCAAAAAATAATAAAATAGCCAAAATATAATACTGGCAACCAAATAAAATTAAAATATCTTAATTATTCCTCTCTTCTTTTTTTCGAAACTTCTGTCCCTTAATTATAGGGATGTGATAATTAATATCAAAACATATTGGCAATGTTGTCCCTGATTTATTTATACTCAACGAGAATTCTAATATTTACTCCTTATTTTCCCGAATCATTTGCAATCATTAATTTATAAATTTAGATGGATATGATTAGTTCCTAATTCCTACATGAGGGTTTGTTTTTATATGAACCAATCCCTATATATATATAAAAGTTAGGAGAGAGAAAAATTGTAAATCAATTTTGTCGGGAAAATTGACATTCAATTCCTAAAATCTCGCCAATCAATCTCTATAATCGCAAAATTGAAATCTAATTCCAAAATATAATTGACAGTTACCTCCTGAACACAATATTTTCAGAGAAAATCAGATTAAAATTCATAACACGTACGTTCCAGTATGATAGTGGGTGGTAGTTACTATTTTAACATGTTGGAAAAAATGGTTTGAAAATCATTATTTATAACGGTTTATTATTTAATTATTGAGAATTAAATAATGAAGGATTATTTACTTGTCGAGTAAATAACGTTCTAAGCTTAATTCTACCTATAGGTGCTAGTTTCGTATTCTTCCTTTCTTTTCATAAACATGCTCACTGATTTGGGGTCTCGTATTCATATCTTGCTTTATAGCCTTTGCATTATCTCCTTTACGTAGATTAGCACTCTCATGGCTTCACGGTGCGGCTTCGTATTGTAAGTCGTTTTTGTTAAAGGATGATTCTTTACTAGTCGTCGTCGTTGTTGGTACATGATAGGATGTTGTCGGCTCCTAACGGTGGATCGTGGCGTTCGTAGTTGGTGAATTCGAGGGCGGGTCTCTTCATCGGGTAGACTGTTTGTTTGAGAGGGTAATACGCGGGGAACGGATCCTGTTTCGATAATTCTACAGTCGTATCGTGAAAGTCGTCGGTCTCGTGTAGCTTCACTGATGTTGGCGCAGTTTCGAGTCCTAAATCTACTAGCGTCCTAATAATCTATCGAATGGGTGCCTAGTAACTTCACACAGATATTTAAAAATGACTATCTATCATTATCGCATGATTCTAATTCATTGGCTCTTACTTAAGGTGACTCTAAACGCTGGACTATTTTCGTCTTCTTAGTCATAGTTGTGACCTTAGTCGCCTAAACTTAACTAGCATCTTGGTCTGTCGTACTTTATTTATAGCGTCATAGACCATCATCATTTTCTGTTAAGGGACTTAGCATAATGTTCGTATACTGGTCGTAAGTGTCTTTCGTTGGTCATAGATAATCTTTCTTTAACGTGGATTCACGGATATACATACGTATAGTGGTAAAAGACTTGCCCATATATATATATATATATATATATATATATTTTGTCGTGATTGGGACTTTATCGAGCATTAGCAGCAATCAAATATTTCTTTTTGAAGTTAGTCCTAGTCCCTCAAAAAGGTGTTAAAAAGAGAATATCATTCTCGAGGTTAAGGGAGTCATCGTGGGCATAGAGTTTGTTGTCTGAAATTGCATAATTCGTCATAGACGGGTCAAGTGAGTCATCTTTTATATATACCTTCACGATAGCCAATCATGAGAATATTTTACATCTTTATGAAGGAATCGTCTATCATTATTATAGGATCACAAAGTTCCTATTAATTCTTAGCACAATATTTCTTCATTGCTCAACGTACTACACTCTTGGAGGGTGAAATCTTGAGAAAAGATGTCTCTCAAATGGAGAGTTAGATTGATCTAACATTCAACATTTATTGACCTTTACCACTTAAAACATTCCTTAATTCTTTGCCTTTCTCATTCTTAATGACTTCTCCGTAGGTTCTTTTGAGGGTTGTGAGTCAAAGTATGTTTCAGGGCGTGTTCTTGGGCAACACGCTTCCTAAAGTTTCTAGATAATTCAATTATAGTTGCAATCTAAAGCTCGTGGAAAGCTTCGTATGATGTCATTCTAATTGTTGAGATAACTTCTTATTGTAAGCCATCTTACTAACGGTATAAACTTCTCCATTTATGTGTAGTTTTTGCTCTCAATATATCTTATACAATTTGAATGATCCGCTTGAATAGTCCATAAGTTGGAGGGTGATATGTGAACTGTTAACGGGTTACTAGATCATCTAGTACATGCATCCCTAATGTTGAGTGAATTCTATGTACGTGTCAGACAATGTCGTAGTAAAAATGTCGTGCAATTACTGTCTCCTAAACGCATAGTGTCGCGAGTTAATATAACCTCTATCTCATTTGTATACTAAAGTGTGTGCTGATTTGATCAATATTTTGATGACAACCGTTATCGTGATGATTTTCGTAGTTCGACCTAGTTTACTGTAATAAATTATCAAAGCACGCTCCTACTTCCATCGGAAACTAAGCACCCTAAGTTAGAAACTTAGTCGTACGGAAAATCGGATAGAAATTGCTTTGTCTAGGAAGAAATAGTACCATAGAAAAATGACTTGCCTCAAGCGAGGACTTTCCAAATGGATATGACATGAAACACAAGCTTTCATCTTATTGGATGTGTGAAAAATGGTGCCTTCATACTGTTGAGAAGTTCTGAGGACTTCTGAAAATTTTACAGTGTACTTGCGTACCCTTGAAGAAGATTTATTCACGTATCATGACCTTAAGACAATAAATTGAGAATGTTGAGACATTTCAGGGTCCTTGATCGAGAGATCGGGGCGACACTTGGCCAAATGAAAATGCCAGAAAAGTTGATACTTCTAGAAAAAGCTCATACATTGTCACGGCAAACATTGCTCACTATTGAGCCTGCTTTTAAGGGTGGATGTTTCATAGAAGGAAGAAACTTAAAGTGATACAGAACAATTTGATCATGGACTCTGACATCCCTTGATTATTGTTTTCAAGATGTCTGCACAATTTTAGTATAACGAGGGTTTTAAGTTTTCAAGGAAATGGCTTGTTACACAACTTGTTTTTTTCTAACCATGAGACTACTCAGAGAAGTGTCCTTACCCAGTATTAGGTGTATTATAGGGAAAAATGCTTGAATACACTCATCAATTCATAGGTGAAGTGGAAGAATTTCTATGGTCGTCTGTTGGAGAACAATGAATTGAGAATTCAGATAGGGGAGGGTTGGGCGGGAGTTATATTTGTGAAATTTGGAATTTAGAAGAATAAAAAAGTTAAGTCGGGTGAAAGTTCTATTATTATTGAGAATCTATTAATGTGATGTAGATGTTAGCTAGAGCAACATTAGAGGAAAATGGCATGACGTACTTTAAAAGAATTTTGTGAAATGCGTGAAGAGATCATTGCTTACTAGGCCAAAATGGCGAGGGGAGCGTGAGATCATGAAGTACCTCCGAAAAGAGAATCTAAACAACAAAATCGTGAGTAGAACATGAAAATGATGCATAGAAATATCTTATTCGTATATTGTACTAGATACTTTAGAACAAAGAAGTATGAATCTTGAAAAGATTTCTAGGCAGAACCGATCATATGGTCGCTGCAAAAAGAAAAATGCTTGTTATTCGTACCTTTTTGGGCATAGAAGGAGATATATCCGTCCTAAATTCATGTTTATCCGATATATCTTAATATTATGACGTTTTACTAGACACCTTCGCTTCGTTACATCTTAGTTGATCGTTCTTGAATGCAACTTTGAAACGGTTTCTTACAGCTTCAGGCGGCGTTGCCTATTCCTGGTCTTAAATAACTTCGGGGTTCTTTATTAATCGCGCGGTTTTTCGAATTGCGACATCTTAGGGAGACGTCATGCTAGTGTTTTCCTCACTCAGGCATTGCCCATTTTTCGAATTCGTCAATCATCTTCATCTCTTCACCGTATCTTACGAGCTTCGTTCTAGGCTTTTCCTAGTCCTTAATTTTCGATTTCTATCGATTCTTAACTCTTCTCATATCCTATTTGACTTCGTCATCCTATTACTTCACATTAGGAAGGTTTATTTATCAGAAGCACTAAAGGCTTTATTTTGCTTAGGCTTAGTCATACGGACACTAGAGAGAATGTTACATGGGATGATGTTACTTCACAGATGCTTTCATAACTTGATGGTCCCGATACGAGTTCTGGTGTATGGGGGGGGGGGGGAATACACCAGATAGGAATTTTAAAATCAACCCCCAAAAATTACCACAACTGAGTAAAAAGACTCAGCTGGAATCACAACTGAGTAAGAAATCTCAGCTGGAAGAGTGGTGCTGTGCGGAATGTGGTGGAAACAACAATAACTCGTATAAAACAACTCACGCTCAGATGCAAGGTCGGTCAACAACCAAAACAGTTGAAATGTAAAGATGCAGTTTTGAGTGCTGGTTAGTTGGTCAGTTGGATATGCAAAAAGTAACTGAACAGAAAACATAACATAAAGGAATTACGTGGTTTGAAGAGAACTCCTACGTCCACGGGGAGTTGTGAGACCACACAACTCAGTCGAAATTCTTTAGGACAGCTACCACAAAGCTTACGCGGGCTTTGCAACCGTACATATAAGTTTGCGGGTACTTATCAACCTTACAGATAAGTTTGCGGGTACTTATCAACCTTTCTACTCAATTTCGGGAAGAGTAGGATCCTAACAACCTTTTTAGGGGATGTGTATAAGGGTGGGTTTTCCAACTACTAGCTCTAACAAAGAAGTGAGCTAGGATCTAAGCTTGAACGAATGAAGACTCAAACTAAGATCGAAAACACCAAGACAGATTCTAACTCTCTATGAACTCTCAGCTGGTGATGTTCTTAGAGAATAATTACAGTTTAGCTTGTGCGTAGTATATCGTCGTTCTTTCGCTCGTCTGTCTCTTCTATGTGTCTTCTTTCTTGATGAATGAATGAATGCCTCTATTTATAGGCGGTGAGGATCAACTAGCCGTTGGAAGAGCCGTTGATCTCTGTTCTGTGAAAGCGATGGCTTGTCTCTCGTCTCTGCAGATTTTCCCGATTTGGCAACTGTGAACTTCTGCTTTCCTTCTGAGACAACCTTGTGTTGGGCCAAATGAGGTAATGACAGAACGTCAAACCTTCACATGACTTCCTATTTGAAATTCAAATTTCAACCTTTGTCTTTCATCATTGGTTAGTCGGTTGAGACATTTGATCTTCATCTGAGTGGTCTTCAGCTGATGTTCCATCTGATCGCTACCTTCATCTGACCTTCTGTCTGAAGAGGAACAGTTGAACCCTCAGCTGCCTTGAACTTCATGTTGTCGATCTATCAGATTGAGTCCTGCAACTGATGTTCCACATGATCAGGTGGATTTTCACATCTGACGAGTAGTTGATCACTCAGATGTTTTCCTTCATCCGATGATCTAGATCAGATCGGTTGGCTTGAACGCTCAGTTGTCTTTCTTACATCTGATGTTCCATGCGAGTTTCCATCTGAATTTCTATCCGAGTATAGCCATGTTGCCGTCTTCAGCTGGAGTTCTGTAAAGATAAAATCTGAACATTGCTCAAACAGCGAGCCTAAATACTAACTTTAGGAAATGGCAACATCTACTAAATTTCCCAACATAACTTGATTCTTACGGAGGCTCCTATTCTTTCTCCTTGAGCTCTCTAAAGTGATGATACGTTTAGGTGAAAAAGTATCAGTCTAGAAGGTAAAAATTTTGTGGCGTGAGGTCGGGGAGAAGTCCACACTATACTCATCGAAATTACTTCTAAGGCCATTCTTACTTTACTTAGGTGACTTTCTTATTGGTCAAGGCATGCTATATAACATTATCATCTTACTTTCTTGATCATAGGGCCTTAGACATGCATCATCATAACCATTATCATAACATCATCATCATATATATCATAAGGTGCACCATTACATCATGTTCATAATAATAAAAAAGGTTCATGAAAACATAGTCAAAGTCACAAAGACAAACATAAACGTCATCACATCAACCACATTGTGCTAAAGCATATATCATAGTTATCATAAAACGTGTCTCATGAGAGAAAAACATAGTCAAAATATCATCAGTCCAAGAAATTAGTAGTGGCGGTTCTCGTCCTTGCCTCACATACGTGATCTCCGTGAGTTTATTCCAAACCCAAGTGCTCCACCCGATCAGAAGTCGAGTGATCAGTCTCCAGCAGGTCTCATAGTCGGACATCGGTCCTCCATCGATATCTCTCCAAGCAGCTAGGTAACGAGCTACAAATTGGCCTACAGTCTCATCTATCCTCATCGCCATGGTCAGGAACCTCATGACTCTCTCATCTCTAGGTGTGTACCTATCACCCATCTACATAAAAGAAAAAGGTTCTTATCAGTACAGTGATCTTAAAAGGGAAATCTTAAAGCAGTAACAAAACATCTATATTTTGGGGACTAAGTTCAAGGTTCGGTTTATGTCCTCTCGGTTTTCAAATAAGAGGGTTCCGACCTAACAGTCTCAGGTGAGATCGCTACTCATAACCGACAAAGGTCTTTCTAGGAGTCTAGTCCCACACGCACACACGTCAGTCTACGTGACTGTTAACGAGTCGAGGTTTTCATCCTTTCTTAATCGAACGCGCGACGTTTTGAACATAAAATTAAATTGCATAAAGTAAACATTCATTCACATAGTAAACACCTACGAACACATAAGGTTTTAATAAACCAAACCTCATTTTGAGATGATGCAGACGAGTGTGTTGGGCATTTCAAAATTTGGATAGAACTGAGTTCGTGAACTTGGTTCAAGAATTTCATTATGAACTTGTCATTTGGTTTCTTTTTTTTATCGAAATATTAGTTCGAAAGGATTTGTTCTTTTGAACAGAAGAATTTAAATTCTTGAGAGTTTGATCATTAGAAAAAGTTCAAGATTCGTGCCTTGGAGTTTGAAACTTTTTAGACGTGTGCACTAGTATTACTTTTGGCAAGGAATCATTTGTCAGATCTCGAACAAGATATTAGGTACTCGAATGAAACTTATGACCACTCGAAGGGTCCTAAGGGTTGGATCACTAGGAGTCGAGAAGACTCAAAATAGAATCAGATATTTGCTTGTATACGAGAAATGGAATACTTGAGTTGGAAATTATGATTACTTAGAAGGTCTTGAAAGTTTGAGGGTTCTAGAAGTCTGAGGACTCGGAAGAAAATAGGTTCGAGTTTCGAAGAAGAGTTGTCATGATTTGAGAGATAAGGTTAACTTTTTGAAAGAAATGGTATTTTAGTAATTCCAAGGAATGATTTTCTAGGGTACAAAGCGAATAAAACTGAGGCTCTGATACCACCTGAAACGGCCCGCTACCCGGCCTATGCAGATAACTGGACTGTCACTTGAAATCGTAAAATAAACCATTGACTTACATAACTTGACTTTACAAGAAATGGAGATTTCAAACAAGCTTGGCTTCGAAGGGAACCGAGGAGACTTCGTCAACTTGACATTACCCTAGCTTGGTCGTCTTAGGGTCAAAGTATGAGGACTTTGACCCTGCACTGCGGAAGCGTCGATTAAGACTAACTGTAATCGAATTAATCAAGTTCGAAGAAACGTTGAGCTTGAGTTTGTAAATTAACATGCATTCGATGAAAAGGGAGATGGCGATTCAAGTGATCGTCATTCGGAACATCTTTGATGCCAACACACCTCCATCTCGATCGTCACTCAACCTGTTTTGAAAAACAAAAACATTTTGGACCGAGTACTTTTGGTACTCAGTGAGGTTCGTGCCCCTTTTTGAAAAACATTTTTTACAGAAACATTTGAAAGATAAAGCATGCTCATTTCATATACAAGGGTGATAACTTTGAAAGAAAACATTTAACCCATGTATATGCAAAAACATTTTAACTTAACCTTGCGCGCATCTTAGCTCGCCTACCGTGTTACCTTCCCCGGTTCTTCGAGTGGGGAGCCACTCCCACTCTCTGAACCGTCATAAATACCTGTGTGCGCACTACCTTGGGGTGTACTGGTCTCAAGGCCGATCGAAGACAATAACATCATATATGGTAAACACGAGTAGTAAGCAAAAATATTTAGCATGCATTATCACCTTTTCATAAAAGCAGTTAGGGCTTAATAACCCGAAAGTTACCTCCGTGGGGCTTATAACCCACAGTTTTAAAATAGAACCACCTCTTGTCCTTGACGTGGATTTCCTCTTGCGTCCCTAGCTCTTGGTGTCTCCTATAAGACAATCTAGATCCTTAAACATTTGACTCTGGGGGTCAAGTAGTCTATCTATAATCTTAAAGGTCAACATATTCCCGGTCTTTAGCATTTGAAATTGAAAATCTATCAAGGCATTGCCTTGAGGTTTTATAGAAATCGAATCATAGATTCTTAGTCAAGACATGCATCAAAACTTGGTTTGAAATCATGTTGTGCTTATGAATTGTCATGTCATACTTTGTCATGCTCCATATAAGTATGTATGTCACATATTTAATCATGTATGATATCACATCTTACTTATACAACTAAACTTATGCATACGTGTCATATCATTTAATCATGTCACATTTGATTAGCATGCTTTAACAAGTATAGCACGTATTTTTCATCATATACTTAGGTAATTAATCCACTCATGATTAATTAGTGCATAATTAATTAATTAAAAGAAAATTAATTAATTAATAACATAGAAATAATTAATTAACAATTAATTATTAATCCAGATTATTTAAGTCACCACATAAGAACATGCTAATTATTAAAACATAAGTTAATTAAATAACTTAATTAACCTTTAAGACATTAAGTTATAAATGACTGGTCTTGGACTATTTAATAATTAATCAAATAAATTGGTTAGGCAAAAATGGCCCAAGGCCCAAATACATAGGTCCAAGAAATAAATATTAATCTTATTGGGCTTATTAATCATAAGTATATAAACAATCATGTAAAATGGACTGACACATAATAATCATGTTGGGCTTCCTTAAATAAATAAGATATGAGTCCATTAGTCACAAAATTAATTTAATCTTGGCCCAATAATAAATAATTGAATAAGTTGGGCCTCCTAAGAAAGAAAATAATAAATAGGAAAATATGGCCCAAGTTCATATTGAATTAATTAAATCTGGACAAGACCCAAGTCACATAGTCCACACACAAAAATAATTAATTTGGCCCAACAAAAGATATATTCACAAAATCTGGAAAATTCGGCCTCAATTACCTCAAGTCATAAAAACTATTTTGGCCCAAAACTTAGTAATTAGCCCAATTTAATAAATAAGAAAATTAGCTTAAGAAATAAATCTATAAAATTCCAATTAAAATCCTACTTCGTCATAACATCTTAAGAAATTCCTTAGAACGTTATTGAGGGCACACATGCGCATAATTTTTTAAGCATAAAAACGATTTTAGGCATGAAAAGGTAATAAGACATTTTTCTGAAATATTCAGTGAGACACCTAGCACCATAAAATACGAAATAAATAGAAAACGATATCTAATTGTCTTGAGATTTCTACTGGAGCCTCCTAACATATTCATCTTATTTCAGAATTTGTCATAATTAAAAAATATTGGATTTTACTAGCCCAAACGGGGCTCCATTTACAGAGCAGTTAATCTGTCAAAAAAAGAGGTTTCGCTGCAAATCAGTTCACTTAAAAATTTGATATAAAATCACTCGTTTGGCTACTAGCAATGATAGATATCAATTTAGAAACCTTATCAAGGGGGAAACAACCCCAAACATTTTACTGCGCAGAAAGAAAATCTGCAGCAGAAGAGTTTTTGAAAGAAAAACCACTGAGCGAGCTACGCTTGTTGAAGTGATATGATTTTTGGACAAGACCACCCTAACAAACTTAGGAACGACATGTTAAAAGATGAGCTCTAAATTCGAAGTTTAGCATGCAAAAACAGGTCGAACAGATTAGGGGAAGTTTCACATTCTTGTGTAAAAATTACATAGCTTCTTATTCTCGAGTCAAGACTCAAACGAATCTTCATATAAACGATTTATAGCCCTCATTATACTCAGACCTTGATTCCATCATTCATATGAACACATAGGGCATGTAGAGCACGTATCCTAGTTCATAAAGCTAATCAAAGAATGTCAAAATCGAACAATCACCAACAAACAATAATGAAGTGCAAGAAACATACAAGATCACCACCATTATCATCATCGAGGTCTCACCGAGAGGGATATAGGCTAACCTCTCTCGTTCTCTCTCATTTCTCAACTATCACATACATTTCTTCCATTCACAAACCTAATCATCCTCCTAAACAAAGAAAAAGAAGAAGAAGCAATGAAGGAGGAGAAGATTTATACCTAGCCCTTTCCTTTTTTTTTTCTTTTCTTTCGGTTCCTCCCTCTCTCACGTGACTCTCCCTCTCGAGCAGCCTCTCTTCTTTCTCTGGCGTGTGGCTGCTCCTTCAAGGTGGCTTCGGCGGCAGCGTGAACGGCGGCGGCAGAAGGCGGCAGTAGGGTTGAGGTTTAGGAAAACCCTTCTTTTCTCCCTTCTCCTTTGTCTCTCACTCTCTCTCTCGACTGTCCCTTCTCTCTGGCCTCCCTTGTACTGCTGCTCCTCCTTCTTCTCCCAGAGGTTGTGCCGGCGGTGGTGGTGGTGCGAGGCGGCGGCAGCGGCGAGTGGACGTAGTAGGACGGCAGTGGCTTTGGGGCTAGGCTTCCTCTCTCTCTCTTGTCTGCTCTCTCTCTCTCTCTCGCCTTCCTCGTCCCACTGCCCCTCTTCTTCTACTTGGAGGGCCGACTATGCCGGCGGCGATGGCACACGGCCGCGGCAGGTGGAGTCAAGGGGATGAAACCCTTATTTTCTTGGATGGATGGGTGATTTGCAGATGATCATTGAGGAAGATGATTGATATAGGAGTGGTGCTGATGGTTGTGGCGTGAGGAGTTGGAGAAAGAAGAGGAAGAAGAAAAGAAAATTGGTTTATGCGTGAATTCTATTGGGGAGTGAGACGGTGGCCGATGGTTTTTTGGTTAGTAGGGTAAGTGGTTTTATTTTCTCTCATTCCAATTGGTTAATTAGTAAAGTGGATCCCTTCTCTTCCTACACACACATACTCCTCTCTCTTTCCTTAATCTGCTTACTTTTTATTGCTTTTAATTTCCATCGCGGTATTTTAACAGTCCGGCTCGTACGCGAATTTATCCCGTCACAAATTATCGAAGTATTCTAATAATTTGCTTTAACTATAAATCATATAAATAATTATAAATTATTTATTTTCTTTAAGTTAGCCAATTATTTAATGCGACGCTGATATTCTATTTCTTACAGTCAAGCTCAACTGGCCGGATCCATAATTACGCGACAGATAATTCTCAAATAATTCACATCAATAATTTAATATCATCTAGAATGCAACACGTAGGATGCTATGCAATGAATGAAGAAATTCATGCTCATGCTTGTTTTGAAAATATGATAATTGTAATTATTCGAAAATTGAATTTAGGTTTTATTTTAAATAAAATTCTTTTTTTTTACTTTATAAATAAAGTCTTCATCTTCTCTTAATAAAATAAATTATTTTCTTTTGAAAATATCCGGGAATAAGAACCTATCTTGAAAAGTTTTAATTTATTCGGGTTTTTCTAGACCGGTCTTTGAGGGGTGTTACAGGACCGGTTCATCGGGTCACCGGTTTTTACTGGGTTTGACCGGTTCGCTTCCTGTTGGGTTGAAATTTAATTTCTATCAAAACCGACCCGGCCACATAATCAGGTCGCGGATTTACCGGTCCGACCGGCCTGGCCGGGTCGGGTTTAAAAACACTGCCATTGAGGTGATGGTTGGTACCCATGAATGGAATGAAGTGGAAATGAAATGATCGTGGTAATGGAATGAAGATGAGAGTGGAATGAATTGAAAAATGATATTTTTATGGTTGGTATACATAAGGAATGGAATGATTTTTTTTTAATTATTTTTTCATAATTAATATAATTAGTTTAATAATTATTATAATATTAAATAAATAATAATATAATATTATTTTAATATTATTTATTATTTTAATAATTGATATGTATAATAATATTAATTATAATAATATTAATAACAGTCATAATAATAATTATACTGACTACAATAATAACGATAATAATATATAATAATAAAAATAATAAATATGATTTATTATTGATTTAATATTATTATACTACCTTCAATAATTAATTTGTATAATAATATTAAAATTATATTTAAATAATATTATTATTTAATATTATTTAATTAAATTATTAGAATTATTTTTTAATAATAATAATTATTATTATTATTATAATAACAAAGTTCATTACTGAAGATGTGGAATAGCTAATACCAGGGAGAGGGAAGGAATGATTAAACTTATACTCATGGGATTAGTCATTCCTTACGAAAAAAATATACCAACCATGTGATTAGGAATAAAGGGCAGCAATGACCATTGCATTTTCATTCCATTCCGGCATACCAACCATCACCTGAGAGTAATAAAATTCAAATATCAATTATGATTTATGAATTTCAATGTATTAATAAAGAGATATTGGGTGATTTGACTTTAGCCCTAGTGAGATATGATCGATAAATTTTAACAACCATTAATATTATTAAGATAAATTCTTCCACTTTTCAATTATTTTGGTCTTATTTGCCCCTCTTTCTTATTTTAATTAGAGTAATTTAAATTTTGTATTCTGTTATTTCTATTAATTTCATTTTCATTGTAAAAAAAATAATAATTGTTATTGTAAAACAAAATTGTATCAATAGTAAGTCAATATAATTGAAAGTTAAATAAGTATGCCCTCTCTCACACACGTTAAAAATCAACCCTACAATTATGCAGAATTTGGTTTCTCTATTTCGGCGGTTGGAGTTTTACAATTCATGATGGATTTAGAGGTCATAAGGGGCCATTTCGAAAAAAAAAAAAAAAAAAAAGGTCATAAGGGGCCAGAATTTATTAGAATTTATGTAATGCAAGAAAGGGTAATATAAAAATCTTCAAATGAGCTCATTGAAAGGGTCAGTCCATTAACCAAACTGTTTGAAATAGGAAACCCTAGTTGTCGGGTATAAAATTATCATCATAAATTCATAATTGTGAATTTAATGCTAATTTGCGTCTTCAGTCATTTCCGACGAACGAGATTCAGAAAAAAGGTACATTAATTTACACTTTGATCTCTATCTGAATTTATCCAGAAAAAAATGATAATTTGTTCGTGTTCGTGTTGGTGTTCCTTTTCCTTTTGAACAGATAAATATCACCAATATGGCTTCATCTTCGCCGGCCATCCGCCGGCAGCCAACTCTCTCAAACAAGGACACGTCATCAATTGTTGTACCCTACGAAATGATCGAATTGATCCTATCTAAATGTCCCGTTAAGTCGGTCGCGCGTTAAGTTTAAATCGGTCTCGAAATCATTGCAATCGGTCATCTCCGATCCTCGTTTTTCAAGACTTCATCACATCCAACGATCCAAACTGCCGGAGAATCAGAGCAAGTTCCTCATCTGGTCGGAGCCACAAAACGATTTCAGTCATCATCGCTTTTATTTGATAAGATTGGAAAATGGAACATTCCAGACAGAAACAGTGTTGGAAAATCCTTTTACCGGAAAGCTGTTGGAGCCGTTGTGCTCTTGTGATGGCCTAATCCTCTTATGCGCAGACGACGAGGATTACATATTGTGGAACCCACTCATCGGAAAACATATCATCATCCCCGCCTTTAATGGGCCATCCACTGAAAAGAGATGATTTTCCTTGGCTGCACCATTTGTATTTTGATTCAATACCTTACGATTACAAGATTGTGTTTTTCTATGAAAAATGCTACACCGTCTACTCGTGCAGGAATGGAAGCTGGGGAGAGATGAAAGACAATTTTCCGTGTGATTTCTGTGTTGATGGATGTTTCTACAATATGCGGAATAACGGTGAGATCATATGTTTTGATGCTAGAGATGGGAAAGTGCACAAGTTGCGGCAACCCCAGGAAGTGGAATGCCTAGTTCGAGCTCATCTAGAGACAGTGTCGGGGCGGCTGTGTTTGTACGGCTTCAATAAAAAAGGTGTGGGTGATGGAAAACATTAATGGAAACTTGTGGAGGAAGTTAATTAGCATGGAGGAAGTGATGATGCCATATATATTTAATCTTATTCCGGTATGTTTGAGCAAGGAAGATGATGTTGTTTTATGGGACGAGGGTAACTCTAGGCACTAGATATATAATCCTCGCGAAAAATGCTTCCTAGAGATGGACTTTACTTGGAAGTATTCCACTTATTATTTTCCATGTTTGGAGAATCTCTACATGACTTGTTCATAAATACTAGTAGTAGTATGTTAGTGTAGATGGAGCTTTTGTTTGGGTTTAATTAATTAATTGCACAATATATATGATTATAATTTGACATGATTTTTGTTTTTTTATCTGTTTTATCTGTTCTAATTAACTCCAGCTAGTTCAGTTCCTAGTTCTTTTAAGAATTGATCTCGACTAGCTTACACCAATCTAGACATATATATTATAATTCTCTCTTCTTTTGTGTGATATTATCAATAATATGATTTCACTGAAGAAATCGGCTTTGACGCTAGCTAGCATCAAAGTGAAACACAATTTCAGTCAGGTAAGTACTGCATCCAACAGTACATCTGCGGTGATTTTAATGCATCATAATTCAATTTTATTCATTCTATTATCTCCATTATAATTATCAGGCTCACCAAGAATATCTTCAAAGGGAAAATATTGCCCTAAGCGTGGCTTGCAAGTAAGCCCAGCCCTTTAAGGCCCGCTTTCCAATTTTACAATGTATTGATTGAAACCCTAACAACATATGAATGCAACTAATTATTTTAGTTCGTACATTTTAATTCCTCTGTTTCAAATGTTGGCGGCTTTTCTTCTTCTTGTAGAAGCGAAGTCGGTTGAACATTGACACATCATCAATCGATCATCTTCCAGATGAAATAATGGAATTGATCCTGTCAAAATGTCCAGTTAGCTCGGTGGGTAGGTTTAAATCGGTGTCGAGATCATGGCGAGCAATCATCTCCGATCCTGGTTTCTGCAGAAGTCATCGTATCCAACGATCCAAACAGCCGGAGAATCAGAACAAGTTGTTCGTATGGAGGAAGCAGTTGGGGGATTACGGATTATATGAGATGAGAGTGGAAGATGAAACAGCAAAATCACAATAATCAGTAGTGTTGTGGAAAGTTGTTGGAGCCATTGAGCTGTTGCGATGGCCTATTCCTGTCAATGACCCATCCTAAAACATTTAGAGACTGGATTAATCGCTACGATCCCTATATGCATCCTCAGATTTACCATCTCTACCACCATTCAATTACTGACGATTACAAGATTTTGTTTTTTTTTTTTAACTGAAATGCTACACGGTCTTTTCCTGCAAGAATGGAAGTTGGGGGGAGATAAAAGATTTCCCTTGTGGATGGGACGTTCATCGAGTACATCATACAGCTCTTGTTGATGGATGTCTCTACCACTGCAATTCTATGTTTTGACGTTAGAGATGGGAAACTGCACAAGCTCCCGCAGCCCGAGGGATTCGAATGCCTAGATCTGTGTAAACTAGAGGTGGTGTCGGGTCGGCTGTGTTTGTACGGCTTGACCAATAAAGATGATGTTGTATTAGTATCATGGGCTTGGGTACCAAACGAGATCGATTATCGTACCTATATAATCCTCATCACGGCTTCAAAGAGATTGACTTTATTTCGGATGATTCTTCCAAATATTTCCCATATGCGGAGAATTTCGACATGCCTTCTTCAAATACTACTAAGTGATTATAAATATTGATAAGATTTGGATTTATATTTATGAAGAAAATTTGGTACCAAAATTGATGGCTGGTTGGAATCTCTAGTGCGTTGTGGTGTTGCGTCTACTTTACTTGTTTCAACATCTTTCTATGATCAGGGTTGTTCATCTAGCTACCTATTTTCGGTTATTTGTGGTTTGGCTAGTTAATTTATTCTTTCCATGAAATTATGTTAGCTTATTAATTTCCTAGGTATATATATACATATATATATATGTGTGTGTGTCATTTGTTATTAATTTTTTCAGTGAGCAGTTTTTAAGGGTTAGTTGTCCAAAAATTGAAGTACAGTTTGGTTCTTTGTTTATTTAATGTTTTCTCACACCATATATAAAACAAATGTTGATTTATTTACTGGGCAAAATGAAAACCAACGAAAATACTTCAAAAAAACTAAAAGTATTAATACCTAGATGTAGCATTATATTTTATTACTATAATCTCCAATTTAAGTTCTTACAATTGTTTTTTCTTTCCATCCACCGAATGCAAGAACTCGAAACCTTCAGATAAAAAATTTCGAAAGTATCAATTAAATTGGACAGGTACTGGTCGGGGTGTACTCGAACCGAGCCGAGCCGAATACTATCGTGCTCAAACTCAACTCTTTTATAATCAAGTCGAATCACGAGCTTAGTTTATCGAATATTTTGAGACTAGCGAGCTTAATCGAACCCAAACAAACTTTCTAAATTTAGAGGAAGAGGAGATGCAGAGGAAGAGGAGAACGGCTTTGGATGTGGCAAAAAAAGGCTTATATGGCAGGTACACTCGGCATCGAGGTCTAGGTGTTTGCGAACGTGCACATCATGTGCCAAAAAGCTCAAACAACCGACTTTTGGCCCGATATAGGAATGCAATGCGGAAAAATATAGTTTTAGTCCTAATTTTCAAGGCCCCCCAAAATTGTGCGGTCCTCAAGTTGCATCATATTCTAACTTCAATTTTTTTGATATTGGGGATTCTTTTAAGCACCCCGTCACTAAGTTGAGCTTGTTCACTATGTAAAACGTATATAGGTATTTCAAGAATAAAACTTCATCCATATGCATATCATTATCACCATCATCATCGCAGTAATCTTGATGATCAATTTCTCAAACCTCTGGCCAGGCTCGAATAAAATAATTAAATCATTTGATGAGTTAATTATTTAGTTCCTGTTTCCGTTTTCTTAAATTGTAGAGAGTTTTTCTTCTTGAATTCAAAATATGGACACACATCATAAGTTATCTTCTAGACGAAATAATCGAAGTCATCCTCTCAAAATCTCCGGTCAAGTGGTTAGCCCGACCCTCAGTTTTCCATAAAGTGATCCAAGAAATTAAAAGTTCCTCGTAAGTGATATGGGATGGATTACTTTTGGCCCACCAAGTAGCAAGGCCCAATAAACACTGGGCTGGGCTGAAGTCAAGACCAAAAGGAAAAAATCGTAACATGAATCCAAGGCCCGAAAGCCTGCCACTGTCCAAATGACTAAACTACCCTTCAGCTCCCCTACTATAAAAATATCCTCATTTCCCCTAGCAAAAGGGCATCTCACATTTTATACTCTTTGTCTTTCTTTCTCTTTTCTTCTCGCCCAAGTTTTCTGACTTAGGCATCGGAGGGTCCTCACTGGACAAAACCCCCGGTGTAGGACTTTTCTGTTTTGCAGGAATCAAGATCCACTTTTCGAGGCTAAGAGTAACAAACGAGGTAGTTTGCTCAACCTTAAAGTGAAGAACAATTTTATCAATTTTGTACTGTTTTATTCATTTTTATGTTGTTGATAAGGCGTTAACCCAGTCCTATCAACTGGCGCCGTCTGTGGGAAAGTTGAGCTGAGGCGTCGAGTTTCCCATTTTTCTGCTTATTTATTTCGTCTTTCGCTGTAAACCTAAGTCGCATAGCTCTGAAGGAAAGCAGTTCACGGTCGTAAGACACTGGAGAACGTTTCCACAGGCTATGCTCGAACATCTTTTCAAGGAAAGCTAGAGACCGTTATTATGATTTCTTGTGCGAATTTACAATTATTTCCTTGCAAACAGAGAGTAATAAATAAAAGAAAATCCTTGTAAAATGTAAGTTATGAAGTTAAGAAATAAAGCAAATCAGATCCGGTTAATTCAGAAATTACGCCGTGCCGAACGGGCCGGAAGAGCTCTGTTAGAGTCCAGCTTGAAGCGCTGCGAGTGATCCACGCACCTCTGCCGGAAGAAATTACGCCGTGCCGAATGGGCCGGCAAAGCTCTGCTGGACTCCAGCCTGAAGCGCTGCGAGTGATCCACGCACCTCTGTCCGGAGGAACTTTAACGTCTTAACGAGTGAACAAATACCTAGCGAAAACGACATGATAATCATTCTCGGACAACATATCAAAAGGCGTCGTGAAAAATAATACAATATATTTCTAAAACAACAACGACGATTAATCATGATTTATATTCAAAATACTTACCCGAGAAACCCGAATCACTAAAATCAGTTTTGTTTAAAATTTTCAGCATGACATCCAAAGAAAAAGAAGTAGAACTAAGAGATGGAGCTGAAAGTGACAGCGAAGTACGGGTAGAAGGGAATACTCCTGACCAGTTAAAGGGGAAGGAGAAAATGGAACCAAGATCTGCGGAGGCCATGTATATAACCCCTGATCAGTTGCAGGAGCTATTAACCAAGGTAGTAAACACGGCAGTAGCCGTCCAATTACAGAATTAGAGGAAAAAAGAGATGGAAGAAAATGCTGATGAAAGCCAGGGAAATGATGAACACAAACAGGAACACTCCGAAGGCCAGGACTGTGAACAGGAATATTTCAGAGCACGATCAACTATAAAATTGGGGGAAGGCCATGGGCCAAACCATGACAAAGCCTGGCAGAGCACCATGGCGAAAGAGTTGGCTGCCATGAGAGATATGATCGAAGGAAAATCGGCAGCACACAAAAGGAATCGAGTCTCTCCCTTTAGTGATAATATTATGGCCGAGCCTTTACCTCACCACTTCAAGTTTCCAGCAGATCTGGTATATGAAGGAACAACTGCCCCGCAAGATCATTTGGATCGCTTTGAGAATCTCGCAATGCTGCAGGGATATTCAGATGGGATCAAGTGTCGAATGCTTCTAGCCACTCTGAAGGGTCTAGCTCAGAGATGGTTCAGCCAGCTGAGGTCGCATAGCATTGAAACCTACGAGGATTTCGCATCTCAACTGGAAAATCAATTCGCCAGTGCCCGGAGACGAAGTCATTCAGTCATGACACTTCTAAATTTCCAACAGCAAGAATGAGAGAGCCTAAGGAACTATGTAGTCAGATATAACGCTATAGCTCTGCAATTGCTCTCTGCGGAAAATGAGATCAAGGTATACGGCTTGATAAACAGATTGAGGGAAAAGGATATTTTCTATGCGCTGGGAGAAAGGAACAAATGGGGATACGATAAAGTAATGAAATGGATGGATGTCCGAATCAGCAATGAGGAAGCATGGGAAGCGAAATGTGTAGAGCACAAAACAAAAAACAGGCTTAAGAAGGAGGAAACCTCAAATAAAGGGCACGGAGCAGACCTTCCCCGAAGGAGTTTAGGGGATAGAAGGTTTACGGAGGGAGGAAGGCACTCACGCTCGGACAGAAGGTTTGAAGCATTAAGGGAACCATTGACCCCTATCCCGAAAAACAGCTTCTCGAAAAAGGCATGGACCCTGGGGCGAGCCCCATACACAGAGTTGACGGTGCCCCTGTCGGAAATACTGAGCATAGCCCCAAGACTCTTCCCGGTACCCTATACCACCGAAAACGGGCCAAAAAACTCGCCCTCTAACCTCTTCTGTAGATTTTATAGAGATTATGGGCATGACACGGACGAATGTCGCCATCTTAAGGATGTAATTGAAAAGCTGATAAGGGCAGGAAACTTTCAGGAATATATACGCCAGCGCCGAAGCAGCAGAACTGGAGGTTGGAAAGGGCAAGACAGGAGAGGATACAGGCAGGAGAAACGAGGCGAGCCCCAGGAAGCCAGGGAAATAGAACCCCCATAGCTGGCGTTGGAAGGGCTAGAGGTGCCCGAAGAAAAAATGCCATTTCCTAAAAAACAGAAGTCAATCATGATGATAATTGGAGGACTTATCAGTAAAAATTCAGGACAAGCTCAAAAGAGAGCGCAAAGAATGGTAAGGAGCCCGGACCTCTGGGAAGTGGGCGCAATCCAGCCCCAGAATAGCACGCCAGACTTGAGCTTTGGAGACGAGGATTTGAAAGGAATAGTTACTCCGCAAGACGATGCGCTGGTAATTACTGCTGAGGTAGCAGGGCATGACGTCGCCAGGATATTAATAGATACCGAAAGCTCTGCAGACATCATTTTTCTTAGCTGTTTTCAGCTTATGAATATAAACGAGGAACTAGTGCCGGTGCCCGCTACGCTGTCGGGATTTTCTGGAGGGGTGGTAGCGCCCATAGGAATGATCCGCCTTCCAGTAGTAATGGGAGAAGGAGAGATAAGAAAAATGAGGATGGTTCAATTCCAGGTTGTGGACGCGCCCAGCTCATATAACATCATACTGGGCAGACCTTCCCTAAATACTTTTCAGGCTGTAGCGTCTACATACCATATGAAAATAAAATTCCCCGTAGGAAAGGCAGTAGTAGAAGTCAGAGGAGATCAAACTAAGTCTCGATCTTGTAATCCCAGCGAATTGAAAAGAGCTAGGAGTCAGAAAGGAAAACGCTTAAGAGAGGAAAACGAGCATATGACAGAGCTTGTATCCACGACCAGCAGCCAGGTCTTGCCGTATTCAGCCAAGATTGAAAAGCACGGGGCAGTGGTGAAATTAGAGAAGGATAAGTGGGAGGATCTGACCCTGAATCTAGACCCACCATGCTGTCTGCAGAGGAAACCATGAACGTAGAATTATACGAGAACAAGGTGGGTTTTGTAACCAAGGTTGGCGTAAAGATGGCACCCGAAGAGCAAGAGAAAATAATAGCATGTTTGAGACGAAATGCAGATGTCTTCGCCTTTGACACCGATGACCTGCCAGGAATCTTTCCTCATGTTGCCATGCACAAATTGAACATCAATCCAAAGATCAGACCTGTCCGCCAGAAGCTTAGACAATTTGATGATGAGAATGATGCAGCCCTAAGAGAACAGGTTCGGAAATTGTTGCAAGCCGGGTACATAGTCAAGATTCAATATCCCACATGGTTAAGCAATGCAGTGATGATCAAAAAGCCCGGCGGCAAATGGAGGATGTGTAACGATTTCAGGGATCTAAACAAGGCATGCCCTAAAGATCACCACCCCTTGCCCCACATCGATCAGTTGGTGGACGCTACAGCTGGTTCGGAACTCCTTTCAATGATGGACGCTTACCAGGGGTACTACCAAATTCAAATGGATCTGAACAACGTTGTAAACGTATGCTTCATTACTTCCATCGGAACTTTTGGATTTGTCCGGATGCCCTTTGGGCTTAAAAATGCTGGAGCCACATATCAAAAAATAATGGATACCATCTTCGCGAAAATTCTCAGCACTCACACCAAAGTCTACGTCGATGATATTCTCGTGCATAGAACTAAAGCTATATCCCATGCTAGGGATCTGGAGAATGTATTCGCAATCGCCAGGGCTAATAGATTAAGATTGAATCCGACAAAGTGTGTGTTCGGGGTCACGCAGGGGAAGTTCTTAGGCTACATGGTTACTCCTGAGGGGATAAGGGTTAATGATGTGAAGGTGCAGGCCATCCTGGAAATGCAACCCCCTAAGAACACAAAGGAGGTGCAGAGCCTAAATGGCAAGATAACAGCGCTAAGCCGATTCATCTTCTGCTATGTAGATAAAAGCTATCTGTTCTTTCAAACGTTGAGAAAGGGGGCCCGGTTTGAGTGGTCTGCAGAGTGTCAACAGGCTTTTGAGGACCTACAGAAGCATCTGGCAGAGTTACCTCTATTAGCCAAGCCAGAGTCGAAGGAATCGTTATACTAGTATATAGCCGTTGGAAAGCAGGCCCTCCTAAGTTCAGTCCTGATCAGAGAAGAGGGTGCTAAGCAGTACCCCGTTTATTATGTTAGCCGCATGTTACAAGTAAGTAAGCATACACATTCTAAAAATATGAAAATCGATTAATGTCCTGATCTTACTCTAAGAAGCGTGAGCATGCGTATTTACAGAGGCCAGAGGAAAGATACACCGAGGTGGAAAAAGCCGCCCTGGCCATCATGATAACAGCAAAACGGCTGAGGTAATGAGAATCAACATAATAACTACAATAAAATAAGCGAGAAAGGAAAAAAGGCTTTGAATCTGAACAAACGTGATGCAGGTATTACTTCCTGGCCCACAAGATAATTGTTCGAAGTCATTGGCCTTTCACTCAGGTCCTAGGCAGGCCCGACCTGTCGGGAAGAATGGTGAAATGGGCAGTAGAATTGGGAGAGTATGGCGTCGATTTTGAACCAAGGACAGCAATAAAAGCTCAGGCCCTGGCGGACTTCATTCAGGAATCCACCAGGGCTGTAGACAAAGAAGAGGATTGGATAGCTGAGGTGGATGGAGCAACAAATATAGGGGCTGTGGTGCTGGTATAATGATCACCAAGCCCGATGGAGAGGAACTGCACTTTGCCGTAACTTTTCAGTTTAGAGTATCTAACAATGAAGCTGAATACGAAGCGCTGATCAGAGGGCTAAGGATGCTCTGGGAGATGGGAGCTAGGAAAGTGATAATCAAGTCTGATTCCCAGCTGGTTACACAGCAAGTTGAAGGAGCGTGCGAAGTCAAGGAAGAAAGAATGATAAAATATGCAGAGGTTGTGAAAGAACTGCGAAGCAAGTTCGACAGCTATCGTATCGAGCAAGTACCAAGAGAGGAAAATATTAAAGCTAACCAACTGGCTAAACTTGCCAGCTCTTCGAACTTTACAACTGGTATATACGTTAAGCAAATAAAAGCGACCACCGTGTTAATAGATAAATTGTATCTAAATCAAAATATGATATTTTCAGGAAAAACGATCACAATGATGGTAGCTGAGAAAAAGACTCAATCGATAGAAGCACTGACCATCGAAGGAGAAACAGACTGGAGGACACCCATCCTTTATTTCTTGCGGACAGGGGAGAAATGGCCAGGCCTAGATAAGTCCATCAAGATCAACTATCAGCAATATTGCCTGGCTGGTGGACACCTTATGAAGAGGTCTTTCACTCATCCGCTACTAAAATGCATCGGAAGGGACGAAGCCGACTATGCCATCAGAGAAGTGCACGAAGGGGACGCTGGAAGCCATTCTGGCTGTCGAGACACAGTGAGAAAAATCATCAGAGCCGGATTCTACTGGCCCACGCTGGCCAAAGATGCCAAAGATTACGTGCAAAAATGCAGCAGATGTCAGATGAACGGGCGAGCCATACATGTCCCAGCGGACAATTTAGGAGGCTTATATGCCTCTTGCCCATTTGATAATTGGGGAATTGACATCGTGGGCCCTTTTCCGAAGGTGGATCGGGGGAAAAGTTTCATAATAGTGGTCGTAGATTACTTTAGCAAATGGGTAGAGGCCGAAGCTGTGTCAGCAATCACCACCACTGCTGTCCTGACGTTCATATGGAAAAGCATAGTATGCCATTTTGGAGTACTAAGAATTCTAGTTTCAGATAACGGATCGCAGTTCAATGGCCGAAAGATGGGAGCATGGTGTAAAAGCATGGGAATTACTCAGAGGTTTGCGGCGGTAAAGCACCCCGAGGCTAATGGGCAAGTAGAAGTCACAAACCGAACCATCGTAAGTGGGATTAAGGCGCGATTGGAAATTGATGAGAAGGATTGGGTTGACTCATTGGACTCCGTCCTCTGGTCATATCGGACTGGAGTCCGCAGTGCCACAGGAGAAACGCCAAGTGACCTGATATATGGAACGGCCCCAGTGACCCTGGTAGAAATCGGAGCAAAATCCTGGAGAATTCTGAGCTATAACGAAGAGCAGAACGACCAAGCTAGGAGGAAAGAATTGGATTTGGTGGAAGAGACTCGGAGCGCCGCGAAGGCCAGGTCTGAGGCCTACAAAGAATCTGTCAGAGCTCGGCATGATGGCAGGGTAAAGGAAAGAAAGTTCGAAGTCAGAGACCTAGTTCTAAGGAGGGCTGATGCCTTAAAACCCCTCAGAAAGTTAGACTTATCATGGGAAGGACCGTATAAAGTAGTGAAAGTACTGAAAGGCGCTACGAACTGTCCGCGCCGGGAGGAAAAAAACTGTCTCGTCCTTGGAACGTGCATAACTTGAAGAAATATTATGTCTAAAAAACTAAGAAACATATTCAGTTTTTATTGCTAGCTTAATTAAGGTGATAGCACACACAATCTCTGGGACCTTTTAGAGCAAGCCAGGTTTAATCAAGGCATCTATATAAGCCATTTCTTCTCCTTCATGGATGTAATTGTGTGCGTGAAGTTATGAATGAATTGCGTATTTTGTTTTTCCAAAGTTGAATCAGAGTATTTCAAAATGGATAAATTAAAGTCAAGTTAAACTGAAGTCACCAATAAATGGATAAACAAAGGTTAGGAAGACTACACCGGAAAAACCAGAGATAAGAAATTTCACATCTTTATTAATTAAGTAACTAATTACAGTGCCAATACATCGTAAGAACAAGTTGATAAGACATGAACCCTAAACTCTGAACCCTGACAAAATACATAGTAAATTAATTCTGTCTCAACAGATCTGGTAGGCAGAAGAAAGACCGGAAGTCCATGAGCAGACCTTATTGATAGCCGCAACATGAAAATCGCCAGATCACGCATCTAGGCGAAACCCGGGCAAAAAAAACTAGATCTGCCGTTCACGGAAAAAGAGGGTCAAAAGCGTGTAGATCTTCAACCCTCACTCCCCACGTTTTCAACCCCGTTTTCGATGCAAAAACCGTCAAAACAGACTCCGGGAGCCACAAAAGAGCAGCGTGGCCTCATCGTCCATCACTCTCCCCCACCACTGTAGAGGTCCAGGAAGTCAGAACTAATTCAATGAAACAGCCGTCAATTCCCGGCTCTAGAAGAGACCCTGGGGCAGCCCTGTTTGTCTAAAGAGTAGGATGACAAATGTACCTCCTCCCTTAGGATCTTCATTTTCTGCTCCCCGGGCTCGATAGCAGGGTCACGGTCAGGAGCGAGGAGACGGAGACCTAAACCGTTGACAAACAGACATCGATGACCCGCATCAGACGTCTGACTACAACAAGGGTCACATTTCAGATGTATGACTACAACAAGAAAAAGGGCGAACAAAAGGTTCAGAGGCAGCTCAAAAGCCGAACGGGAAGAAGGAAGGAACAGAAAAAACAAGAAAAACATTGCGATCACACAAGGAAAATGAAACTAATTACTTGGAAGTCACTCACAAAAAAGGGTTGTAAAGAAAAAGTAAAAAGGACGCGAGGAATTTATAAGCGTAAAAAAAGTGGCCCGATAATTAATGAGGTAGGAGACAGGTAGAATAGTAATGGCCACGGTTATTTATGAGCATTTAAATCTCGTATCTTTTGAAGAAAGGCAAAAAAGAAAATTTCCTCTTTTAAGAAAATAACTTTCCTCTTGTGTCAGATTCCTTTCCTTTCTCGGGTTCCCGAGACATCATCGAAAAAGGAAAAAAGAAAATTCAGCAAGATATGCTAGAGCCCACGTGAGCCTATTGAAAACAGGGGCCAAATATGGCCTATCCACGCTGGAAAAGCTTTATTTTATTGATGGTCCCGAAACGAGTTCTGGTGTATAGGGGGGGAATACACTAGATAAAGCTTTTAAAAATCAACCCTCTAAAAAGATCACAACCGAGTAAGAAGACTCGGCTAGAATCACAACTGAGTAGAAAGACTCAGTTGGAATCACAACTGAGGAAGTAATACTCAGTTGGAAGTGAAGTGTTGTGCGGAATGTGGTGGAAAATAACTCATTTAAAACTAACTCACGCTTTTATGCACGGTTGGTCAATAACCAAAACAGTTGAGAATGTTAAGATACAGTTTGTATGCTGGTTAGTTGGTCAGTTGAAAATGCAGGAAATAACTGAATAAAGAAAAACACAATCACACAGAGATTTAACGTGGTTTGGAGATAACACTCCTACGTCCACGGGGAGTTGTGAGTCCACACAACTCAGTCCAAGTTCTTCTGGACAAACCACACAGCTTACGCGGGCTGTGCAACCGTTAAGGATAAGTTTGCGGGTACTTATCAATCTTACAGATTAGTTTACGGGTACTAATCAACCTGTCTACTCAGTTACGGGAAGAGTAGGGTCCTAAAACCTTTTCAGGTATGAAAGAAAAGGTTCCAACTAACAGCTCGAACAAGAAGTGAGCTGGGATCTAACACTCTACGAACTCTCACAAAGTGATGTTCTAAAGGTTCGATCTAAAGACACTCAGACACAATCTAATGCTCTAGAACTCTCAACAAGTGATGTTCTTAGAGACTAAATCTAATTCAGCTCGAGTAAGGAATATAGTTCTTTCTTTCGCTCTGTCTCGTCTCGCGTGTCTTCTCTTGTGTGTCTTCCACTTTTCTCCAATGAATGGAAGCCTCTATTTATAGGCGGAGAGAATCAACTAGCCGTTGGAGGAGCTGTTGATCTCTGTTCTTTGATAGCGATGGCTTGTCTCTCATCTCTGCAGACTTTCCCGATATGGCATCTGTGCTCTTCTGTTTTCCATCTGAGACAGCCTTGTGTTGGGCCAGATGGGATAATGACTGAACGGTCAAACCCTCACGTGACTTCCTTTTTGAAATTCAAATTTAAACCTTTGTTCGTCAACCTTGGTCAGACGGTTGAGAAGCTTGATCTTTATCTGAGTGGTCTTCAGCTGATGTTCTATCTGAGAGCTTCTGTCTGATTAGGAACGGTTGAACTCTCAGCTGACTTTGAACTTCATCTTGTTGATCTTAACTGATTGAGTTTACAACTGATGTTCCAACTAGAACGCTCAGTTGTCCTTCTTGTATCTGACTCTGCTCAGTTGGCTTTGAACGCTCAGTTGTATTCCTTACAACTGATGTTCTCTTGTAGCTTTTCCCTTTTTATTTCTTGTCGGATGAACGCTCAGTTGTCTTCCTTACAACTGATGTTCTATCGTAACTTCCTCATTTTTTCAATGTTAGGATCTTTTGCATCTTCATCCTTTAAACTCTCAGATGTGAGTCTTCTCCTTTGAGTTGCTCAACTGATGTTCTAACTTGTGAACGCTCAGTTGATGTTGCTTCCTTCATCTGATGTTCTGACCGAGAGATTGTGACTTCCCCATTATAATTTACATCTATTGAACACTCAGTTGTGTTCCTCACAACTGATGTTCTATCTGAGTGAAGCCTTGTTGCCATCTTCAGCTGGAGACCTGTAAAGATAAAATCTTAACTTTGCTCAAACAGCGAGCCTAACTACTAACTTTAGGATCTGGCAACATCTACTCGGTTGGGGTCAGTTGATTTTGGAATTCATCAAAACTCTTACTAACAAATTTCCCAACATTTATTTTATTTTATTTTAAGGACTAGAGGAATACAATGCAAAGGAGTCGACAATCAACCCTGAACCTGGTCCAGTATTACTATTACAAATCCAACTACACCAGCCCTCCAACATAAAAAAGTAACAAAGTCACTGAAATGAGAGGGAACAAAAGGTTCATGCACACTACAATAGCGAATAGCAATACTGCCATCTTAACGAGAAAGGAGAAGATTTCTATAGGGAGATTTCCTTAAAAGAATCTGCAACTACAGGGACGCGGAGATGAAACTGCGCCAATGACTGTCCCCAAGACCGGACTACCCCCTCTTTTCTTGATAAGAACAGGGAGGGAGAGGCAGGTCACTAAGGCAGCTGGAGGCTGGAGCCTGCCCTAGAAGCCTCCGCAGCTGGAAGCGAGCAACAATCCCCGCCATTCGAAGATGGGGGGAGATGAGATCGGCCAAAGGCCTCAGATGTATGACAACAACAAGAAGAGCAAATGAAGAGTAAGCCCCCGAAAAAAGATCTAATATGAAGACAGGAAAAACGTCCATACCCTGTCCTTAGTTTAGGATATGTGGAATGTCGCAACATGCATAAATTTATAGGAGAGCCAGATGATCATTATTTAGAATAGGACAAGTTTGAGGAGTAGGTGGGAAAGCGACACATAAAGAGCAGAGGTGAATATTTCAGCATAATTTACCTACCAATTAAACTTCCACCTTAACAAAATATAGCTAAAATTAAGACAGCGCATGTTCAAATAACCAAAAATTAACTAGACGATCGGCAGCAGTATATACCAAGCAAAGGTGCCAAAATAAGCACAATCGTCACAAAAGAAAACAAGGCCGGACTGGACATCATATTCCTATCTAAGTCAGAGCAACATCACTGCCAAAAGAAAGTTGTAGAGAGTCAAAAGAAACATAATGGCCCTGAGCCCGCACTCTAAGCATCAGGAGCTTCGACCGAGCTGGCACTAGGAAGAGAATCATCAACAAAGGCCGTTAGCTCCGGGTTCAAATGCACGAACGGCTCCTCCACAGTAGGTAAACTCGAGTCCAGATCTTCGGAGGAGAGGAAATCATTAAGCACTATCTTCAGAACATCCTCCCTCCAGGGAAGGTTTGAAGCTGTCAGAGGATCGCGAACAGGCCAATGCGCTGGCATTACAGGAAGTTCGGCCACCATGTCTTCTTGTTTAGGGCGAGCACCCTTCAGACCGTAGGTATATGAGAAGCCCTGAAGATACCCCGCCTGGGTGAAATGGCGGATATCGGGGAAGATATCCTTACCGAATTGGACGCTTCCGCGATATCCCTGAATGATCCTATCCTTCAGAGTTTGGAGCAGACCCTGCCCTTGAGGAGTAATGAACAGCCGACGGAAGCAGTCCTTCACTCCAGCCGACCGGCCCACTTCGTACCCCTGCTGCAGCGTGGCAGATACCCGTTGTTCAGCCTTACACCTCTCCTTCTCCACCTGGGCTTCCAAATCCTTAATTCTATCACCTAAATGCCCGATTGTGGTCTGATAGCTGCTTTTTTCCTACCCAAAGGATTCGAAGTCGTTCGCCAAAGTTTGATGCTTGGCAGAAAGAATTTCGTGAGCTCGCCGCAATTCTGTCACCTCATTCTCTTTCCCTTGAAGACGAGAGGCAAGATCAGCTTGCATTGCAGAGTACTCTAGGGAAAGTCTCTCAGATTTACGCTTGGCTGTCATTAGTTTCTGTGATATTGTGTGGCCGTCTTCCCGAAATTCAGCAGCGAAGTAGGCCAGAGCCTACGAAGTAAAAGCAGCAGATCGGAAATTATAAACATAGAATAGAGCACCAAGAGAAATGGATAGCAGATAAGTGGGGGTGACAGGAACTTACCTGAACTAAGCGAATGCCGATCTGAGCCCGTCGGCACTCAAAACTTTCTTTTTGAATCTTTTCCAAGTCCTGAGGAGTGGGGAGTGAGTGAGCGATAAACTCCCTGCATTTTTCGGGTGAAAGCTCAAGCAGCCCTGGGAAGTTGCTCCCAACTATACTAAAAAATGAAGAATTGCCGCTGACAGATCCTGAGCCTTGAGCAGAAGCCTTTACTAACCCCTGCAGAATGGCGGTGAGGATTAAAGGTGGCGAGTCCGCTGATCCAGCGGTGGTCGAGGGTCCCGAAGGTGCCGGGGAGACTGACACCTTCTTAGTTGCGATTTTTAGAGGAAGAGATTGCGAAGTGCGATTCTTCTTTTTCTTCTCACGGGCGGGAGCAGAAGTTGCTTCAGCGCGAGCCCGGTCATCGTGGCATTTTCTTTTCTTCTCTCTTTCTCGGGCTGATCTATCCTCTTCCAGCCCAGCTGTCGCAGAAGGAGATCGGCTGCGACCAGAGTCTGACTACCTCTTTTTTAGAGAAGGGCCGGGGCCAAAGTGGTTTCAGATACATCATCGATATACACGATTTAAAGAGAGGTCGCCCTATTCTCGACTTGCACGACAGCGGGCGATGCCATTCTATTTTCAACCTGAGCCAGCTCTAACTCACTAGTTGACGTCCGTGCAAGAGGATCCCTGGTGGACGAGCGGTCAGCCTCTATTGCAGCCAAGTTGTCAAACAGGTCATCCTGCTTGACCTCTGCCGCTGAATCCAAATCACCAGCACTGGAATCAAGTGGCACCCCCATGCTAGCCATCAAAGAGTCCAATTCCACATTCAAGTGCCATTTTTGAGCAAGGGATTCTTCCGCCATCGCTGATAGAGGAAGACCAGTAAATTTTAGATAAAACGGTTAAGAAGATATAAAAAATATGCATTCAAAAAAGAGGGACTACCAGTCTTGTAGATCTTGAGGGGACGACTGGGATTGCCCAGAAGTCCAAAATGTCGAAGGATACGAGGAGAACGCAACATCTTTACGATATTAAAATTATTTGATTTCCCCTTTTTTCCCTCACCGGGATTCTCAATATCAGCAAACAAGGAGAGGGCTTCCGTAACTCTAACATCTTGGAGGAGAAGTTGGGCAAGCGTGATGCGATGACCAGGGTTCTTAGCACCTAATACCCAAGCCCTGGTAGGAAAAGGCCAGTACTCATCTAAAGGCATTACAGCAAAAGATTTGGTTCCCTATTTCTTGTCTATACTCTCTGGAGAAATGGCAAAGCGAGCAGAACTCCCAGGCCGAGTTCGGAAGTAATAAAAACATTTGTTCTTTTAAATGTCAAAACAGGTGATAAAAAGATGGGAGGAGGGCTCGTAATGGAAACTCGAGAAGAGAACATAAAATCCAAGAACAGTGCGGATTGCTGAGGGAGTAAGTTGATTAGGCATAATTCCATACTCCTTGCACACATTGCATAAGAAAGGGTGAAGAGGAAACATAATCCCCGCCAGCACTTGATTATACCAGAAGATCATGGCGGGAAAAGAGGCCTGGTTTGCAAAATTATTGGGATTCACCACAGAATAAACAAAATCATTAGATTTCAGTATCCGTTGGAGAGTTGCGAATTCACCTCCTAATAATTGAGAAGGTTCAAACACTGGCTTAGTTGCAACATTTATCGGATTTCTAAGGATTTCCCGCAACCTTTCTTCCCCAATCTCTTTTCTAGCCTTAATTTGTTCTCGCCCAGAATTAGAAGTTGAAGTGCTCGACTCAGAGCGTTCCGAAGAAATGACTTCAGGCGGGTCAACATGGTTAGTGATTTCTTCATCTAAACTGGAGTTTAGGGATTGTTCGACAGAATTTGACATTTTCCCTCCCCCCTCCCTCAAATTAAAAATGCTATCACAGAACGAAAAAGAAAAGTGACTATTAATAGGGATCGAAGACTAAAGGAAATACCTGAGATCGCCGGAAAGAAGTTAAGGAAGTGGAAATGGAAGGAGAAAAAATGGAGTCAGGGTCTTCCGATCGACGATTAGGCTAGAGATATCGCACAGCGAACAAGGGAAACAGTTCGCGATAAAAGAAATGGAAAGGAATTAAGGAAAAAAGAGAAAAGAAATCTGAAAAGGTAAAAATGCATAAATCGATAAAGGGAATAACTTGTTCAATTCAAAATTTGGCGCAGTTATGCAATCTTTATCCTATGGCTGAACTTCAAGAGTCCTTGTCGATGAACGATCCAGATTAAAATGGCAGTTGAGATACTCGGACGCGTTATCAGAACTGACTATCTCTTTCCTACTCTAAGTGACTAGATAGTACCACGTCACTGAGAGTAGGGGGGGTGGTTGATATGGGATATATTACTTTGAGCCCACCAAGTAGCAAGGCCCAATAAACATTGGGCTGGGCTGAAGTCTAGACCAAAAGGAAAAAATCGTAACATGAATCCAAGGCCCGAAAGCCTGCCACTGTCCAAATGACTAAACTACCCTTCAGCTCCCCTACTATAAAAATATCATCATTTCCCCCAGCAAAAGGGCATCTCACATTTTATACTCTTTGCCTTTCTTTCTCTTTTCTTCTTGCCTAAGTTTTCTGACTTAGGCATCGGAGGGTCCTCACCGGACAAAACCCCCGGTGTGGGACTTTTCTTTTTTGCAGGAATCGAGATCCACTTTTCGAGGCTAAGAGTAACAAACGAGGTAGTTCGCTCAACCTTGAAGTGAAGAACTGTTTTATCAATTTTGTACTATTTTATTCATTTTTATGTTGTTGATAAGGCATTAACCCAGTCCTATCAGTATGGTTGAGGGGTGAATGGTTTGGTTATAGAGTATATTTGAAGATGATAGGAAAAGATGCAGCGGCGGAAAGTTGGTATGTTTGTAGTGTGGCCGCGGTGGTTTTGGATGATGAAAAAGGGAAAGAAAAAGTGAAAGAAAAGAAAAAGGATAAAAGGGTAAAAAAAAGTCTAGATGACCTCTGTTTATGCCCAGACTAACAGTGGCTTTACCTCTATTTATGGCCTCTGGCAGGTGAGGATTTTACTAGTTTTACTTTTCAATCATCAGCGCTCGTGGAGGACCAGCGATCGTGGATGAGCGATCGCTTGACATCAGTGAATTCTGAGGTCTAGAGCTCGGATTTCATTCCTTTGTATTTTGTGAATGAAATTCATCGAAATCCATCAAATTCTGAAATCCATCAAAATCAAAAGAAGGTTGAATACAAGGAGAATTTGATGGAGTTTGAAATCCATCAATCCAATACCTCAAGAATTTGACAGACTTTCAAATCCATGAATCCAATACACCTGGATATTAATGGAGTTTGAAATTTGTGAATCCAATACATCCAGATTTCAAACTCCATTAAAATTCTCCAAACTCTACAATCCAATACACCCCCTCAGTGCCAACTAAAACCAGCTCATCTATTTATTATAGTATATACTTCACATTCTATCAAAAAAAGAATATACTTGAAATACAAAATGCTACACGATCTATTTCTTTTTTTTTTTAATTCGTGGGAACACGACCTATTTCTGCACGAATGTAAGTAAGTTGGGGAGAGATAAAAGAAATTCGTGGTGACCTACTTTTTCTGACAGTGGCGAAATTATGTGTTTTAATACTAGCTAGAGATGGCAAGCTGCACAAGTTCCGGCAGCCAAATTAAATGATGTTGAAGGCTTGGTTGATGTTCATTAACAAATTTGTTGGTGTTTGCACGGATTGTGTTTGTTGGGCTTGAGTGAAGATAAGAAGCTTCATCTGTGGGTGATGGAAAAAAATTGGAAGCTTCGATAAGTGGTGTTTTTCTTGGAGGAAGTTAATCAGTATGGAGAAAGAGGAAACCGATTTAGAGGCACTTTATCCGGAATGTTTGAGCGATGAAGATGAAGTTGTTTTAGTCGCATGGGTTGGGCATCTTACGAAGCACTTCATATATAATCCTGGCATGACTTTAATTGGCGTAGTTTCCTAAAACTTTTTCCATATTCGGAGAATCTCTTCATGCCTTGTTCGAATATGTTAGTGTAGATTATTTTTGGATGGAAATTGATAGCCATGGCTGACCTTGTGTTATTGTGTCTCCTTTCGTTTTTACATGAACCTGTGTTATTAAACTTCTTTATTTGTACTTTCTGTTTTCTTGCTTGTACCTTCTCCATTCTCAAAGGGCTGCCAAAGCACGTGCAGCGAAACTGGCAGGAAGAATGCCTGCATAACTAGCAAGTGTTTGCTTTGGACGATAGATTAGATTTTCGAAAACATAGAATGATAATCAAACAAGTTCAAAATTGTTTGATCTTATATCCAAACGCCCTCTTAGCTAATTCGATCACCATGAACTCAAGTAGAGACCACAAGCTAACAGTTGTCCACAACAAATGAGAATTATAAAATTACTTTCATATTTTTAGTTCGAGCAATGTACTGTTATTGCCCTAGCTATATTCTCCCGGTTATTCTCTGCATTAATTATGAGACACTAAACTAATTACTAAGTTCTCCTAGGTTTATTAATTTGGAATTTTAAAGCATTAATTATTCCAATAATCCAAAAGACCTCCGTGGAGAATTATATTATATATGGTAGAAAATGATTTCTAGTACTACAATGGTTATCCATTTAGATATCTTGCCTTCCTACGTCTAAAATGTACCATCACTTTTTACTTAATTAATTAGTAGATTGTTAATGTTTATGACCGATCAAACTCTCTCATTTATCTTAAATCTTGGCCATACATTTTGATTAGATGAAGGGCTAGTAATAGTTCCCAGTTACCTAGTTTTTGTGTCAACGTCCCATGTATATATTTATATCAATCTATGCGTGTGTATATATATGTCCTACTACATGCATGAATTGAATTTTCATCAAATTAATTAAACGTGGGCTTCTGATCATTCATTTTACAACGATGGGTTCTTGTAAGTTAGGTTTTCTTGTAGTTGCTCTTTGGATGTTCGGATCAATGGTGGATGCTGCAACTGATGATACGGTGCCGTTCGATGACGTGTACACGGTCGATTGGGGAGGTGACCATGTTCAATTCTTCAATGAGAGAAGAGATGCTCAACTTTCGATGGACTGGAGTTCTGGTTAGATATAAATTAATTTTAATGAGTTATTTATTTCTTTTTTATCAATTAGTTAATTTATATAAGTCAACTGGATACTGTGATCATACAAAATCTTATGAAATGTATATTTTACTTTTTTAATTAATGTTGTTTTTTCTTTATCCTATGTTATAAGTATAGATGATATAATTCATATTCTACTCCGTTATAGTTGAAGTAATAAAAAATCAATATTAATTTAATGCAAATTTATATGTTTTTAGGATCTGGATTTGAATCAAAGCAAAGCTATGGATCAGGATTCTTTCACATGAAGATCAAGCTGACCAACAAAGACTCTGCAGGCGTTGTTACAGCTTCTTATGTACACCTGCACTCCCTTTAATTTCTTTTAACCCCTGATCGCATAAATTTATCGTAATAAATAATTGGTTTTCTTCGAAAAAAATTAATGGATTTGCAGAATATTGCTTCTATTTCAACATTATGAAATCATGCATGTCGTTTCATTATATTTCATACTAGTTAGCTACTTAATTAGGTGATACATAGATAAACCTGATTAACATTGATATTTTGGGTATATTTGTAGCTAAATTCACACGAAAGCAACCACGATGAGATAGATTTTGAATTCTTGGGAAACAGAGAAGGGAAACCAATCTTATTACAAACAAATGTGTATGCAAATGGGATAGGAAATAGAGAACAGAAGATATCGCTCTGGTTTGATCCCACTGCTGATTTCCACGATTACAAAATCCTATGGAACCCTCACCAGATAGTGTAAGACCACACTCTCTCTCTAGCTCTCTCTCTCTCTCTCTCTAACTCTCTCTCTCTCTCTAGCTCTCTCTCTCTCTCTAACTCTCTCTCTACCTCACCAGGCAATGTACATACAAGCCAGCATATGGAATGGAGAGAACTGGGCAACAGATGGAGGGAGAACTAAGATTGATTGGTCTCATGCGCCATTTATTGCTCGTTTTCAAGGCTTTGATGAATTTTCTGCATGCCCATTTTCTCAAACTTCCCAAAATGTTGAGGATTGCTATGATTCCAAATATTGGTGGAATGATAGGAAATTATTGAGTGGCAAGGAGCAGAGAGAGCTTCAGCAAGTGAGACAAAAGTATATGAATTATGATTATTGTGCTGATAAAACTACTACTCCACCAGAGTGTGCATTTAATAAATAATAATACTAGTATTGAGTCTATTGACATATATACATATATGAATTTAGTTCCTCAGAATTAAGTTAGTTATGCATTTCTTCTTGTAATTGGTTTATTTCTAAATGGGTTTGATCAGAAATATATGGTCATTATTTAATTTACTTTTTACACGTACGGATATTTTTTTTTTAAAGGGCACGTACGGATATCTTTTTTCTTTAAAGGACACGTACGGATATCTTATTCTGTGTTCATGACCGTATCTATATGCTTGTTGATTAGTCTGATCCTTTGATTGTAAATTGTATTGTACTATAGCATGAATTCGCGTTTGCTTCTACCACACCCAATATTAAGCATAACAAAGTATTAAACTTTGAAAATAATTATATATTCAATAAATAATTATTTAAATTCTCAAATTTTTTGAATATAAAAGCAATATTTATCATATTTATATTATATATTATATATGATATGAAAACAAAATCTTAACGAGATCAAATCTTTAAAATCAATATCTATCATATTTTAATATATTCTATATATATTTTTAGTCCTATTTAAAATAATCTATGATAATACAACTAAATCTATTTATAAAACTATTTCAAAAAGTAAGTTGACTGTCTTTATAACTCTTTTTCATAAGAGTTATAAATCTATTTGTAAAAAACTAAGAGCTATAAAATCTTAAATCTTTTTGCTATTTTTCCTAAAATCTAAATGTAACGGCCATTTTTGCTATTTTCCGTTCAACTAAAAAGTTTCTCATCTTTATAACTCTCTTTTTTTATTTGATATTTTTCCTCCATGAATTAATGATATTTTTCCTCCATGAATTAATCAGAAAATTTTCAATTAAAGGACGTCTTTTTCTAATATGATAATATTCACTTTTAAATAAACTAATATATTATTTATTAATTTGTTTCTTTTACGTATATTTAATTATTAGTCCTATTTATTTTGAAAAATATTGTTTAACTATAAATCTTGTATCCAACATCATTTTTTAAACCAATCTAAAGTTATTGAAAAACCTATAAATATTTAGAATCAATATATATTTTCTCATTATGTACCATGTACTAATTTAATTTGTACAATCAATTAATTGGGCAATTAAATAGTTATAATTTTTATTATAGGAGTAATTTTTTTAGATACAAAATGAAAATTATTTTTTTCTCTAAATCAATATGGAACAAAGAAATATTTACTGCCAAAATAAATCACAACAATTCTCATAATTATTTTCTTCTCTAAATCAATACGGGATAAAGCGATACTCTCTTTATCCACGAAATGGTTGCCACTTTTGCTATTAAAATTTATCCACAAAATGGTTGTCACTTTTGCTACTGCACTCACATTTATAGTAGTACCCTTACTCCACTCACAATAATACTCATTATTATCCACTACTAACTACCATTTTTTTAAAACCCGTGTCGTCCACAATGTGACAACCATTTCGTGGACGGAGGGAGTATTTGTCAAAATGATTCACCACAATTCTCATATGAAATTGATGTGGAGCAATTTCTTTGACAACCGTAGGGGTAGATGAGTCGATTCAGTTACGGCAGTTCAACATAACAGAAGGATTTCGACTTGGAACCGTGAGGGTAGACGGGCCGATTCCAAATCTACGGTTCGACTTTTTCCGAATCGTGGTCGACGAGAGGATTCCTATCTTAAAAAGTAGGAGTAGACTGGTCGATTCAATTACGACAGTTCAACTTAACGGGAAGATTCATACTTAGAGTCATGAGGTAGACGGGCTGATTCCAAACTGAAGGTTCAATTTTTTCAAAATCGTGGTCGACGGCAGGATTGCGATCTTGAACTGTGGTAGACTGACCAATTTCAAACTGGCCCACAAAATTCATACAAAGTGTAAACTCAAAAATAATTAATGAACAATATTTTCCTAATAATTTAAATAATAATTTTTCATCAATTTTCGACGAACTACACGCTATTTTATATTCTATACGAAAATCTAGCTAAAACTCTTTTGCCTTTGTATATTCTCCTTTAATTTCAATGGGTAATGATATTCGGCCACACTGTGGCCAGCCACACGAGCTAAAAATAGTAATATATGTTTTTAAAATGGAAATATACCCTAATTGAGAAGCATAAACTCTAAAGAGGAAATATGATTATTTTCATTTTTATAGTCAACTTTCCTTTTTTTACGCGTGTGGCCGGCCACACTGTGGCCGGTTATCTTTATTCAATTTCAATATATAGAGTTTATCAATGTAGTTGGGTCGACTAAATACAGTATATTCTTAGTGGCCCACTAAAATGACAATCCTACCCTTCTCTCTGAGAAGTCTATTATAATACTATGATATAAAACGAATTTATCCTATAATTCTCTTTCATTTTGGGCAAACAATCGGAGACGAAAATCATAATCTATATCTATATCTATATCAATATTTCTATACTTATATAAAAAAAGTTTTGTTTTACAAAATTTAAATCACCTAAAATATTCTTACTATTTATTAAAATTAAAGGCAATAACATAATATAAAATATAATATATAATATGTCATAATTAATACAAACTTACCTTATATTGATAATATATATTATTTACCTTATATTATATTATGATTTGAAAGAAATATATTATTAATATACCTATCTTGTGTTTATATCCTTGTTAATATGTGATACCAATCTTGTTATTCGTCCGTACATAATTTTACTCAAGTTATTGTGCAGCTTTTTTTTTATTCGTAGCTACTAAAATAATTAGGTTATAGTAGTATATTAGTTCAGAAGGGATATTTTTTGTTGGCAATCAATCAAGCCCTTAATTAGTGTTAATTTTTTCTTTATTCTCATTCATGAATCATGATTCATCAAAAGGTATATTGCATATTTTAAAATGTATCATGCATATTCGTAATGAACCATATTAAGGTAATTTCTCTATACATACTTTCTGTAGTATACTTATCTATTTATTTATTTTTTATTAAGAAATATAATCATTCATTACTATTACTCTTTAATATGAGTTAGGGTTATATGATTCTTTGTTCTTTTTATTCTAGATAAAAGCATCAAGAAACCACCTTCCTAATGCAAAGAGAGCAGTGATGTCTGTTGATGAATGAGTTAATTTTTTTTTCTTTTACAATATTACATTCGACAAAAAATCAGCAAATTTATTTTCAGGAGACTTCACTTATTTTATATCATGTCAATTTATTAATACTTTTATAACGACACTGAAAGAAAAATTGAATTAAAATATAAATAATAGTTATTATATTTGGCATACATAAGAAAACACGAGAATGCTCTTTACAATTAAATATTTTTATTGTTCTTTTATTTTTTCTATTAATGATAGAATATTATTTTTTGAGAAATTGCAAAAAATTAATAAAAAAAGATTAATAGATAATAAATATTAATTTATGATAAACTAAATATAAATTAATTCGTCATTATTTATTTAGTAGAATCATTCTTTAACGTGCGAGTGCACGTTACTTATACTAGTAAATTATAATATGGAGACGAAAATCATAAATTATACATTCAAGATACGATATGGGGTACCTTAATAATTAAATCTGTTTCAACTTTCCATGCTTTGTACTTTCTGCTTTCTTGCTTGTACCATATTCCCATTCTCGAAAAGTAGCCAAATGTAGCGCAATTGAACTAAGAGATGTTTAAACACTTTAACGATGAAAGGATGATGGCTCAAAAATGGGGGTGCAAACAATTAAAAAGGAAGCGCCAAAGAGGTGATTATCCTTTTATGTTAGTATTTTATTTTTTAAATCATGTCCAGCTTGCTTGTGGATAATTAGGTCCCTTAATTTCTGTTTGCGAATGTAAGGACAGTGAAACTTTTTTGCTTCTACAATCATGTCTCTCTCTCGCCCTCCTCCCCTTTCTGTTACTTAACTTTCAGTCTCTTGCATTTGTTTTTTAATTGTCTCTCTCTTGCATTTATAATTACAAAAACCAAATATAACATTGAAAAACTCACAGAAAACATAACAGGAACAATTCCAGCTCAGTCTTTAAATTTCTCTTAGTCGACTCTTTGTAATGAACTCACGTTTTAGTGTATCCATACATATCTGTCATCATCACATACTATGGTGGAAAGTGTAAATACGCGATTTCCTCTTGATTTGCTGGGTTTTGAACTTCTACATGCACCACTACTGAAATCTGGCCTGATTGAGAATTATCACAACTTCCACTTAGAACAAAAAAAAACAATAAATTAGTATATGAGTAGTCAAACATCTACGCTTATTTCTTGCACTCGTTCTCAATTAAACATTCTCAACTACAGTAGCCGACCATCTATGCTCGGAAGCCCTCGGATGGAAGGTCTACAGGATCGAAATAGTACAATAATGTTATTAATGTATGCCTGAATAATTCAGCAAGAAGAAAAAAAATAGATCGATCACTCGTCCTGAAGGTACTAGATTCACTCGGATAGACAGAGTTGTGAACAAAGTTGTGTTTAAAGAGCACACAGCCTTGAAACTAAAATGCAGCTGAAATGTAAGAACACAGTGGAAATAAACTTTTCACGAGATTATAAATTGATAATTTCGTGAGGTGCCTCAGGGCAAAAACTTCACTATGAAAACGTGAATTAAAAAACAATCTTCGAGTAAAGAGGGTCACTAAAACGAGTAAAGCTTTATCACAAGATTAAAGCGTTTACTGCTATCCTCGAAGGTAAAATCTATGAGCTGAATAAGAATTCTAATTGCTCTAAATAATCTATCTCTGGAAGCGTAAGTATCTACATGAAATCGATCTCTATTTATAGAGGACTTGAATGCTTGTGTTGCACTCCACCACAAACTGCATGTCACATGTTGTGCAGTCCATATCTCCACTATTATTGCAATAGAAAAACTGCTCCCACTTTCCACACGTGCAGCCTCATATTATGCTCTACCAACTAACCACTCTCTTTCCAACCACTTTGACTTAATCAATGCCACATCAGCCATCCCTCTTCCTTTATGTACGCTTCTGCCAAAACAATTGAAGAAAGACAAAACACAAACTATACACAAACAATTAATTAATAATGAAGTCAGAATTTGACTTCAACACGTCCCACTGTCACTTACAACTTAGAGCATCCACAATGGCAGGGCCGGCCCTGAAATTTTGAAGATCCGATGCGAACACTAAAAATGATACCCCATATATAGGGAAAAAGAAATTAAAAGTGCATATAAATATAATGTTCAATACCAAAATACAAAATATCATGTAAAGATGTTTCTTCTAGCATTTTTTGAAGCAAAATCACTAATAACTTTATTAAAGTTAATATTTTCCAATAATTCTTGTTCAATGGATATCAAAGCAAGTCCATTCAATCTTTTTTGTGACATGGTTGATCGCAAATAAGACTTCAATAACTTCAACTTCGAAAAACTTCTCTCCGCAGATGCAACCGTAACAGGTATGGTCAATAAAATCCTGTAAACAATATATGCATTAGGACAACCGTTCAACCTTTTCAAATAAACCAAAATATCTAGAGGTGTACATTATTTCGGTAAAAGATATCTCAACGTATTTAGCTCTTGAAACAACTCTTCACCATCAAAATCACTAAGCTCTCCATGCTTCAGAACATTTTCAAGATTTTTATAATTTTCTTTCAAAGTAGCATCATTCAATAAATTCAATTTTTCAGAAGAAAATAAAAACTCAAAATTCTTTTCATATAAAGTGAAGCTATCAAATCTTTGTTACAGTGATCCAATGGCTTGATCTACAATATAAAGAAAATAGTTAATTCTAAATGAATCTTCAGGTGATTGTTTATCCTTTATCATTTCATTTTCACCAAAATGTTTCTTCCTCCGAATTACACGTTTTTCTTGAAACACAGGATCAACTTTCATTTCATTTGCAATTTCTTTAGCAGAAACTATTGCATCAAGGCAAAGACAAAAAATCAAACAACTAGATTAATAGAACCTGATTGGGGATTGCAGACTTGTAGAAACAAAACTATGTAGACAGTAGATTGTAAGTAGTCACTCCAAACCTCCAAACTCCAATCTCAATCCAAGAGTGAAATTAGTTGTAACTTATAAGGGAGACTCAGAGACACATTGAAGAAGACAGAAAGGAAAAAGCTCCTCCGATTCCTTCTAGTCGAGCCTCCCAATCTGTACGCTTGTTTCTTCTTTTCAGATTTTACTTTTCTTAATGAAATTAGGGATTTCAAATAGCCGTTTGAGTAAATATAATGGGGCTTTTTTTATGGACTTATGGGCCTATCTTTTTTGTTAAATATGGCCTAAACTAATCAATAATGGATTAAAACATAATTATTTTTTTAAAATATATATATATTTATATATATATTTAAATATACATATATATATATATATGTATACTAAATATTTTTTGAAAATTTGATGCCCCTAAATTCGTGATGCCCGGTGCGTCGCACCTCGAGAACACCCTCAGGGCCACCTCTGCATAGCGGCTAGCACCAGTGAGGTCACTGGCAAGCCCGTTGTAGCCCTTGCATTGGCGGTCTCCACAGGCGAAAGTGCGCCATTCTCATGCGCCAACGAGTGGCTGACGTGGAGGCTCCTCATTGGCCCATGAGGTAGCCGTTGGCCATTCAAACGGCCACATTTTTTGATTTTTTTTAGGGTTAATTATCACTTATGGTCCGACCTTTCATTACGTAGTGATTTTATGGCCTGACCTTTTGAAATATTCAAAAATGTCCTGACTTTTGTCCCTATGTGACACTTATGGCACGAGAGCGAAAATTCGGCAACGGAAAATTGATTAGGACACCGGATGATGATGTGGATATTGTCTCCCTCTTGTTTAAATGACATGGAATTTGTATATGCCATGTAGACAAAATAATTTTGTCTTTAAATAAATAAAAAAAGATTTCTCCTTCTCCAAGACAAATTCTCTAATCGTTCCAACAACAAATTTGTGTGTTTTCTCTTCCAATTATTCTCAACGCAAAATTATCATCGTTCATACTCTTTTCTCCTCAATTTTTGTTTGTATAAAATTCGTCGAAGAGAAAACACAAAAATCTAGAACTTTTTCTTGTATTGGAAAACCAAAAGTCTAGAACTTTTTCTTGTATTGGAAAACCAAAAGTCTAGAACTCATGTATTGAGCAATTAGAGAATTTGCCTTGGAGAAAGAGATTTATTTTTATTTTTATCTAAAGACATTTTTTTGTCGATATGGTATATGAAAATTCCATGTCATTTAACAAAAGGGAAGAGAATATCCACGTCATCATCCGGCGTTCTAGTCAGTTTTTCGTTTCCGAATTTTTGCTCCCACGTCATAAGTATCACTGAGGGGTAAAGGTCGGGACATTTTTTAATATTTCAAAAGATCAGGACATAAAATCACTACGGAATGAAAAGTTGGATCATAAGTGATAATTAACCCTTTTTTTATTATTTAAGACTAACTTTTCAACTATACATACTACACTCAATTCTCTTTTTTTCACCTCAATCTTCACAGTTCTCCCTCGCCTTCATTCTTATTTCATTCTTTCGCTCTCCCTATTTTGCTAAAAAAATGATCCCCAATGATAATTCCACTTGGTTGCCTCCTTCCGGAGCTAGTGTCGATACGAGCACTACACCTCTCGACGACTTCCATTGGGCCGTCAACTTGAATGAGGAGACGGTCGAAGTGAATGCGGTGGAGGAGGAGCGCGTGACAACTCCAACGTCTAAGAAGAACCATCGCAGGCCCGTATTCGAGGCGGCGACAGAAGTGGCAGCGGTCCGCAGCCGAGGCGGGAGAAGCTCTGGCAGCGTCGGCAGTCGAAAAAGGTCAGCGCCGCCAAGACGCAAGCATTTCCCCGTTGTGTTGATGTGAGGGAAGATTCCGTGATCGGCAATAACCAAAAATTTGGCACGTATTGGGATCATCTAGTGACGTGCTACGACAAATTCCGGCCTGACGGAACCTTCAAGGGCATTTAGTGTTTGAATTCCGGCCCCGACGGAACCTTTTTTTTTTTTTTTAATTTTGTTTATTTTTAACATTTCATTTATCTTTTTAGCATTTCATTTATTTTTAATTCTGGCAAGGCCACTGGAACTCCTGTGAGAAATTTGTTGGGCCAATATATGTGAGCAAATATCATTTATAACATCATTTTAATATTCTGACTTTTAAATTAAGACGCCCACCATATAGGCCATGGACACGTGTCTTCAATGTGTGCCAAGACAAAAGCATCGCACCCGCACAAGTGTAGTGATGAGAGAAAAAATCGAAATTCGAAAATTCAAATCGAACTAATCCGATATATAAAATTTGATTTGGACTTTTTCGGATTTCGGATGGGATTGGATTCAATTTTTTCAGAAATTCGGATTTCGGATTTTGGATTTGGATCAGTGCTTTACAAAATCGAACAAATTTAAAACTCGAATTATACTTAATATATTATTATTTTGATTATTTAATATTAATAATTTAATATATCTGTTCAATGTACTAGTATTAATTATTTTAAATTTAATATATTTCGAATTTTTTTTTTTTTTTTTTGAGAATTTCGGAATTTTGGATCGGATTGGATTTAGTGTTTGGATTTCGAATTTTTTCGGTTCGAATTTCGGATGATCGGATTCGGATCGTGAGCAAAAATTCCGATCCATAATCCAAATGCTCACCTCTACTTTTTAGTTCTATTTTCCCATGCATATTCTTCGTTTCCGAATAAGAATTTCAAGCTATTAGAATATGTAAAACCAATATAATGGGTAAAATTACTCTTTTATCCTTAATTGTGTGGAAAATTAAAAAAGTAAACCATTTACCTTGAGGGAAAGGATAAATCTGTAACAAGAGATGGACACAAAAAAAAATTGGCAAGCTCGAAGCAATTGTTGGGAAATGGTTGTTGTATTCTCTCTTTCCCAAATTCTGCAGAGATAATTAAGAAAAAATTGCAAAACCCAATTTAATCGAATACAACAGAATACCAATACCAGTACGTAGTCGTAAGACCTTGGTTACTGGAAATTGTTGCTCCGTTCTTTGTTTAATTTGATTTAATTCTTTTTTTTTTTTTGATAAATGAAAACCTTCATTCACGCACAAGGGGTGCAACCCACAAGCTAATACATAGTTTAACAAATACAAAACGAAACAAAAATCACAATAACTCAAGACAACAAGATGGATTAGAGATCCAATCGTCCAAACTAAAGCAAGCTATGGTAGGAAATAAATTCGACGCCCAAAACAAAAACATCACTTTAATAATCTCGACAAGGTCCTCGGAGCAAATCGACGTATTCTTGAAAACTAACTCATTTCTGTGAATCCATACGTTCCAGACAATACATATCCAAAGAGTTTTCCACCATTCTACTGAGCTCTCCCTCCTTGAAATTCCAAAATGTTGCTACAAGTGACATATCGGACTAACATGTCCAACATATTTGATTCCAAACCAACTATAGCATATAATCGAGACATTATATGCAAACGAACAAGAGAAAAAAAAACATGCTCAATAGATTTACAATGTGTCAAACAAAATGGGCACGTGTCGTCATCAAGCTCACGTAACACTCCTCTTTTCGAGAGATTTTGTCAAGTTGGAATATTGTTTTGCCGAAGTTTCCAAGAGAATGATGTTGCTTTGCTTGGAGCAAGTTTGCACCAAATAGCCTTCAGACCTTCATACGTAACAACTCCTTGATTCGCCTTCTTCTCTATCTCTGTAAGCCGACTTTGATGAATAGATTCCCGAACTTTCTATCGACCACTTCCATTCGTCTTCCTTATTTTGATTTGGTTTAAACATGTCAATAAGAGAGAGAAGACAAGAAAACAAATATTTTTCCCATTCAAACAATTCCCTCCTCCAGCTCCAATTACATCCCCAAGAGTTCTCTACCCATTTTCCTTTTTCTTTAATGCATATTTCTTATTCTAAAGCTATTCTAAATAGCCTGTGAAAACTAAATTCCAGGTTGTTATCACCTACCAACTTATCATGCCAAAAACTAGTCTTACCTCCATCCCCGATTTTTCTATTGATATTTTCCACAAACCAATTAGCACAAAGGACATGTTTGCACAAATCTCTCCACCAAATCGGTCATTTTCTCAAATCCCAGTTCCTCAACTCTCCTCTCGCCCCATATTTTGATTCGAGCACCTTCCCCCATAGAGAATCTGTTTCTACCCTTAACCTCCAACCCCATTTTCCCAAAAGACTCCATGAACTAGTCTACTCGTCTAACTCCTAACCCTCCCTCTTCTTTTGATTTACAAATCTTATCCCACGCCACCCATGCAATTTTTCTGATCCCTCCAACTTCCTTCCCCACAAGAAAATTTCTTTGAAGTGTAGTAATTGGATTTAATTCTGATTTAATTCACCAATGTTCAATTATTTGTTGTCTTTGATGATTGATTGTACGCGGCGATTACATTTTAATGTTGACTTGCCTTTGAACTCAGTAGCTCAATGTAGCCAAAACTTGTAGAAACGTCAGTCTAAAGTGTGGTTTTTAAATCAGTGGAGTCCTAATATTAATAATTACAATAGCATACTGCATACATGATCTCTCTTTCTCTCTCCTCTCACTCTCTCTCAAGAAGCCAGAACTACGTGATTTCCTCTGGATTTGCCGGTTTTCGAACTTGCATGAGCACCACAAGTGAAATCTGGGTAGTCAACAAAGCTGATGGAGAGATCAGGTTTTGGTGATTCTAGCTCCAAGACGGCCTTATTGTGTACAACCAACAACTTTATAAGTCTTTGAAGATGAAAATGCAGAACAAATACAGAAAATCATGTAGGAAGAAATTTTGATATTGATCTTAATCAATTAAGGGGGTTGCTATGATATTTACCACGGTGTTTTCTCCTCGTCGGAGAATTGGAGCTGGAACGTAAAGATTGCATTGTGGTCCAACACTCTAATAATTTGTGAAAAATATACTAGTTAGCTTTGACAAACAGAGATCATTTAAATTGTCTAACTAAATACAAACAATATAAAAGTTTAATTACCGGCCAAAAACGTCCAATGTTGATCTCATTCACCAACGCAATTCCTTTGCTCCACCCTCTGAATGATATGTATGTGTCTCCGACTTTGGTAATATTGAAGCGACCACTGTAAAATGCTGGCTCCAGATTAAGCACTGCACGAGACGAACCAATTATTACTACTTCTAGGATCTCCATAGAGATTAATCTCTTGCGCTCCTAGATTTTTAAGACATAACTATAGCAAGGATATGGAACTTACTCTTTTGGCCTACCAACTTTTTGCGACCAGATCTTTTAGCAAATTCTGTCATTGCGTTGTGAACGATGGGGTTGATGTTCCGGGCTTCATTGAAATTTTCAAGAGAAATGGGAAGCATTTTCCACTTGTGCAGAGGCCTTCCATTCACATATACAGAAGATAAAATGCCCTGAAACAATTTTTCAAGCAATTAAGGCACTGCGGATGCCAAAGGGAAAGAAATAACGGCCATAACAGAAAAATTCAAGAATGATGGAAATTCAATAAGATGATCAAACATTATTAAGAAGACACCAGAAAGGATACAGTAGAATTAGCTCGCTACGAGATATTTACCTTTTTGTCAAATAGATACGGCCCATAATTTAAGCGACCCATGTTTTCAACCTATTATATGAGCAAAATAAGTCAACGATGATGAAATTACAAAATTACTGCAGATTCAAATGGTTGAACTGCAATGAGTAAGGTAAGAAAGCATCCATACCAAGATGAACAGTTGAATTTTCGATTCACATCTCAAGGAAGGCAGGTGAATGGGTTTATTTGACCATCTCGTGATGACATCAATGTATAACGGCCTTTTCCCACTATCTCCGGCACAGGAAATAAACACTTGAGCTCTATCATGCACCTGTTATTCCAAGGTGAGATCAGTAAATGTAAAGTGTGGCCCGTTGTTTCAAATATATATCAAAAGCAAACTGTCATGAAGAAGGATTCTGATTAGCTTGGAAAATAATCGACACGGAGCAACAGATGCTTCTCTTTACCAAATTCAAATCCTTTACTTTCACAAGTACAAACTATGATAAAACAACGTTCTTTGAGATGTACACGAGATTTATGTCAAATAATGCATGTTGACGAATGCATCCATGAAATTTTAGTAGCTAACAACACGATGAGGTGACCTTTGGTATGAACAGCACACTTCCATTGTCTTTTGAACTGAACTCAGAGGCATATAACATGAAGCCAAACATCTGAAAATAATCGAACGAGAAGACGAAGTTATCTTTCATGCCATAAGAATTTGAAAGAACAAAAAGTAGTTATTTATACTTTATCACCTGCCCCATAGATTCCATTGAAACTGGATTCTCAGACTCCGCTAAATCATTTAGGTCTTTCATCGTGGCTGTGTCGTACAAAAATGAATTTTTATCTAGCTTAATACGTCCATGAGCTATCTTTTCATTATTGGAAGGAATAGAAGCAAGAGGCGTCGGACTATACTTTGCAATCACACTTCTCAGAGCTGCAAGCAATATCAAATCATTACCGGATGATGAGATACTCTGTAAATATCATGTTTAGATCAAAATGTTGATTGCACATGCATGCAATTCATACAAATGCAGCTTTTGTCCATGCAGTTTATGGGCACGAGAAAAGACATCTAGGAGATATATTAAGTAGGAATCGAAAAGGTAAGATCTACCTTTGTACTTTGCATTGTCCACATCACCAGATTCACTTATTGGTGCATCCTAGTGAAACACGTCCCGGCACAAGCAAGGGGAAGTTAGAAAAGATTGCTGATAACTATCATTCAGGCTACTACCGAACTTAACAAAAACAACGATTTTCCTCACATAATCATAAGATGTAAGATCTGCCTTGTAGGCCGACTCATCATCTCCCGTATTAGCACCATTGTAGAATCCAAAGTTCGTTCCACCATGTGCCATCTAGAATCAGAAGTTATGTAATCCCATGAGCAGAAGCAGTTAGTTACAAGAAATGAAGGTTGAAGGTTGAAGACAATTGCGTACATAGAGAACAGCGGATCCATTCTTCGATAAAATCTTTTCCAAGTATGTAGCAGTAAAAACTGCATCAGTGCTTGCAATAGTCTCCCCCCAGTGGGTAAGCCAACCAGTATAGAACTCCCTGAAATGATAAGCAAGCAGAAAATTATCAATATATTCAGCAGAGATGGCGTAGAAATGAAAGAAAGGAAGGGAAAAAACAATAAGATACCAACGTTGACAGTGGAGGTGATCTTCCTGGTGCATTGAACTCTTTCTGCAGCTTGAATGCTGCCCATGGGTCGTCTCCAGTGCTGAAGTCGACCGCTGGATATAAATAAAGATTTAACGGATTACTAATTAGAGTAATTGTCGAAGTCTTACAATTATATTTAAAATAGAAATTATGGGGATCAGTGACTAAACATAAAAAATGACCCCTAGTTGCTAATTGCTATACTACCTCGAAACAACAGAGTTATGAAATTTGAATAGCCATTGTGTAACAAAAGAGCAATATCTAAGTTGCAACTTGCATGGGAAGTCCGGAAACTCATCCAACAACTCCTATTGGCTAACCTGAGAAAACAGCATCTCCTCGAATTGTTCCTTTCTCCAGAGTTTCCCTAGTACCACCATCAGTAGTATACCTGCAGACACCAGCAGAAATTTAAAAAAGATGGCAAAGAAACAAAAACCGGTAGTCAGTTATGGATGTTAACGTAGAAAGAGGACAATGCAGGCAAAATTATTCTAACACATAGTGAACCACATGCTCTAGATATATTGTAGTTTCGCCAAGTCTTGTTCGAACCAAATTTCAAAGGTTGTGCATAATTTAAATACATCGACTGGACCAAAGAAGCTACATTCTCAACTTACATACTAGACTTACAATATTATATCATCTCCGAGGTGTCTTCTAGCTAGTTTGACCAGATAATGCAGGTAAGCTTTGTCATCCCCATATGAACCAAATTCGTTTTCAATCTGTGACAAATTTCGCAGTTAGATAACACTAAGATGGTCAAATAAATGCAGATTGTAACGTTGTTTAGTTTGATGTCATGTCATTATATAAGCAGTCAATATTCTCATAAGGACGTGATCATTAACTCTAGTTTGTTGGCAGGAATTACTCTCATATCTGTTGTGGGAGGGAATATCGAGGAAAGATAAATAATACAAAAAATTCTCAAGAGGGAGAGGTTTAAGGTTCTTTCGTTGTGTATCTCTGCCAACATATATTAGCAACTTAATTGCTGATCCATGGTCATGGTTTCTTGAAACTAAGAAAGAGCACGGTTCACATACAGACTTGGCAAGTGCAAAAGACTAGTTAGCAAAGAAATAATTGGTTTAGATGTTCCTCATCCCTCGACATTGCAGAATAATCACCTCACATGCTTTGAGTTCTTTATTAGATGGAGTTACCACATGCTAGTCATTCACTGTACATTTGGCACGTGCATGTATAGTTTTCTCCTACCTGGACCATTATAATAGGACCTCCATTGCTGTAAAGAAGCGGAGACACTTTCGGAAGTAGGATGCCCCACCACTTCTCAACCTGCAAAAGGCAAGATTAGAGGAAACATACAAATACAGTAAGTTTGCAGCTGATGAACCATGCACATAGTAGATTATACCAATTCAAGGTAGGCGGGGTCAGACGATCTTAGTCTGATAGCAGGCTCTTCAGCAAGCAACCATGCAGGGAAGCCGCCCAAATCCCACTCTACAACCACAATAAATAAGAAAAGGTAATAGGTAAAGGTACAGATTAGTAGTCAAGTCAGCATTCAAGAATACTTGAGTCAGCCTTCAGCATAATAAAGACTCACATTCAGATGCAAATTTAAAATCAACAGAATTTCAAGAAATAAGTTTTTGAGATAAACCACATGAAAGTGTACTAACCGCCACAAATATAGGGCCCAGCACGCAGCATAACCAACAAATCCATTTCCTTGCATAGCTCGAGAAATGAAATTATATCTGCAATGCCATCAAACACCAGATGGCCTTGTTTTGGCTCGTGTAAGTTCCAGGGAACGTAAGTTTGTACCGTGTTCAATCCCAAGGCCTTTACTCTCAGCAGTCGATCTCTCCAATACTGAAATGCATAAGTTGTGCAACAACAACCATGTGATGCTTGACATCTAAACGAAGTTACTAATATTATAGCAACTATACATACCTCAGGATGCACTCGAAAATAATGCAAGTCACCTCCAATTATCCTAAATGGCTCCCCATCTCTCCAGAACATGTCCTCTGCTATCTCAAATTTATGCATGTATCCCTATCACGGTATAGCATATGAAGAGCATATAAGACATTACGGCATTGAATGCAAGCAGTGCTCTAAACACCATAAACCAAACTCCGCCCCCAACTTAAATGGCCATGATCAATAACACATAGGTCCTAACACAAGAAGTCTAAGAACTTGAATGAATTACAATTTCAATCTTCGTCGTTCTAGGCTAACACCATAAGTACATATACATAGTTACACTATAAGAATACATTTTTCGTTCAACAGATAGTTAGAGAAAATCTTGTTACATCTCTTCCTCGAGTAGAATTGTGGAAATCAACCCTCATTAGACTGCTCCAAGAAACATCCCTTTACTTTGTTGATCATAAACGCATTATCATTCAATCAAACTACACAATCAACTGTCCAAAACTAAGAATTTTTTTTCATACCTCAACAAATCACTAAACCTCAACCAAACTAGAAGCCCGTTTCATTGTTTTGAGCTAATCTTCTACTCCTCGATCCAAAACAACAAAAGATGAAGAAAGAAGAATGGGCCGAATGAAAAAAAACCAATCTGATCACAGAAAACTTACATTACCCAAATGAAATTGGGAAGAATGATCAATGGACGGCAGAGGAGCAAAAACACCCAAGACGAAGAGGGCTATAAAGAAGACAAGTGTTAAGAGCATAGCTCTCCTCAGGCTTGGGTTCCTTGTCATTTTTCTGAGCGAATGATGAAGCAAAGTTGCCAGTTTTAAGCTCTACGACTGAGCTGAAGCTGCTGCTGCGTCTTGCTTCTGTTACGGGCTTCTAATAGTCAAGCCCTTCATATATCGGGCCGGGCTCTATTGTCTCTCCCTGCGCTCGATTCCGTACTTAGAGCATTTACAGCAAGGGTCTAGTAAGACTAGGTCTAAGCACTCGAAAGCGTGATTTTAATAATTGGTGGTGTTGAGTTAGACATAGGTTGATTTCTCCACATCAATGGGGTTGAGTAAGACCTACGTCTAAGCACTGGAAAACGTGATTTTAATGATTGAATAAATTTTATTTTGTTGTTTTTTTTATTTGTAATAAATATTATAAAAACTAACTTAATTAAATTCAGAAATTAATAACTGACTTGAATTAAAAAAAAAAGACAATAATTAAAAAAAATATAATAATTAGGAAATAAATAAAAACACAATAACTATTCGCGGAGTGGACCAAAACGTGCCCAAATCTCTTCAATCATATCCTCCATAAGGCGGTCGTGGGCACGTGCATCCTGAATTTGAGCTTGTCTCTCAATAACTTGGCGGAGTGGCATTGGCGCCCCTTGATGGACTGGTGCCCTGTTCACGTTTGCATCGCCCCTTGCGCTCGATTCAGCATGGAATTCAGTTGCCCTCGGTCCTTCATCTTCAATTATCATGTTATGCAGAATGATGCAGGCATACATGACGTCACATAAATGCTCCCGAAAGAACATGCGAGCAGGGCCCTTTATGATTGCCCAACGAGCTTGCAGGACGCCGAAAGCCCTTTCAACGTCTTTACGCGCAACTTCTTGCATCCGAGCGAATCGCTGTCTCTTTGGATCTGTTGGCGCATTGAGCGTCTTCACGAAAGAGGCCCACTTCGGATAGATGCCGTCGGCGAGATAATATCCCATACGGTGCGGGCGGCCGTTTGCAGTGAAAGCGGTTGACGGCGCTCTACCATTGATGACGTCGGCGAAGACAGAGGACTGATTGAGCACGTTGATGTCGTTCAGAGAACCGGCGACACCAAAAAAAGCATGTCAAATCCACAAATCTTGGGAGGCGACAGCTTCAAGGATGAGGGTTGGAGATTTATTTCGTCCAGTGTACATTCCTCTCCAAGCAGTTGGACAATTCTTCCATTGCCAGTGCATACAGTCGATGCTTCCAAGTATTCCGGGAAAGCCGTGCGTCCTCTCGTGCAATGCAGTGATCCGGGCGATGTCAGCCTCATTTGGCCGCCTTAAATATACGTCGCCGAAAGCAGATCTGATGGCCCGATAGAAATTCTTGAGGATGACATTGCCCGTGGAATTGCCACAGTGCAGATATTCGTCGTAGTGATCGGCTGCTCCACCATTGGCTAGTTGCCTCAGAGCAACGGTGCACTTGACCCAGGGGTGGAACCCCAATCTTCCATTGGCATCCGGGTGTTGCTGAAAATAATGCTCCCGATCCTCAAGAGTTTGAGCAATTCTCAAGAATAAGCGCTTGCTCATTCGAAACCGCCGGCGGAAGACAACATCACCCCATATAGGGTGGTCGACAAAATAATCCCGTCGGAGGCGTTGTTCGGCCTCCTCACGATTCCGGTGGAGGTACGTCCTCGTATCCTGGTCGTCGTCGTCTGACGAATCAGACTCGGCCACTATTTGGTAAAGCTCCCTGGCTCGCTGCAAACGTTGGCGGCGTCGCGCCTCCGCCTCTTCAGGATTGTAGCTCGCACCCGGCCAACTCATTTTTTTTTTTTTGAACCAACAAGTGAATTGTATGATGTGAAAGAGTAATTTTGTTTGTAGGGAAGATTGGATGAAGAAAGAAATTTTTTGGTGTGTAGAATGAATGAGTTGAAGGGATATATATAGTGAAAAAATGGGATGTAGCCGTTGGAGTGTATTTAATTTTGTTAATATTTTTTTTTTTCTAGAAAAAAAAAATGGACCAATGGGGACACGCCACGTGTCCCCATTTTTTGACGTGGCGGAGTCGAGGGAGGGATCGAACGATCGACCTCGCACTCGACACCACCATCGACACAGGGGGTGTCGATCCCCCCACAGCAGCTTCGACACAGGGTGTGTCGATGTGGGGGGTGTGTCGAGCGGCATCGACACCGGATCGACACCCCCTGATCGAACACCGCTGTAAGTGCTCTTAGCTCGTTTCGTTTCGAGTCCTAAAAATCGAATTTAAAATTTATCATATTTTTTTATAATTTTTTTCTAGATGATTATGAATTTGACGAATTTTAACTTTTTTTTTTTAGTTCACGTGGTTGGATAAAAAACAATTCGATCTAAATATTGAATAATTAAATTTCCACGGACATAAATACATAAATTGTACCCAACGATATTCTGTGAAACTATGTATATCTCCTTCAATAAATAAAGACTTTGGAACACATGTGGTGGTCACGACACCAGTATCTAATATGTAAATTACTTAATTACTTTTATTAATTGGCTAATCCATATAAAATCGGAATTAGACTTTCTCTTATTTACCTTTCTGCTTATTTTTATTTAAAGGTTCCAAATTTGTTTGAATTTTAAATTTAAATTTCAAATTTATTAATATCGAACTCATTTTTGTTATTGATTGTTTCGCAAAATATTTTAATTCGAATGGCTTTGATTTCGGCCTTAATATTGTTTCCAAAATTAAATAAATTGATTTTTTCCTATGAGGAGGAATATTTGATTTAAAATACACTTCAATAAATTAATATATACAAATCACCTAAAATAAATTTTATTCCTAATTAATACATAACTAAACTCGAAATTAATGTTGCTATATGTGGAGGGAAAAAAATCGGGAATAAAGATGGGCAGATTACTTACCGCCATATCATAGTATTTGGAGGAAATATGTTGAGGGTTATAATTATAGCCAAAAAAGAAAGGAAAAAGACCGGTCAAAATTAAAAATGTGATTTGGCCGGTTTTTCATGGCAAACCAATAGGTGGCCGGACACTCGTTGTTCAATTATCTCTATGGTGTTAGCCTAGAACTATCGGCTTGAAATTTGAACATTTTTTAGGGAGAAATAAAATAGATAGAAATAATAAGAATATACTGTCAATAATTTCATTTGCATCTAATTTATGCACAGCCACATCCAAATAATAAAAATAATATACTAATTTCATTTGTGCTCAATTTATATACTTGGGCTCATTGGACTTACTATCCAAATTCATATGACGGATTTGGGCCATCTCAGCAAACTTTTATCAATTTATATCGCATGTTGAAACTAAAAAATTTAATCTAAAATCTTTATGTTGCGTTTATAACTCCTTATTTAAAATAATAAAAATAAAAATCGAATGTAAAATTTTTAATAAGAAAAACTATTTTTAGTCCTTATCCCCAATTTAAAATTCAAATAAAAAACAAATATATTTCATAACCACAAAAGTAATACCGCAAAACACGTCTGAATAATGATGAACAACAAAAACCATAGTCCTGACTTTCTTGAGCAAATCATTATCACAGTCGCATACTTTTTTTTTTTTTTTTGATACATAATCAATCAATCCATATTTTATATTTAGCCGAAAAATGGATAGGGGGTAAAACCACAATCCAAGTTAAAATAAAAACACCTTTCCAGAAAAAGAAAAAACAAAGACAAAAAAATGTACCAATCTGATTAAATTTGAAACCAAGTTCCTCTTATTCCACAAGAATACGATGAGAATAAATCAAATTCCAATTTATAAAAGATAAAGTATTCCACAAAAAGAATTGTTTTTAATACCATGACAATCAAACTGAAAATGAAAAAACAATATACTGCGACAAACAAAAATAAATCAGATATATTGTCTCTTTGGAGCATCATTCTGCCCCATTGCCTCTGATTCTAACGTAGTAGTATTATTTTTTTGCGGCTATCGATGGATATAATTTTGGGGTTCATTTTCTTATTATTTTCCAAAAAAAATCAATTGTGGCTATAAGAATATAATTGTACATTTCATTTATTTGTTATTATTTTAAATAGAGAGAAATTTTAGGACTATGTTTATTTAGATTACGATGTTTTTGATATCTACTCTCCACTTAAAGAACTTTAATAATAAAAATAAAAAACTGAGCCATTTTGCACCTATCCAGATCTGACATATCACGATAATGTTAATTCTCCACGCATAGTATAAATATAAATATGAAATAAATGAGATGAATTGTGAATTTCTATTGGAATAATAATCCCGTGACGGTTTAATAATAGTAAAAAAGTAGTACCCAAAAAAAAAAAAGGAAAAAAGGAAAATGATGAATTGTGAAGCACTAAGGACTACTTTACCATTTTCAACAAACACGGTACACCTCTTTTTTCACCATAAAGGGTGTTAGTACTTCACATATGATCCACCCTAATATATTGCCAATAAAAAGTAACCAATCATTTATATTCTACCAATTTATTCTCTAGGTTCTCTAATAAGTCTCCTCACTCTCACTAGTAATAATTCGTATATTAATGAAGTAGATGAATATGCGTTTCCTTTTCCTATATCCATTAATTATTGTATGAATATTGAAGAATTAAAAGAATTTGCACTTATGATAAGATAAATTAATTAGATAATTGATATATCATTTTTATATAGATTTCTAAAATATGATACTTATTATTAGAGGACTAGAAAGTACAGATGTCATTATAAATTTTCAAAGAGTCAAACTCATGTCTAACCGTATGATGGATCAAGATATTATATTTGACTTGAAATCATCTTTAATACTCTCTCCGTCCCGTTTTACTTGACCCATTTGAGTTCGATATGTAGACTAAGAATAAAAGTATTAGATAGTAAACAGTGTGCTTAGTATTTATGAAAAGTTTAATTGTTAACGATAAAGTGGTTGAGTGCGAAATCAATGTTAATAAAGTGGGTTGAATGGATCTAATTATTGGGTTAGTGGGACACCTAAAATGACAAAATAGAACAAGTAGAACGGGAGTGAGCGAATATGAAAATATGGTACCGAATTTCATAAAATACGTAGGTAAGTCCGCTATATGATGAGATGTTGACTTGTTTTATAAATGTTAAACCGCCAAAAAATCTCACACAAATTTCTACTATTTTCAAAATATAGAATTAAAATGATATCTAAGTCGAAGTTGACAACTGACCAGTAGATCTTTTTGCAATAATTTACAGCAAAAGGATTAACAATATAATCGTTTGCACCTTATTTTGTCCTTGCTATCTATTTGTTTTAATTATATTCAATCTTAGCGAGATTAATGTTTGGGAATTTTAATTATATGCGATCTATATAATTTTTAGTTTTCAAGTAATAATTGAATCATTATAAGTGAGACCAATTACGTATTATGAGTAAGAGTGTGTTTGTGTGTCTCTGTAGCATTGCTACAATTACATGTATTTTGTGTCCCCTAATAACTTGTTAATCTGTCATCACCAATTTCAGATAATTAAATCAATACGTAAAGCCCATAAAAAAATATTGGTAAAATTCAATATACATCACAAATTAACTCGTTTTACAACTAAATCATCTAATGCAATAGGAATAATTAAGTTTTTTGGATTCTATTTCATATACTCTCTCTCAAAAAAAAAAGTATGTACTTACGCAAAGTAAAAGATTCTTAACCGTAAAATGCGACGACATTCCATGTTTCGATGTTGCAACAAATATTTAAAAAGCTGTAAGTGGCAAGTCAATCCATAATAAGTATATTAGGTGGATATAATTAGAAAATACACAATATTATTATAGAAGAAGAACCTTCATATTACGACGTCGTTCCTTCCACTTACTTTAATTCTTGTGAAAAATTAAACATGTCGTCCTTAAATAAGATAATACTCATATAAATTTTAATTTTGCATATATACATAATGAAATATCTATATATTTTGAATGGGTTATAAATGGCGGTATGTATGTATGTATTTGAATTATAGTGACAACACAATGGGCCTAGGCCATGTCACTTTCATTCTAGCTAAGCTTGCTCCCACCTACTACATTTTGCATGTGAACTTACTTCTTTTCTTTCTTTTTGGGTTTTGGCTATAAGACCTACAATCATAATATTATATGTTTTCTAATAATTAATTGGCCCTATCTTATCGTTAATTGTGGCTTATTGATATAGACTACTTGGGATTAATCTTATATATATTCGAATAGGGGGAAGTTTATACATTCAAATGATATCTCTACTAGGTTTTGCGAGTTAATTTAATCATTAGAGATTTTTATTTGAAGTTCTCAATACTTATTATAGTACATTAGCATATGCACACAGCACACTTTCAAATTTGACTATGCATGTACGATGCATTGAAACAGATTTCAAGCTTTTTTGGAAGAATGAATTTCAAGATTTTAAACCATCCGCTCAAATATCATACTCCATATAAATACGAGCCCCCACCACATAGATACAAATATACTACAGTACTTCATGAGAGAGAGAGAGAGAGTGTTTTGACATAAAATTAGATATACAAAAGTATGGCTACGTATTATTTTCATATAAAATGAGGTGCAAACTATAAGACTACGTAATTGAGGGTCCTATTAAAATATTTATGATAATATCAAGAACAAAAAGATATATAGTTTATTAGGTTTGACAATTTTATTCTTTTTATAGTTAGGCAAATAAATATAAATGTCGTCTCGACCAACTTCAAGACAACTAACGGTCAAATGTTTGTTATTAATTTGTTTTTCTTTAATTCATGTAATTTACTTTACATGACTAGCTGCAAATGTTGGAAAATAAAATCTGCCAATCAAACTATAGTTGTTTTCCTTTTCTTTTTTCTCTATGGCTGTACCTAAGTGCTTATCGGTATTGAAAAGATACAGATAGATGATAGCTAGAGAAAAATAATGGGTAAGCTAGATGCCTATTAAATTATCAAACGAAAATTTAGAGATAGCTAGGGATAGAAAAGACATTTACTTACCTAGTAATGTATGATGCAGGCTAACATAAAAACTGAAGAAAAATAGTAGAGGCAAAGGGTAATCTTGGGATTGACTCCCAATTGTACCAAAAATTGGAGTCAAACAGCATCCCTCCCTCTCTCATTTCATCTGCAAAAATCATATATACTCCAATGTTTTCAACTTACACATTTCAAGAATCTTTTTCTACTCACCAAAGAATCCTATGCTTCTACTGTCAAGTAGTAGTAGTATATTAGTACTAGCTAGTAATACTATTCCATCTCTCTCTCTCTCTCTCTCTCTCTCTCTCTCTCTCTCTCACACACACACACACACACACACACACACAAATAATATAGTAAAATTCATTATATATGTTGACATCATTAGATTTCATACATGTTTGACCTATATTACAAGACAATGGATGAAAATTGAAATTGTTAAACATATATATACCATGTACTTAACAGTATCTTTCCATGTTGTTGAGGACAAAAAAGAATTAGTCCTAAGATATATACCTCCAACCAATATGTGAATGTGCACATAATATAATTTGGCCTACTTCTGTATACCACTTTATTGACATTAAACCGTTCCTTTTTTAGCCATCCATTGTGATCAAGCAAGCTATATTCAGTGTAGAATTTAGGGACTTCATTAACACGTTTTTGCTTGAAGAACTAAACCTCCTTGTTGGATGTTAAGAATTAATTAGCCATATAATATTACCCAATTAAGATGTAAGTAACACTAAATACAAATGTAAAAAAGTTGTAGTAGTAATACAAATGCAAAAAAGAAAACGTGGAGTGATAATAATTGCATGGTTAAGCTTTACAGTACAACTATTTTTTAAATGAACTTCTTTTCAGACAGAGAACACCACTTACATAGTTACATTAAATACGTATATGTATAGATGGGTATGTATGTCACCATCCCAAAAATGGGTTGATTCCCTTTCACAGACATGTCATTTAAGTTTTCCAAAATCATACAATCAATTTAGGGACGAGTGCAAGAAAAGATGGACTCATTTATGAATAATGGTCCAAAGCATTCAATTTTAATCATATGGAGAATTCAACATTCGTTCTAGCTAGGCATGTTCCATAAATTCATCAAGAATTGATCTAGTGCTACTAAATTTTCATTCAATCTCGCATTTTAGCACATTTCACCAATCAAGACAATTCCCAAAATCCAAATGAATGTTTAATTTAATACTACAATATATCATTACACTAAATTTTGTTTAGAGTAATTCTATTTAATCATAATGTATAATTCGGTCAATTGTTTGAAAATAAATCGATTTAGTTAAATTTTTAATTTATTTTAAAAAGTACAAAAATATATTTTATGTTATTATCATATTCTTGACTTAAATTTTGTCATCATTAGTGTAAATATATAGTAAATACTCTTTCATTCTTTCGACAAAAAGCTTTGCATTCACTCTATTATCCATATTGAAATTTTTGTTGCCTCCAAATTCAAATATATCAATATAAATTTGTACATCTTAAATACTTAATTACACATCATCAAATTAAATCAAACGAACATTATATTGATGATCAAGAGGAGTTGAGATATATATCAACTAGGGTTTCAAATTTTTTAATTGACAGTGGAGGGAGAGAGTAAAGCTAATGAAACCATAGATACATTGAACAAGGTCAAGATTCTAAACTCAACCAACCCCGCCAAAAAGATATCAAAACACTTCAAAATGAAACTGTTGCAGTTGCAGGAGAGCTAATTAATCTTGCCAAGATCTTTCAGTTTGATTCTGATTCATGCAATTACTCAAACCTGCGAAGCTAAGAATGTCGCTTTGAGACAAAGGCCTCAATCCTAGGAAATCCCTCGTCAGACGATCATCATTACCGCCATTAGAAGAAGAAGAAGTAGTGTTGTTTCTGGTGGTGAAATGATTAAGGGTTGCATGGAAATCCAAACTTTCTTCATCATGATCATCAACTGTCTTGGAGGAGGAGTTACTGTTCAAGATCCCCGCAAACGAAAAGTCTTCGTCGAAAGTTGACCCTTGGATTTGATGATGATGATGATGATGATCGAATGCAGCAGAATTGTTGTTGATCATCATATCGTGAAGAAGCAAGGAAGGTGAAGGGTTGTTGGTGGCAGTGGCGCCTGTGACTGTGACGGTAGCAGCTTTATTCCCGAATGGAGCCAAGCCATTGATGAACTGGTCACGTGAGGACAACTTTAGACCGAACCCAGCTGTTCTGGATTCACCAGCAGACACGTGAGCATGGTGGGGCCCGCCGCTAAACTCACCAGCGGGTGATGGGGCGCTGCTGCTGCTGCTTTTGCTGCCCATCTCTGCTGCTTTCTGCAGCAACGCTGTGGCTGAGATGTGTGGTGGAGGGTGGTGGTGGAAGGGGTGGAGGCCGGTGGCGGTGTTAGGGTTAGGGTTTTGGTGGTGATTTTCTTGAAAATCTTGGAAGATTGGAGATGGGGTGGTGAGGTCAATGGGTGGGCCCAAGGAGGATAGCCATGGAGGCCTAAGGGTGAAGTTTTGCTGCTCTTTCTTGATTGAGAATGGGAGTTGATGATTTGCTGCATTGTTGAATTGGGATTGGATTTGTTGGAGGTTTAAGTGGTGAGAGAAGGAGAGAGAAGTTGCAGCATTATTATCTTGGACTGGGACTGGGATTGTGGGGGTGATGGATTTTGCACTTTCTTCTGCTAGAGCATCACAGAAGGCTCTGTGGGTGATGAAACTGTCTCTCCTGATGAAAGAGAAAGTAGTGCATGTAAGAATCAAGAGAGAGAGAGAAGAAATTAAAACACAGTCCCACACCACACAGTAAAATATATATATATATATATATAATAGTTTTTTTTTATTGTTGTGGATGTGTCATGTATGTCTGTATGACTGTTTTCTGACTCTTTGCGACAGTGATATGGTGATTAAATTTACATAATGGTTGTGATTAAACAAAACACAAGCATGTCCTCATCAAAATTGAAATTTGACTCTCGCACTCCGGCAATTTTGTTGAGATTTGAAACCCCATCTAAGGATTAGAGTAGACTTAGATTAGACCCTCAGAATCAAATCAAAATAATAATTAAATCCCAGAAAATTCAAGAGAAACTATTTCAATCCCTCAAAATTTCATCCCCACATTTTAGACCAAAAAACACATCTTCATTCAAATATGAAATATCAAGAAACTAAAGATGAAAATTCTCCTAGTCATGTCTCATCAATAATGCAAATCTTGAAATAATCACCTCTAATTTTTCACCAACAATAATTATAATTAAAAATCTTGTAAATCACTAAAATTAAAATTTATTTTTTACCTTGAAAAAAGGGTGCCACAGTCACATCTGTACTCCCTAGTACCACAGGTTTTAGAGTGAGCTTTCCAGTCGGATTGAACTGCATACTTCTTTGAGCATTTCTCACATTTCCATTTCTTCTCACCATGCTTTCTGCAGAAGTGTTTCTTAATTCCGGTAAGATCTCCCAAAGCTCTTGATGGATCGTGGTGCACGCAGTTTGTCTCTGGGCAGACATAAACCTTTTTTCTTACATCTTTGCTGCTTCTCTGCTTCAGCTTCCATGGCAGATTGTGCCCTCTTCTGTGCAGCTGCAGATTCTGGTCTCTTTGAAACCCTTTGTTGCATATTTCACACACAAATCTGTTCGTCGCCATGAGGGTTCTCGGCGAAAGAGAGATTACTTCTGAACCAGGGTCTGCAAAAAATTGAAAGAAAAAAAAAAAAAACAATCAAGATTTGATTTTTATTTTGAATTCTTGAGTTCTTGAAAGAATTCATGAATTGGGATTGAATAATTTGTAGAAAGATTTTATTTTTGTGAGTTTTTGAAAGAATGGTGAAATGGGATTTGAAGATTTTGTGGAAAGATTTGATTTTTACCTGGATGGCCAGGCTGGCTCCTCTTTTTCTTGGCGGGCGGAGGTGGGGTGGTGGCGGTGGCGAGATGCGGCGGCGGGAACATCTCGCCGCCGCCGTTGTTGGTGGAGGAGGAGACGCTGGCGTCGTTGGAGGCGGAGGTGAGGTTGGACATGTTTTCTTCTTGGATAGCTGAGATTTTGTTCATCATTTTTGAGATTGAGATTTGTGGCGGGATGAGAGAGAATATTGAGAGAGAGTTTAATCTACTAAAAGTGTTGAGATGAGGACACAGATCCTCTCTTAAACTACGTTGTTGGGAATAAGACAGGAATTTTCGAGATCTGAAGACAAAAAATATACTGACCTAGAGAAAGGCTAAAGTAGGTGAAAAAAATGGACAAAGTGAGTGTTTTTCTAAGGTTTGTTTCTTGTTTGAAGTTGAACTCTCTCTCACAAGAAACTTCTTCAACTGCCTCTTCTTGATTATGGCTTCTTCTTCATCTTTGGCTTCACCCCACCAGACAACTTTTTTGTTTAGAGGGGGGGAGAGGAGAGAGAGAGCTCTGCACACACTATTATACCTTCTTGCAGATTTTCAATGGGTTTTTTCTTTTCTTTTCTTGCCAGAATCAAGAAAATCCAATTATAGGCATGCATGTAAGAACAAAAGAAGAGAAAGACCGTCTTCCTCTACAAAGAAGCTCTTTCTCTCTCCTCATCTCTCTCTTTTTCTGTGTGCTTTGATGAGAGAGAAAACGCAGAGGTGTGGATGAGAAGGAAAGGATAGAAAAAGAAAAACACCATAATATCACCTCAAAAATAAAACCACATCCCTACGGGCTAACTCTGACGTGCACTTTCTGTCTACTTTTGTTCTCTTCTCCAAAACCCCATAAAAATCTATTCTTTCTTTGCACCACACTTATTTACTTTACAAATTACAATACTAGTAGTATACTATAGTATTATTCAAAATTTTCAAAATAAAGAAATTTGAAAATGGGTCACTTTCTGTTTTCCTCCATTGTACTGTACACCGCCTTTCCCTCTTATTGTAAAAAGTAACTCAAAAAAGAGCCCACCATGATTAAAAAAAGAGTTGATTTGTAGATAGAGACTTTCATTTGTATAATTGTAATCTTTTTTTAACAGTAAACTAAGTCTTGAAAGTGGATCTCTTTCACCTTTTACTTAGTTTTTTTTACAATGTTACATGATTGAGTCATTGATTAAGCCCTTCGGCTAAAAGCCCATATCTTAAAAAGGGCTATAATTACCTCCACTCCTTCCTCCTAGACAAAAGATGCACGTCTATCATAACCTATTCAAATTGAATCGAGTCGAGACGATCGAATGAGTATTTTGTGATGCATTATCAAAACATTAGTATGTATGTCAACGTTACATTTTGCTAGTACTGCTTAAATTGTATAGCTTAAAATCAACTTTACATAAATTTAAATTTCTTGTGTACGTATAATATATAGTGTTATAGTATTGTGCGTTGTTAATAATTAAATCAAGCTCAAACAAAATTTAAGATGCCCTGAAACAGGACAAATATATTTAAGATTGGTTTCTTATACTAATGAAGTTGAGTCAAAATCAAATTATTAGTAGTATGTTTTTAGTCCTACTTGTACAGCTACAAAAAGCTTTGGACATAACAACACCTATATATCAATATTGTTTTTTTTTTTTTCAAGTTATAATAAGATAAAATATGCAGCTACATGGAGTATACATTGTAAATAACATAAAATACAATATAATTGGCACCTTTCTAGTAGTTCATGCATGTTTCTATACAAATTTAATAATCTTTAATCATTACAATAAACTAAAGTTAGAACAAAAAATAATCTTTGTTTTGTCATTATCCTGTTTTATTCTTCTGTGACTTCAATCTTTGAAATGGGATATTGCTGAACCCAAGTATCAACATGCTCTTCCAGCTCATCTGTCATAGCAAAATATTACTAGTATAATTAATTAATTATTATTATCTGATTCGTTTAAATTATGTGCGTACGTAACTAATTAGTTATTGGAATGTATAAATATACATGTAGTGTGTGTGGATCGGTAAGAACTCATCCTTATATGAGTATGTAGGAATCAATACAAAGATTACTTAGGTAATGCGTAAAATGCAGTACGTTAATGCACAAACATATTAATGTATAAATTATAAATAATTTAATGCACAAATTAATTAAAACTACATTTTTAATGTACAAATTGTATTAATATAATGCATCAATTAATCTTGAACATAAATCAAACAAAAATCAAAGTTCAAATTAATTTCTATTTTTTATTTAAAGATGATAAATTCTTATACGATCCTCTCACTTTTACTTCAATAAATAATTAGGTTTTATAATATGGTGGCATATCAATTATCAACCAATGTGACATCTTTGCTTGAAGAATTGAAATACCATAATACCTATGCTTTTACAATTCCTAGCTTTATTTTTCAATAGGTCATCAGGGAGTATTTTATCTTTTTCATGAAACAATAATGATAGATCTGTAGTTAATTTCATACATGTAAAAAAACGACCATAGATTTTTCTTTTTATAACAGATTAGAAATTTCGTTTTTTAAGACAGAGAATGGAAGTAGTTACAGAGAGAGAGTTAGAATTAGAATATTAAGTTTTTGGGTTAATTGTCAGAAAAATTCCTACCTTTTTCAAAATTTTGATTTTAATCCCTACTTTTTAAATATGTTTCTAAATTCACAACCTTTTAATTTTATCTGATTTTTCCCACAACGATAATTTCTCCTCAAATTAATGATGAGCTGGAAGTCGGAAATGCCGACGTGGCAAATCATCGGAATACATGCAATGACGTCGTTTAATAAACATCATACGTCGCCGTTTAATGGTAATAAAGACTTGGATTAACTGTCAAATAATTTCCGACCTTTTTATAAATTCCGATTTTAATCCAATCTTTTTAATCTGCCTCCAAATTCTCCACTGTGGGTTAACGCTACGTAACAAGTGCCATACATAATATATTAGGTCACGTCTGCAAATAATATTAATATGTCGGCAATAGCCTTATCAGAATATGTCACTGTGGAAAAAATCAGATAAAATTAAAAAGTTGAGAATTTAGAGGCAGAATTAGAAAATTGGGATTAAAACAAAATTTTTGAAAAAGATGAAGAATTTTTTGGCAATTAACCCTAAATTATTTGTATGTTTCCGTATGTCCTTGTCTCATTAATGGGATAATTAGGAGAAATACCAAAATGCATTAATTAAGGGCCTCAAATGCCAATAAATAAATAAACAACAATACACGTTGAATATAGTACTCCCTCCGTATTATATATAAAGTCCAATTTCACACATTTTACATGTATTTTTTAAAAAGTCTTACTCTACTTTTTGTACCATTATACTCTATTTGCTTTTTAAAATTACTACCTTTATATCCTCTTTATCATTACTTTTTTGTCAATACTACTACCTTTTTATCAATATCACTACCTTTTGGTCAATACCATTATTTTTTTATCAATATTATTACCCCTACTTTCTAATTTTTACTCTACTCAAATTAACTTTACCAATTTTTTTAATATCTGTGCCCATTTAAATTGGAACTTTATAACTAATAGGGAGAAAATAGTAATTATGTTTATCGTAACGACAAAATAATACACAGATCTATCTATGTGGGACAAAGAAAGAAATGTAAAACTTAGCCACGTAAGTATGAGAACGCGAAGTGCACATTAACTCATAATTAATTAATTCATTTATATTACTCCATTTTAATTTTATATTAGTATAATTAACGTACACTCGCATATTAAAAAAAATAATTATTATAAAGTTTAAAATGAAGCTCATAATTCACACTAATTAGTCATTTGATTTTAGGGTTCAAAATAAAATACACAAATCTTATCAAGTGCTTACTCTGAAAAAGAAACTATTCTCTCCAAGCAGATTGATATCGATGTTTTTGCATTCGTTGCATGAAGAAAATACATTCTAAAAAAATTATACATTATTATCATTGTTCAATTTCAAAATCCTTTATATATGTCAATTCATCATTCTATTAATTAAGAACATATAATTAATTTCAATTTCTTCATGTCGTTCTAGTTGGCTTTAACTACGATACAATGTAGACCATAAAATGCATGCTTATATTAAAATGAAAGAAGAACGTTGAGCAAATTAAATTCCATCCATATCTTTAAGCAAAAGAATACTTGATGTCAACTTATGATACTCACACCATTATTTTGTTTTTATCTCGGCTTGTAAGAATGTTTAGAATTGTCTAGTCATGTAAAACAATAAAATATGGTGTCACATAATCATATGTTGTCAACTTCTAATAACATAGAACAAAAGAAAAATGCAGCTATCTCCGTAATCTTTAGACATAAATAAATCGTTCATTTTATAAAATGAATATCATGTTGATCTTCTTAAAGTAAAAAAAAAAAAGAACAAATCCTAAAGCTCTCACTTTTTTGTTCTTTCAAAATTAAACTCATTAAATCAAATTTCGAACGATCATACAACATAATTCAAAAGAAAAAGGGTTATCGATAACAAACAAAATCTAGCAAAAGAAAAAGACAACTTCTTTACGAAAATGAAACCTGAACAATTCAATCTTAAAGATAAATGACTCTTCAACAAATCGCTGCTCTTTGAATCAAGAAATTATGTTAAGAAATTTGGTTAAAAAATTAAAATATATATATTAACAAAGTGGTTTCTTTGCATGACTTTTCATCATTGTTTTATTTGCATTAATAAAGTGGTTTATTCTTGCTTCTGTCAAGAATAAAAAAAATATATTAACAAAAAATTAGATAAGTATATTGCACAAGTATATGTATAGAGAAATGATTTATCATGAATATACACTATACATTTTGAAATATGCAGATGTAGTCAACCTTTTTGATGGACCATGAATTGGAATAGAATCAGCCCCAAATTTTGGTACCTCGAAAAGATTAAATAATTTACACGGATTGATTAAACCTAAAAAATATTTAAGAATTTTAAGCTGCCCTGTTGGAGATTGGAGGCAACTTGAAGTTGCAAAAGTAAAGAAAAAAAAGGTTGCACAATAACGTGAGTAAAATCATGTATGGACGAAATAACAAGATTGATAAATGGTTGTCAGTTTTGCTACCCCACTCACCTTTTACTCCACTCACAATAACACTCACTATAATTTACTACTACCATTTTCTTAAAATCCGTGTCGTTTAAAATGGGCGGCAACCATTTCGTGGATGGAGGGAGTATATGGTAAATAAATATATTATCAATAAGGTAAATTTGTATTTCTTATGGCATATTATATATTATATCATATATTACGCTATTACCCTTAATTTTAATAAATACTCCCTCCGTCCACGAATCAAATATCCATTTGGGTTCCGGCATGGAGATTAAGAAAACTGATAAAGTTGTTTTAAGTATGGTAAAAATTAGAATGTAAGAGTAGTAGGATAATGACAAAAAAACAGTGGTATTGACAAAAAATAGTGGTATTGATCAAAAAATAGGAATAAATTGTTATGATGATAAAAAAAATAGGAATAAAGTTGTTGGAAGGTGGGGTCACAATAGCAAAGGGTAGTAAATAAAGGAAAAATAGGAGGGTATGATTATACAAAAAGGAAAATAGGTATTTAATTTGTAGATAAAAAAAATATGAATAAATAGATGTTTGATTCGTGGATAGAGAGAGTAGTAAGAATATTTTAAGTAATTCAAATTTTGTAAAACAATGCTCTTTATTTATATATATATATATTAGTCAGTTTGGTATGTATTGTACAAAATTATCATCTCATGAGTCATGACTCGTTATAACCCAATTGTTTTTCAGATATTTGGGCTTAATTAGTTACTCCCTCCGTCCATTAATTCTGTACTCACTTGCTCTATTTTATCTGTCCACTAATTCTGTACCCATTTGTATAAAAGTACCTATTTATCCTTACTAATTCATGTTATTTTCTACCCTTTGCCACTTGAACCCACACCTTTATTCCACTAACTATCACTTTATCACTACCTTTTTCACTATGGGCCCACCACTAACAACCTTTATTCCACTAACTATTACTTTATCACTACCCTTCAAAAATAACTTTATCCCACCAACTCCACTTTATCAGCTTTTCTTAAGCTCCGTGCCAGCACCAAATGGGTACAGAATTAATGGACGGAGGGAGTATAAGCATAGTGTTTTTTAATTAAAAAAATTTTAAATACTAAATGTATGAAATCTTGAGAGTTCACTTCCTTTCTTATGCATTTCCTGCTTCCATCTATTTACATGAATTCCCATTATAATTGAATGCTTAATAAATTACATTTTTATTATGGAAGGAGCTTGATATTGTTTTCCCACGAAAAATAATGTATAAATGATTTTTTTTTAATTGGGAAATAGGAAGTTGCTTTCACATAGCCTGCTTCCCTCCACTGAGATCCATCCATTTGGAATATGAATTTAATTTTTCTTTTCTTTTTTCATATCTATATTACATTGAACTTGGGTTGAGTTAAAAAAGAAGCCCACTTCCTTCCCCTAATTTTTCATACGAAACTTCACTTCTCTGTTCTTCCCCTAAACTACTCATACGCAACTTCACTTCTCCCTTATTCCTCTATTCTGCTTGATATCCATCACTTTCTTTTCCTTCTAGTTTTATCAATCCTTTTCTAAATCCCCCCCCAGACGTATTAGTTTTGATTGTTTAGATCATATATATATATTCAAAAATTATGATTATACGAGCTTTTGCCTTCACGAACACGGCTGAACTATAGACATCTTAGGAGCTATCCAGTTTTCATCGTCACCAAAACTACTATTGCTAATGTAATTGACAATTCGCCCAATTAAATATGAATGAAAATCTCTTAAACTACTCCAATTCGGGGAAAAATAGACCCGCCGTCGAGGAAAGGCTGTCTCAACTGCTTCAGTATTACCTGGGCCACGATTCTTCGTTTCACTCGCCTCAATCGACGCCGCCGCCATTATCGTAGCCGTGCGCAGATGAAACTTAATATGCGCACAGAGAAATAGAGGAAGAAGAAGAAATAGATGAGAAGAAACCTACAATTAATCTAATCAATCAATCTCACGATGAAAGCGCGCCGGAAAACAAATTCAGTATAATCATCACGAGGAAGGTCTCCTAATCCAAAATGCTTAATTTGGAACATTTGTTGATTTTGAATGCACATCTTATGCTATATTGGAGAGTCGGATGTTAATTGAGGAGAAAATTAGTTCCGATAGCGAGACGACGATGATTTTCACGATGCAGGAGGAAGACGAATCGCTCTTCGCCGATCTCGGCGAGTTGCCGGAGTGTTCCACTGTGTTCCGCCGTGGCATGGTGCAGAGAGAGGCCGCTGGGATTGGCGATCACTGCCTGAGACGCGGATTGGCTGACGAAGAAACGTGAGATAACTCGTTGTAGATCGACGATCAATCAATTGGGCAAAAATACACATTGATTCATCAAGGGAGGAAGAGTCGCGATTTACAATTTTTTCGGCAAAGAAAGAGAGGGGAACCAGACTTTTTTCTTCAAAAGAGAAAGAGAGGGAAAAAAGACTGTTTTAGAGAGAGAGAAAATAACCAAACCAAACCAAGGTTATGCAAATAAAATTTACATTTAATTTTACTAACTTCCTATAGTAGAACTGGTATCTTCATATCTCAAAGGAAGGAAACACGTTGTGTGAATCCAACATCCAGGTTCCCGGAGAATATGTTATGATGCAAATAAAGTTAGAACTTTTGAAGATTTGAAAAATAGAAAGGAAAAAAAACTTGATAATTAAAAATCGTGATGTTATAGCATAATTACTTTTTTATATAGCAAAATAGCATAACTAACTACTTAGATCCTCAAAATTTGACCAAATGAGGGGGGTCAATAATGTAATTTGATTTTATTAAAGTTTTCAAAAATTTAATAAATAAAAGTCAATGCAGTAAGGACGAGGTGGGGGCAAAAACTGCACAGGGTCCGGGACAATAATTGATTGAGAAATCAGTGGACCTAAAATAATAATAAGATAGAAATTAAATAAATCTCAATAACAATAATAGTAACAAATTTCCGTTAAAGGTTTGATATGAGTTGTATAAATTTTTGGAAGGGACAGAAACAAAAGACAAAAATAACAGGAACAAGAAAATGAAATTCACATGTACTAAAAGTATATGCTAGATCTGTTTCTTGCAAAAGGCCAGCAAAGATTGCTTTATTATAATCTTCATATTTACTTTTTTGAAAGAAAAAAATAAAGGCGTCTTTTAATATTATTGTCCACGTCGAAATTCAAGTTCATTTGAATTAGAGATGAAGTTTTAAAATATTTTAAGAACTTGATTCTAAGCGTAGTTGATGGGCGTATGGTAGCGCCGAGTCATTGAATTACAGATGAAATTCTTTCTATAACCCTTGTTTTTTAGTTATGTTTGTTTTCTCTTCAATTTTTGTTTTTTATATTTAAATTTTATTTTATAATTATTAAATCCAGTAAGGGTTTGTAATCATTTTATAGCATTTAATTTAATTTTCAATCTTTGAAGTACTAAGAAAGTGTTAATTTGATTATTCCGTAATTAGAATGTGTAATTGTATAAACTTCAATTTTTAGTAAATAATTATTTATTGAACTTTGTTATTATTATTGTTGTTTATGTACTACTATTCAACAGTGGGAGGAAGAAATTATTGGGATAGAACATCCGAATTGATTTAGTTCCATTTTAGGTTCGAAAGGGCAAAGCCCAGACCCAAAGTCAAAAAAGGATGGCACAATTTACTGCAAAGAATGGACAACACAATATAACTATCAAATAATTCTTCCAAGTAAATTAAGGAACTATTTCCTGACAATAATTTGCAAAAAAAGGAAGAAAACCTAAAATGATAAAGAAACTGGCAGTTTTCTCCTTGTCAGCTTCTTCTAATCTCATGCTGCTTACAATACAGCAGCAAAATTAGCTATGCATTGACGGAATTCCACCAAATAAATGACTCCATATTGAATGATTGATCCTATAAGAGACCGATGATTTGAACACTTCAAAGAGGCTATAGAGTTACTGGAACACAGAGCCCATCATAGCTCAGTTCAATGTCGAGGCCTTCGGTCTCCTTCAACTTCATCAGTTCTTCGTTAACTTTTTCGTGATCCATCAGATGCATCATACCTTCAAATACGCCAAAAAAATAAAAAAGTATTATCAGATGAAAGTTAGACGCACAGGTTTATGGTTAATGATCTAGACGAACTAAATCACTGGTTCATGCTGCACTAGTACACTAGTGAATCATATCATAGTACTGGAAATGAAATAAGCAAAAGTTTAGAAAGCCATATAGTATCATGAGCATACCGGTGAAGAGGGTTCTTTTAGGTCGGATTTTCCTAACTTCGTCCAGCGCCTAAGAAGTTTTAGACGTTCGTATCAGATGAGGCATAAGTAGGTATGGGAGATATGTTATATTTGAATGCATTACTGTAAATAGATTACTTACTCTTGGAAGTCCAAAATGAGTTGAAGAAGATCGATCTGGCCTTAGGGCGTCCTTTTATGAAAACAAAAAAAAAAAATCAGTGATGGTGAATACAATCCAACAGAAAGAATGAAATTTACTCTCATCATTTGCACTAAAAGAACGCATTTTTCGTTACATGTGCATATGCCTTTTTTATTTTTTTTGCTTTTTGGAGAGAGAGAGAGAGAGAGAGAGAGAGAGACCATAATAAGGATTTCACAGTTGTTGAGAAGAGGATAAGTTTCGTCTGGTATATCACTGACATCACTACAAGCACAGAGAAGAATGATTAGATTCCCCTAAGGAACATCGAGTCAAGTGAAGCAAAAATTAGAATCATTACCTAATGTAACAAACATCGCCAAAACGAAAACCCAAAGAACGATAGCCACGGCCATGCCATACTGGTAAAGGTGTAAACTACAAGATAATGACAGAAGAATAAACGAATTTTCAATGGCAGCACCTGAGACAGTGCACTATAATTGTAGGCCAAATACAAAAAAACAAATGATGAGCTGAAAAAATGAGCTGCTGTGTCTGTGAAGCCATGCAATTTTGAGCTGAACAAATATAATGCTCGGGTGATAAGGCCGAATAGGCAGATAGGCCTACTAACAAAAATGAGCGAACGTGCATGTGCTATCCATTCAGCAAATGGAAGGATCTTGGTATCTCACTACCTTAGAAATGCTCGAACGATATGATACACTACTATACCCCAATCACCCTATGGCTGCATCAGAAATACTTACTGCATATATCATACGTGACAGGACACGTGAACTTAACAAAAGTAGAAAATCTATCACAAATTTTACCTCAAGATCATGTACTGCAAATGGTTCTTCTTGTATTATGTTAAATTGCAAGGTTGAAACTGCAGCACCAGGTGTAACACCACTTTTGTCAACCAAATAATAATGAGTTTTCTTCATTACCTGAAATTAAATCAATGAAACTAAGACGTCTAGTTGGAAAGCACTCAAAAAGCTATAAATATTTGTACACACAAACAAAGACATGTATCGGAAAGGTCTGGCAATAAGCATAAATGAAAGGAGATTTTCAAGATACAGGGACCCACACATCACCATTATGGCATATCTGATGATGTACTAAAGTATACACCCATACATGCTAGACTTTGGCCCTTAACTAGCTGATTCCTAACCACCAACAAATCCTAAGATGATTGGGAATGTTCTTTTAGTGTTGGGTACGTCTAATCAGTTCAAGGTAAAGTTTGATTCAACATGAAGTCTTATTTTGGGACAAATGGTTACAGTTCCAAAAACCTGCCGATATATTTGTTAGCATGAAAAGGATATGCCGAGTTTCAAACCCACTCTGGGACAGTCAAATAAATACTGAAACTTTAGTAGAAAGTGCAGTCTGCAACGAGAAATGACCTCAAAATCGCGGACTGCTGTATATATCGGAATAGTAGGTTGAACATTGTTTGTCCAATCACGTAGATCATCGAGCCCTGGAAAAAAAGAAGTCCTCTTATGAGCATACTCATGCATTTGATGATGTCAATCATACACAAAAATGTACAAAGTAATCATGTCAGAGACCTCCAATTGCATCAGCATGAGAATGAGTAATAATAACCGCATCAATTGTTCTTATCCTGACAGAAATTAAAGTAGTCACGAAAAGGAACTTGCATGACAATATAGAAACTTACATAATGATGAATAATAGGAGAATGACACAACTTGTCTTAAAAAGTAGGAAAGAAAGAACTAGAGAAAAGGTCCCAGTACGGTGCAAACTAGAAAAACATCCATCTAACTGCAGACAAAATTCCTCTTCATATAACTGGATGAGGGAGAAACAGATTCTCCAATTTAAAACATGAAGCCTAGACAAGAATATTAGAGAAACGTCAATAAGCATTACTCCTTTTCAATACTATCTATGTGCATGCTACATGTCTCAGCCAAAACATGAAACTTTTTAATTCCTGTATTCAGTACTGGATGTCCAGAAAAACAAGAGACACAAGGTATTGGTATAAATACCAAGGTTGAAGGGGATGATCTAGACACTACTCTCTCCGCAGACTAGGAATCACGAAACCACAACAGAATGAAATTCCAAAAATTATCTGAAGTCTAATAAACTCATTCACTAAGCTGAAGATGGTTTATCTGTAAGGATCAGCTTAGGTAGCGCTTAGGTGCTAGGCAGAGTATAGCCACAGGGACTTTTATTGGCCTTGTTAGGTGCCACAACACCTAGGCAGATCTAGACGGCTTGTAGGTAGCTTGTATTTGTTTTTTTCCCGAAAACCTTGTAAGCAGATTATGATTTTTTCCTCTTTATCTTAAATTTTATTAGAACCTTAACATCAGTTTGATTAATCTACCTTTCAGTGCTTTGAGAAGTAGAGAATGGCTTATACCATGCGAGATTTTAATATGATGTGGAGAAATAAAAATCGTTGAGAACCACTATTTGGTGCCTTGGAACTAGGTGTTGGTCCACTGGCTAACTGGCACCTATACATTAATCTCCGTATAATTTGATGGTAATGCATTCTTGTAGCCGTAGGTCACTAATGACATGTTTACTAGCAATCATTTCCTCAATACTGTCATAAATTATCCAATAAAAACACAAGAGAAAATTCTTACCACATTCACAAGCTAGATATCTCCTGGAAACTCTAAGATCACCTACGTTAGTGGAACCTAAAAACTAAAAGATCTTAAATGCCACTAAGCTTAGATACACTCATACACATTCTGAAACATATGGAGGATCAGTTGGATGCCATCAATATCTCAGATGCCTTCCAACAATTTTATCACAATCAACTAAGTAAACCTTAGTGTCCCACTTTTAGTTTTCATATCCACGAAGCTTCAATAGATGCAAAATCTTACAAGACACCAGTGTGAAATACTTGAGCAAAATTTAGAACACGTTGTGACATGGAACATTATTGTGTGAATATTAGCAAGTAATACAAATTATGTGCTTTGACATAGAAGTATCTGTGGACAATGATCCAGCAATATAAACTGAGGCCAGCTTTGTATGAATATTAGCATGTAATATAATTTTTGGTATCCATATAGCAGCCCGAAGATAATGATCTTAAGCTAGCTTACCCATAAGCTGGGAACCACCTCAGAGCACTGTGATAGAAAAACCTGCATTAAGCATGATGACAGCTTATAAGATATAGCATATACGCCCTCCATCACAAAGCACTGTAGTGATGGGCACAAAAAAGTTAGTCACTAGACAATAGATACTCACCAAGTTCAGTCATATTAACTAATAACATGCCAATTTTGAACTATGTGTCAGATATAGATGAACTTACTAGCTTTCTTAACATGATAGTTTGAAACAAATAGTGAATGCAACAGAGGCAATAGCTTATAAGAAACAAGAAATAAAATTCTTCTAAGGTCAGAACAGGGAGAGTCTTTAACATACTTGCCAGCATCGATAAGAATATTCCATTTGCTAGATGAGTTGAAATATCGAACAAGGAGGCTTGTGTTAAGTCTCCTATTCTTGCTCCCCGGTTCCGTAGCCTTTGAGCAAACCTATAAATTCAAGTAGCAAGTTGCAAGTTTGAAATATTATTTGCTGAAACCATAACCAAATCAACTAAAAAACTGATGTTGTGCTTGTAATGGAAGTTTCAGGCTTACTGGACATGTCTTGATAGGATTAGTGAGGCAGCTCACGCGTGGAATCCCTTCACTAGTCCCAGTCCCTATAAATATGATTTCAGATTGTTCAGCAGAAACCTGTGCTCCACCAGAATCAGTTGCAGAACCTGTACAATGCCCAACAGGGGAACAATAATTTAGACCATGCATTAGGCAGCACAAGCACATGCGCTCTAGCATTAGTATGAAAACCGCACAAACCCCACAACCCACCCCAACTTAATCCATACAAGTGAAAATGCATAGTTTATTGGACATGCACATGATTCCCGAGCCACCTTCTGCACATCAAGACATTCAATATCTTTAAAACAAAGCAGAGCATCAGCCCAATTGTGACTCTTATGCAAGGAAATCATTTACAAGAATGAATGAATATTTTTCACATTGCTTCCTTCATATGGTTAATAAATTGACCTTACCAGTTGTAACTAGAAGAAGCTGCATATATCATGACAAGTACATTAAATTTCTAATAATCATTCCAACGAGGAATTAATGGATTAATGACAATCTGATACATTCCAAATAACTTACTTCCTTGAAGTGCAATAAAAGGCCCAAAATGTAAAGGCACACGAAAGCTATGCCAAGCATATCAATGTCTCACTCTCATACAAACCCACCTTTAGAAAGAAAACTAACATCTAAAGTAAAACCCCAAACACTCGTAATAAATCGAGTCAACTAAGTACATATCATGATATCAATTAATATTATACGACTGATAAATTGGAGAAAATCTAAAGCACGAGCAATGATTCACCTCTTTGATAGGTTTCTCATAACATACAAACTCTCTTCCACAAATGATAAAGAAACCTTAAACACTCATAATAAATCAAGTTAACTATTTATGCTAATCATATGACAATCAACATTATAAAACTGCTCCAACTCTTCTGCCGCTATCTTAATGGTACAGTGCTAACACGGAAATGCAGCAACAAAAAAGAGGAAGAGAAATGGTTAAACAAAGAAACAGAATTGCTTTATTCTTGACTCAAAGCCGCATTCATCTATCATCAAACACCTTTTTGAGAAATTCACAGCCGATACTCACCAAACAAAAAGTAAACGTCATACAACAACAAAAACCAAGAAATGTCAGGTTTATGGTCATTAATTTACCGCAACAATTACATCCCCAAATTAAAAACTCAAAAGAGAAATAAAATACGCCTCTCAGAAAGAAATAATGGAAATGAAACTACTGACTGGAATGAAGCGAAGCTCGGACGATATGGCTCGAGCGAGATGACCCGTTTACTGGAAGGGAAAATCCCTTCCTAGAGAGGGAAAACGGGTTCATGGATCGGGTTAGACGGAGCCATGGAGCATGGAGCGGACGTACAACTCCGAAGGTGAGAGGTACAATCATTATTTTTTTATTTTTTTCTTTTTCCGGTTACAGAGAGAAGAGAAGTGCAGTTTATATACCGCTCGCTGGAGGAGAGGGAGAGACATTAGCGAAACAATTGCAGATTAGTCCCGAAGGTTTTGTTAATTGCAGATTACTTAGACAATTGCCGCAAAATACATGATTTGGCGAAGAATTTCGATTTCCTCACTGACCATAAAAACATTTCATTCAAAAATAAAAAAATAACAATTTTTGCACTTATAAAGGGGAAAATGGTTAAAAATGACAATTTATTGAATAAAAATAAAAATAATATAATAATTAAGGGAAAAAAATACAATAATTAAGAAATAAAAAAAATACAAGAACTACTAGTGGAGTGGACCGAAACGTTTCCAAATCTCTTTAATCATATCATCCATAAGACGTTTGTGGGCACCTGCATCCTAAATCCGAGTTTGTCTCTCAATATATTGGTGGAGTGACGCTGTCATACCTTGATTGACTGATGCCCTGTTCACATGTCTATCGCTCTGTTCGCTCGATTCAGCATTGAATTGAGTTGCTATAGGTCATTCATCTTTAATGATCATGTTATGTAGAATGATGCAAACATACATGACGTCACATAAATGTTCTCGAAACCACAAACGAGCAGGACCTTTTATAATTGCCCAACGAGCTTAAAGGATACCAAAAGCTCTTTCAACGTCTTTACGAGCAACTTCTTGCATTTGAGCAAATCGTTATCTCTTCGGATCTGTTGGCTCATTGAGCGTCTTCACGAAAGAGACCCACTTCGGATTGATGCCGTCGGCGAGATAGTAGCCTATGTGGTGCTCGCGGCCGTTTGCGGTGAAGACGACTGACGGCGCTCTCCCATAGAGGACGTCGTTGAAGAGGGGGGACTGATTGAGCACATTGATGTCGTTCAGAGAGCCAGCGACACCGAAACAAATCTTGGGAGGCGACAACTTCAAGGATGAGCGTTGGATAACCCTTTCGTCCACTTGTGTACATTTCTCTCCAAGATGATAGACAATTCTTCCATGCCCAGTGCATACAGTCGATGCTTCCAAGCATCTCAGGAAAGCCGTGCATTCTCTCATGCAATTCAGTGATCCTGGCGACGTGTCACGAGGCCCATTTTTGGTAACGTAGTTATCGCTCCGTGCGGCTAGTAGTTGTCTCCAACAATTACCTTCGCCTCACAATTGTCTCTCTCACTCGAAGGTTTGAGCGGAGACGATGCAAGCACACCCGAAGGTGCTTTAGTGATCTCGCAAGATAAGCAAACACGTATGCAATGTAAAGCTTCAGTAATAAACAAGCGTCGTACAACTTGGCAGCAAGGCAACGATTACAATGTGTGTTGGATTGGACAGAGGGGCCCCAAGACAACACTAGCTCAATATTTGTTCACAACTCTATTCCCCATATAAATGTTAAATAGCAAAATAATCTAGTGATAGCACTAACCATTGAAATGGTTGTGGAACAACAAGTTTTACTAAAGGTCCTAACACCTAGAACTTTAGCACCAATGCATGACGGGCAGCTTGATAGTCACCTTCGAAATGCTTCGGGGCTTGCGGCACTTGGTGTTTGGGATGCCCGCTCGAGCGGGACTTATAGGATCCGCCCTCTGGGGCGCGGAGGGGCTGAAAAGGAAGCCTTTGATCTGAATTGGGGCGCGGCAAGGGGCTGGAAGGTGCTGACCCGTAACAGCTCTTCCCCACCTAAGTTGGCGCCGTCCTCGGCTCCATTAAACTCAAATAGGTGTCGAGAAGTGGTTGGAATGCTTGTAGCTTTGTCGCTGTCTCCCACGTGCTCTCTTCAGTAGGACGTCCCCGTCACTTCACTAAGTATTCGCGGTGGCGGTTCCGTTTTGGTTCAGTATCCCTGTGGTTGCAGATTGCTTCAGCTACTTGCTTTCTTGTGTCCTTTGCCAGACGGAGCTGGGGACGGTTGGGCTCATTGCTGCTAGCGTCTTGCGTGTCAACTCAGTACGGTTTAAGTTGGCTGACGTTGTGGAGCTTCCACCATGGAGGGAGTTCCACTTTGTAGGCGACGTTGCCCACCCTGCGTAAGATAGTTAGGCGGCCAATATATTTTTGCATCAAGCGAGGATCGCGCCCTCGAGATGACTTAGAAAGACGTGGATCCGACACCTTAACCATTACTTGTTCCCCAACTTGAAACTCAATGAGCTGACGTTTTTAATCAATATATTTTTTCATTCGCCGTTGGGCTTTCTTGAGGCAGCTCCTAGCTAGGTCAACATTTTGCTCCCACTCTTGCGTGAAGTTCCTTGCAGAAGAGACTATTCCTCTCGGTGGCGCATCCATAGTGTGTGGGAGTAGCAGTTGCTGCCCAGTACAAATCTCAAAGGGGTTCCGGTTGGTAGCGGAGCTCTTTTGAGCATTGAAACACAGTTGGGCAGCATCCAAGAGCTTCACCCAGTCCTTCTGATTTGCGCTCACAAAGTGCCGAAGATACTCTTCTAGCATAGAGTTGAAGCATTCTGTTTGGCCATCGGACAGAGGGTGGAAACTCGAGCTCATGTTCAGTTTGGAGCTGAGGAGTTTGAAGAGTTCGGCCCAAAAGTTAGACGTGAACCGGGAGTCCCGATCACTTACAATATCCTTCGGCAGTCCCCATAATTTAACAATGTTTTTGAAGAAGAAGAGAGCAGTCCCTTCTGCGGTAATAACTCTGGAGGCTGGGATGAAGGTCGCATATTTTGAGAATCGGTCTACCACCACGATGATGGCATCCAACTCCCCAACTTTTGGTAGGCCGTTGATGAAGTCCATCGACACACTTTCCCATGATCGCTCAGGGATGGGAAGCGGTTGAAGTAATCTGGCATTCTTTTGTCGGTCCGCCTTATCTTGCTGGCAAATTAGGTAAGTGCGGACGTGTGCTTCGACGTTGTCGCGCATTTGCGGCCAAAAGTATGCCCTTTGAATTAAGGCCATAGTGCGGTCTTCGCAGGGGTGTCCGGCCCATAAGGTATCGTGGCATTCGGCCAAGATTGTCTTGCGCAATTCCCCGCCTTTTGGAACGTAAAGGCGGTTTCCCTTTATCTTGAGTAGGCCATTTTCGAGCCAGAATTGTCAAGCCTTGCCTTGCTCCACGAGGTCGACCAGACACTGAGCAGCTGTATCTTTAGGAAGAAGCTCCCGTATCTGGTCCTTCAGAGAAGTGGTAACCTTACTTGCTGCAAATGCGGCTACTATTTGTGGGTCCTCCAAGTCAGCTCTGCGACTGAGGGCATCCGCAACCTGGTTGCTGGCTCCCGCCCGATATTCGAGTGCAAAGTTGAATCCGAGGAATGAGCGCACTTTATGCACGTCCTTCGGGGCCTTCCACTCCTGGATGGCCACAATCTTCTTCGGGTCCATTCTGATCCTGCCTCTTTCAATTATGTGGCCTAGGAATTCAATCTTATCTTGGGCAAATGAGCACTTCAAGGGTTTGGCGTAGAGTTCGTGGTCCCGCAATCGTTCAAGAACCTTCCGAAGATGTGCAAGATGATCTTCTAGAGACTCGCTATGGACTACGATGTCATCTAAGTATACCACCACAAACTCATCGAGAAACCCATGGAGAACTTGATTCATCATGGTGCTAAACGTGGCTGGCGCATTCGTTAGGCCAAACGGCATCACAAGGAACTCGTAGGCACCATATCTTGTCACAATTGTTGTCTTTGCCTCGTCGCCCTCCTTAATTCGAACTTGCCAATAGCCCGATCTCAGATCAATCTTTGAAAAATACTTGGCTCGGCTGAGGCAGTCAAAACATTTGGACACCAAGGGAATAGGGTACCGATTCTTGACCGTTAGCTTATTGAGCGCACAGTAATCACAACACATTCGCAAGGAGTCGTCAGCTTTCTTCTGGAACAGAACTGGGGCCCCAAACGGCGACCTGGCGGGTTGAATAAGTCGGCTTTCAAGTAATTCCTTCAATTTCTTCCTCAACTCTTCAAGTTCAGGATACGACATTCTGTAGGGTGCTCGAGTAGGAGGTTTCGTGCCTGGCAGCAGCTCAATTTCATGGTCAATTGCCCGCTTCGGCGACAGTTTCTTGGGTAACTCATCAGGCATAACATCCTCGAATTCCATGAGGAGTTTCTTCACGCTTGTGGGGATCGGCCCTGATTTTTCTTCGATTTCTTCGATGCGGAGGGTACATAGGAATGAGGGTTCGTTCTTCCTACACCCTTTTAGGAACTGCATTGTCGATAGTGGTTTGGAACTTATCTTGGGCGACACGGTTGGTGCCACACACGGTTTGTTCCCCATCATCATAAGGACATCGGCGTGCGGCATCACTACCGTTTTTGTATCCCGCAAGAAATCTAGGCCCAGAATAAGTTTGAAGTCGTCCATCACGACAACGGAACGGTTCGCCCGTCCTTCATACGTCCCTACCTTGATTTTCACAGCCTTGGCCACTCCAGCAATGGGTTGAGCGGCCGAGTTGATAGCTTTCACTCGCCCTACTCCTTTCTCCAGAACAAGACCAAGGTTTCCTACTTCGGAGCTAGCAAGGTAGTTATGCATAGCTCCCGTGTCCACCATAGCCCTCACAGGTTTTCCGTTGATCTTCACGTCGACGAACATTAATCCTTTGTCTCGGGTCAATTTCGTCGCTTGTCCTTCTTCAGGTTGGTTCGACAGCGCTGGCGCTGTCTTCGTGCCTTTCTTTACTTTTATGCTCTTTTGGGCTGCAACCCTTGCGATAGCATTACATCGATAGGAGAATGATCTGAGGTTTTCTTCTTCCTCAGTATCAGGTTCTTGTTCCTCACCCTCCTCTTCAGGCTCTGATTGAGCCACGGGTTTCTTCCCTCTTTTGTTGGGAGGAGTCATCATCCCAAAGCACTATTCCATAGCATTCAATAGCTGTCTCTTTGGGCAATCCGCCATGCGGTGCGGTCCCGCACATATGAAACACCCACTGCTCTTCGGTGGTGCCCCATTTGGGTGGTCCGATTGTGGCCTACCTCGGTTAGAACTATACTAAGTGCTCCCTTGGGAGTAAGATGGCTTGCCTCCCCTACTTTTAGTGAAATTATGTTTAAACGACTTAGTTCCTGTGCCACGTTGTTGGCTCCCGCTTGGAGCTCTAGGTCTTTGTCGTGGTTCCGCTTGATAGTCGTTTAAGCGTTCGGCGGCAGCTAGTGCTGCAAATATGGTGGTGACTTGTTGGAGCTGCAACTCAGATTTTGCCCACGGTTTCAATCCTACAAGGAATTGGTTCAATTTTGAGGTCTCATCGATGTCGCGAAGGTTCAAGAGAATATCGGCGTAAGCTTTAACATAATCGCTGACCGATCCCGTATGCTTCGATTCCCTTAGTGGGGTGGGGCGTTGATGGCAACATTATTGGGGAAGAAATAGTCCATGATGGCTTCACGCATTTCTTCCCACATGTTCATCGTGCATCTCTCGGCCTGAACGTCTTCAAATACCCCTCTCCACCATAATTTGGCATTACCTTGTAGGTACATGTCGGCTGCTTGGAAATATTGTTTCATGTCAAAGAGGAAGTTCTCAATTTCCTTGGCGTCCCGAACGCCCTCAAATGAGCGCGGGTTGGGAACTCTCTTCTTCGGTCCGCCTCGACTGGTCCTTGGCCCTGCATTGTTGGCCAACCCCCGATTTATCGTGGCCACAGCATTCTGTAGATCCTCAATATCCCGACGATTGTTGTTAGCTCGTCGGAGCACCACAACTTTATTTTGTAGTGCCTCCATCGTGCGACGTAGTTCTCCTACGCTCGCCATTGCTGTTTCACCGGCTCCCGACACTTCCCGCCATGCTTGGCGGCTCTCTTCAAATGTGGCACGGAGTTCGGCATTCTCGCCCGCCAACACCTCTACTCTCTCATTGTGGTTTTGCAGCCATCCTTCCACATTTTCAACCTTTTTCCTCTAAGGTTTCATGGTTAAATTTCAACAAATCGAAGGCACTCTCCAATGCCTTGAATCTCGGTTTGGTAGACAAACTATGTCGCGGGTTGACATTCACATCTGCCCTCGATGCCGACAATGCCATCACTTCTGCCTCGGTCTGTGGATCACGAGCCGATGCTGTGATACCACCTGTCACGGGGTGCGTTTGTGGTAACGTAGTTATCGCTCCGTGCGGCCAGTAGTTGTCTCCAACAACTACCTCCACCTCGCAATTGTCTCTCTCACTCGAAGGTTTGAGCGGAGACGACGCAATCACACCCGAAGATGCTTTAGTGGTCCCGCAAGATAAGCAAACACGTACGCAATGTAAAGATTCATTAATAAACAAGCATCGTACAACTTGGCAGCAAGGCAACGATTACAATGTGTATTAGATTGGAGAGGAGGGCCCCAAGACAACACTAGCTCAATATTTGTTCGCAACTCTATTCCCCCTATAGATGTTAAATAGCAAAATAATCTAGTGATAGCACTAACCATTGAATTGGTTTTGGAATAACAAGTTTTACAAAAGGTCCTAACACCTAGAACTTTAGCACCAATGCATGACGGGTAGCTTGATAGTCGCCTTCGAGATGCTTCAGGGCTTGCGGCACTTGGTGTTTGGGATGCCCGCTCGAGCGGAGCTTATAGGATCCGCCCTCCGGGGCGCGGAGGGGCTGAAAAGGAAGCCTCTGATCTGAATTGGGGCGCGACAAGGGGCTGGAAGGTGCCGACCCGTAACACGACGTCAGCGGCATTTGGTCACCTCAAATAATGGTCGCCGAAAGTAGATCTGATGGCTCGACAGAAATTCTTGAGAACCGTATTGCCCGTTGTCAATCCATAGTGCAAATATTCGTCATACTGATCGGCTAATCCCCCATTGACGAGTTACCTCATAGCAACGGTGCACTTCACCCAGGGGAACTCCAATCTTTCGGTGGCATCCGGGAATTGTTGAAAAAAATGCTCCCGAGCCTCAAGAGTTTCAGCTATTCTCAAGAATAGCCTCTTTCTCATTCGAAACCGCCGGCGGAAGACAACATCACCGTATATAGGATTGTCGTCAAAATAATCTCGTCGGAGGCGTTGTTCGGCCTCCTCACGATTCCGGAGCAGGTACGTCCTCGTATTCGGTCGGTCATCCGACGAATCATCACCGAATGCTTGTTGGTAAAGCTCCATGGCTCGCTAACCTAACTCGATACGTTGGAGGCGTCGGTCCTCCCACTCATCATGATTGAAAAACGCACCCAGCCAACTTTTTTCTTATAGCTTGTGGAAGAAAAAAATGATTTTTTTTAGGTGAAGAATTGAATTTTGGAGGTGTAGAATGAATTCTGGTGTGAATAATGAATGAATTGAAGGGATATTTATAGAGGATGAAAAAAATGTAACCGTTTGATTTTTTTTTTTTAATAATTTCTGGAAAAAAAAAATCGGACCAATGCGAGCGTGCCACGTGTCACAACAAGTGAGATAAATGAGGTCGAGAGAGGTGTCGAAATATCGACACCACTCTCAACACACCCCCTTCGACCCACCAGTGTCGAGCGATCCACTACGGCTTCGATCTCGTGGTGTCGAGGGAGCCGGAGTCGAGCGGGGTATCGATACCAGCTTCGACACTGCCGCTCGACCCTTGTAGCGTATGTTTATACCAAAGATCAAATAAATTCTTAATGTAATTTTAGTTACAATTAAACCTTTAAAGTTTATAATTCTTAACATGTTCCTCCCCATTATTACCGCTTCAATTTAAATTATTGTCAAACAAATCTTCCCCGTTTCTTTATTTTTTCATTTAATTTCAATTATCCGGCATGAATTTTTTTAGCTTTTTTCATTCTTTCCTTTCAAATTCAAATTATTGTTTTTCAGCTAATTTTGTACTCTTATCAAGGTTGATTGCTATCCATATTTTATTCAAAATTGAACGTGATCTTCTTGTTGTTACTGTTATTTTTATCAGCCCAATTTTTTTCAATTTTATTTATGGATAGAAAACATGAATAAATATTAATTTAAATCTTTATTATAATTTGGAAAATATAGTAGACGTGGATGTTTTGGGTTTGCCTTTTCAAAAAGGCAACCGTTTCTAGTCTTCCCTCTACTCTTCTTGTTCATAGCATTGGAAAAATAGAAAGAAAGAAAAAATGATTTGGATCACAATTAGAAAAACATAAAATAAATAATGGAGTAAGAAAAAAGGAAAAAAGAAAAAAAAGTATGTTTGTTTGACAGTAATTTAATTTGGGGTAGTAATAATAAAGAGGTAGATGGATGTTAAGAATTACAAACTTTAAAGACTCATTATTTAATCCTTAGTGTAAAACCATTACGGGTGTTTTTGACCATTTCTCATATAAAAAGTTAAGACTGCTAAAAAAGAAAAAGACTTGAACTTGACTTTTAGGTTCAATTCTGTCAACGTCCATTATAGATTTTCTATTTATATTGTGGCGTAGTAGTCTCATATTATACGTGATAGTATGGTATGATTGTCTCACATCTATCTATTATTATTATTATATAAATAAAAATGACTTTACATAAAAAATTCTTATGTGACAGCCCTCATTATTCTTTATTCCTATTTATTTAAATTCTCAAATTTTCTGAATTTAAAATTAATATTTATCATATTATATTCTATATTATATATTACACAGAAACAAAATCTTAAAAAGATCCTATTTATTGTAATTCTTGTATATTCAACATTATTATATACAAAAATATATGGGCCAACTCTTTTTAAATACATTTTCATAAAAGATAGAAGTTTTTTGCACTCTTTTATAAGAGTATAAATTTTTCGTACCACAATCACTTAAAAGACTAAAGCACCCTTACTTTAAATAAAACAAAAAATAAAACCCTACTTTGGGTCAACATTCGGTCCCTCCCTCCCTACCCACACACCCACACTCCACGCCAATTCTTTATGATGATCATCTGCTTCGTCTTCGGACGAACTCACCTTCTCTTCATCATTATCTTTATTTTCGTCGCAGTCACCTTCTTCATCCTCATATTCCTCATCTTTTTCATATTGCTCGTGTGAGTAGGGCATGCGGTTGTCAATGTAGTAGTGCTTAAATTCGGAGTTGTTACCACCAAAGTTAACCCGGGGGCAGATGTGCCGCCGTAATCAATGTAAACCTCTAGATCGTCTTTCTGTTCAATTAACATACGCAGTAACTCGATATCACTCCGCAATAAAATTTTTACTTTGTTCCCATTGTCATGCGTGTCAAGTACCATAACGTGTAGTCGGTCGGATTTATATTTCACAACCCTTCTCCAATAAGTTCAACAAGGTTTGCACGGTTCACTGTGGCACTATCGATGAAGACAAAAAAAGGATCTCCGTCTATATAAGTCGATCGCTCCCAACGACGGCTGTGATGTATCAAAATACATTGCCACGACATCTGAAAAATACAAAATAGCCAAAAAATTATCAAAAATCCGATTGAACACGCTTCTAATGCATCTACTGCCTAACCCGCGATGGATACGTACACGGTGGTAACCACCGTTGGTGGCTACCGTGGTACCATTTTTAGGCACCAACGGTGGCTACCCAGAGTGGGGCCACCGTGGGTTGCAAACAACGTTCCAGAAAATGAAGAATTCTTATACACACGACAGTAGATATATTTTACAGCTATTTTACTTCTAATAACGTTTCTAAACATGCAAATATACTCTTTTATGACTAAATATCAACATATAATTCATGTACATGAAAATTTTCTACCACTGTGTGCAAAAATGAGTCCACCGTGGGTACAAGAACTTATCGAAAAAATCATATTTTACGTAGTGAATATAATTGCATACCTTCTTTATGGAACCCCATAAACACGAAAGCCTTCCGTTTAGGCTTTACCTCCTTCTTCTTTTCAACTATCGTGAGTTTTCTTTTTAGAGACCCACTTCCCTCTTCTTTTGTGTCGTGTGTTTTCTTGTGTATATGATAGAGAATTGAGATGTAGAGAATAAAGATGTAGAGAATTATAGTAGTTGTTGACGAAATTTAATGAGAGCAAACAACATCTCTTACAAAACATAAATGAATATAGTTCAAAATTTAATGTGTTGAAGGTGGTGAGAATTTTTATTTTTTTTTTTCGTTTAAGGTTTTGGGTTCAGAGAAGAAGAAAAGAAAAAATGAAAATAGTAAAAGAAGAAGCAGCCGAAAAAACATTAAAAAAAAGCCAAAAATTAAAGTCAACTTCTCAATACCTTTACTTAAGGGTATTTTAGTCTTTTTATAGATTTTGGTATAGAAAACTTCTGTTCTTATAAATAGGTGCAAAAAAATTCTATATTTTATAAAAAGGTATTTAAAAATACATTCTTACAAAATATATTATATAAATATATATATATATATATATATATATATATATATATATATATATTCTCATATAATAATATTAATACACATCCACCGCTATCTATGTTAATTCTCACGTCATATTATCTCATAATCAAATTAAATTCTTTAAAAAATATATCAAATTCTTAATCAATTCATCACATATATATCAATTCACACCTCGTGTATATATAGAAGCAAGATTAGTTCTTACAAAATCATCAAGTATATATTTTCTTAGTCAAAATAATTTCTAATTTAATTTAATAGAATAAATATGTTTATCAAAGAAATGATCAATTCCTAACTGACAGTTCAACTATTTTTTTTAGTAGACGGACCGATTTCGATGAAAACCGTAGTGATTCATTCTTAAAATTTATTATTTTATCTTTTATATTATGGGGCAGTTCTCACTTAGAACCGTCGAGTAGACGGCCCGACTCCGATCAAAATCGTAGGGTAGACGGGCCAATTCCGATGAAAACCGTAGTAAACGAGTCAGTTCTGACACAGAACCGTGGGGTTAGACGTGTCAATTCCTAAACGATAAGTGATTTTTTTTTTTAATTTTATATTGAATTCATGATGTAGGATTTTTGTCACCTTGACATTCTTCAAAATTAATTTTCTTATCTAAATCAATGTGAGATAGAGGATATTTTCTATCATAAGGATCCACCTCATTATCCTACATCGATTTTGAGAAGAATTTATGAAATGTTGATTTCCCGTCGAATTTCGACGGGTTATACTCTAGTTTATAATTTATATGATTGTGTAATAGGCACACCTTACATAATGATGTATATCGTTCTAATTCAAAAAATACGAACCACAAAATATGTCCAACAAGGTGAAAGTTACCTATTACTACTACTTAATTTTGATTGCGAGTAAAAAAGTTAGAGGTAAATACAACAGAATCATTTTTCTTATAAATTAATTAAAGTTAAGAAATAACCCGCGTCCTATTATATATCTCGATTGACAATATAGCTTACATGCCACAGGCAGATGATTTTGTCGTAATTGTAAATATATATATATATATATATATATATATATATATATATATATATATATATATATATATATAAATGAAATATTCATTATTTTATTCTGCCTATTTTACAAATGAGTTTGCTGCCTGAACTTCTCTGACGTACAACTGCTTGATTTCAATTTTCACATGCCTGATCGCATAAAATATGTGTATACACCCAAATTAAGAAATACTACTAATCTACAATAATCAAACATATTATTGATGATTATTAAGCATTGTTCACCAGCTGTTCACGACACTAGCTAGTCAACTTTCTTTTATTGTTATTTTGAGATGATATACACGGCATCGTCATCAGAAACTATGCAATAGTAGGAGTATAAAATTTGACATATAAAATATTAATGGTGTGATGAATATGAGGCTTCATATTTGCCCTATCAGTCTTTGTAATATCCATGTGAATTTTTTCGTTACAAATTCAATCACATTCATTACATGTTACATCTAGTAAATAAACTATAGATATAATCAAATTCCACAAAACTTTGGCAGCCATAAATTTTAGTAGGTTTTTAAATTTCAACTCTTCAATAATTCAATAAACCGAGGAAGGAAACGAAACAAAAGAGGATTTTCATATCTTCGAGAAGGTAAGAAGTTTCCTTCGAAAATCTTGAAAACGTACTCAGACCAACCAAATGTTTGAAACATTTATCCCACATTTTGTGTCCCATAATATTCTTATTTTTTTCACTCTTTATTTTTCTCTTCCCTGTCTTAATTGAATTACGTAATTGTTAATAATCATGGTATATAATCAATATAAAGTAATAAATGTTAATCGAAGTTCATTACACTATGTAGTAATGCTTATTTTTTATAATAAATATTACTCCCTCAGTCCCCACTTAGTATGGTATGGGGTCGTGTACAGATTTTAAGAAAAAGTAGATAAATATTTGATAGGGATATTTTAAGTGGAGGAATGAACCATTTAGGATGTGTTTCTTAGTGAATGAAGAAACTTTATATGAGTAAATATATTGAATTTTTAAGAGTACAAAGGTACTCCCTCCGTATCATTTCAATAAAACCATTTGGTCGGGCACTCATGTTAAGAAAATAAGTTGTTTATAATAAAATTGAAAAGATAAATTAACTTTTAGGGTTTATTTTTGTCACATCAAGTTACAAGTAGGAGAGAGAATAGAGTTGGCTACTGAAATGATACGTTCAAATAAAGTTAAATGGGTGGAGGGAGTGAAAGATATGTTCTAAAAAGGAAATACTACATTAAATTGGGACGACTAAAAAAGAAAAATAGTCATACTAACTTGGGACCGAGTGAATACTAAATTATTAAATTTATTAGTGAGACACGCAATTGTATCACATAAAATGTTGCAAAAAACTGCGAAGCATTTTGTCAAGGCCGTTGGACTAAATGATATTTTATCTGATTCAAATCTGCATTAGACATTATGCAAGTAATAGGACAAAATAGGAAACAATGGTGTTGACCTTGACCTCTTAACTTGAAATGAACATCACAATTCATGGAAGCTTGCATCTGTACCACAGAGAGAGAGAGAGAGAGAGAGAGAGAGAGAGAGAGAACAAACATGAAGTAAACAGCTGAGTCCTCTATATATATATACACACAGATATCTTGACTTCCTCTGCTCATTGAAGAAGAAGTTAAAAACATGGCATATTCTCTGAAATATTGGCTGATAATTTTCTTCATATTAGTTCTTGAAATTCAATCTTCTCATGGTATTCAAAAAGATGATGATCAGCCCTACAGAACTGCATATCACTTCCAACCTCCCAAGAATTGGATGAATGGTAACAAATCTTATGATCATACTATTTCTTGATCATTACATCTTCTGTTTCATCAATTTTCGGCTAATGTTTATTATTTTTCCTTTTTGGGACATGGTTTTCTGCACAACTTTGGATTCACAGATCCTAATGGTGAGTTCCTCTCTTAATTTCCTATTATGCGACTGTATCAATAAAACAGGAACACAACTATGTTGCAATAACAAAAAAATGAGGCAGTCTAACTATGCAAGTACTAACGCAGGGCCAATGATATACAGAGGAATTTACCACTTATTCTACCAATACAATCCCAAAGGAGCAGTATGGGGAAACATAGTTTGGGCACATTCTACATCACAAGATCTCGTCAACTGGACACCTCACCCTTTTGCAATCTACCCGACCGTTGAATCCGACATCAACGGATGCTGGTCGGGTTCGGCCACGATTCTTTCCAAGGGCAAACCAGTCATTCTCTACACAGGGATCAATACACAGAACCAGCAAGTTCAAAATCTAGCAATACCGAAAAATCTTTCAGATCCATACCTTATAGAGTGGACCAAGCCATCATATAATCCTGTGATGGCACCAACACAGCAAAATATGATCAATGCTAGCTCATTTAGAGATCCTACTACTGCTTGGTTAGGCCGTGATGGACGGTGGAGATTGATAGTCGGGAACAAGGTAGGCCGCAGGGGGAGGGCACTTATGTTTAGGAGTAGAGATTTTGTTCACTGGACTGAAGCTAAGCATTCTTTGTATTCAAGAAGGGGTACGGGCATGTGGGAGTGCCCCGATTTTTATCCAGTCTCGACTAGCAGTGAGGATGGAGTAGATACATCCATGGTGGGGAAAGGGATTAAGCATGTGTTGAAAGCTAGTATGAATGATGGATTCTTTGACGCTTATGCTATTGGGATGTACAATCTCGGGAAAGATGTGTTTGTCCCTGAGAAAGGCTCGTTGAGCCTCGACTCAGAGATGAGATATGATCATGGCAAGTTTTATGCTTCAAAGACCTTCTTTGATAGCTTAACAAAGAGGAGGATCTTGTGGGGTTGGATCAATGAGTCCACAGATGCTGCCATTGACATCAAGAAGGGTTGGTCTGGCCTTCAGGTAGATTCTTGATCCTCAAATCATGAAATTTATATTCTTGAACCAATACTATTAGTTTATTTCATCAATGCAAGAGTGTTTTCAAATGTTTCTTTATTCCCAAATTTTTAGGCAATTCCTAGGAAGATCTGGCTTGACGAGTCAGGAAGCCAATTGGTGCAATGGCCAGTTAAAGAAATTGAAAAGTTGAGAAAAGGCAAAGTAATCTCTCCCACCAAAGAGCTTAAGGGAGGATCAGTTCTTGAAATATCAGGAGTTACAGCCTCTCAGGTAACAATAATCATCCCTCTCTCTCTCTCTCTCTCTCTCTCTCTCTCTCTCTCTCTCTCTCACAAACACACACACAAGTTGCCTAAAACTACTAGCCTATGGTATTTTTTTGCAGGCTGATATTGAAATTTCATTTGAGATCTCTACATTTAAGAATGTAGAGGAGCTGGACCCAAGCATGACTGATCCACAAGCAATTTGTAGTCTAAAGAATGGACCAGCCATGGGTGGGTTGGGACCATTTGGTCTGTTAGTATTGGCATCAAAAGATATTCAAGAATACACAGCAGTTTACTTCAGAGTTTTCAAAGCCAAAAGCAGATATGTTGTGCTCATGTGCAGTGACCAGAGCAGGTATATATATTGTCACATTCTACATTAAGATTTAAATTATAGTATTTCTTTTTCATTTTCTTATTATTCCAATTGTAGGTCATCATTGCATCTAGTTTACGATAAGCCCACATATGGAGCTTTCGTTGATGTGGATCCTGTCAAAGAGAAACTGTTTCTGAGAACTTTGGTAAGTTCTTGTTATCTATCAAGTTTAGTGAAGAGGGAGGGTGGGGGGAGAGGGAAAGCTTGAATTTTAATGGATTTCTGCATTCTTTTTATACCTCTCAACAGATTGATCATTCGATTGTGGAGAGTTTTGGTGGAGAGGGGAAGGCTTGTATCACAGCTAGAGTTTATCCCTCACTGGCCATTGATGGAGAAGCACATTTGTATGCCTTCAACAACGGAACGGACAACGTTAAGATCTCAAAACTGGCTGCATGGAGCATGAAGGCAGCTCAGATCAATTGATAGAATAAAAAGTAAAGATGATATCATATGTGATGTAACAGGAAACGACATTCCTCCACTCCATTGTACCACATCCAGAAATGAATAAACTAGCTTCTCAATTGTTGCAGACGAACAAGATTGTAGTGGTTCGCTCTTGATTCTTCGTAACATCATTATTTTCTTTGTTTGAGCAAAAGAGTTCACGATTCTTGATAACATTCATATGGGTGGTTCAATTTCTGCTTGTCATCCAAAAAAGATGATGTATTCAACAATGCAAGCTAGGATATTAAATTAGTGAATATTTAGACACAAAGTTGTAGTTTCTTACATCTTAGGACAAAAATGATGAAATCAAACTCCACTGGTATATAAACGTACGGCAAATACCGTAGGTTAGTGTATTACAGAAGATGAGCAAAAACCATCTAGATACATGCTGGAGAAACAGCTGAAAACTGAACAATTTCACCTAACCAAGGGCAATAACAGAAAGGGGTGAACAAAGGAGTTGAGAGCTCGAACTTCACGGAGACAGATGCAAAGAAAAGAGAAACCAGTCATGATACTTTTGATGTTCTCTGCTACTGCTGCTTGCATTCTGGAGGGCGTTCCCCTGGTTGACCTTCCCCGACTTGTGCACTGCCGCCTTTCTGTAAATACAGAAACATTCAACTTATTGGTAAGTCTAACTAGTAGAACAAAATGAACAACATTAAAATTCTGAAATCAATACGCAGATAATAAACTTGAAGCTAAGTTGTTCACTTTTTTCCTGCTCTTGACGACTTCCACTTTTTCCTCCTCATCATCCTCGTCATCATCTTCATCTTCCTCTTCGTCTTCATCTTCTTCATCACCCTCCTCATCCTCATCTGATATCATAAGTTCATCACCTTCAGCAGCCTCTCCAGTAAACCACGAAACAGCATGAGGGATAATTTTATCACGAATGGTGGAGCTGCAGAATGAAAAAGTAATGGTAAAGATTGCCTCCATTTATACACGATTAAAAAATGCCAACCAGAATGCTACTAATGCTTCCATGGCAGAGGGGAAATGGATGAGATTCAATGGCTAATTGTAAGTTTGTCAAAAACTTACCCAATGTCATAGTCTTGCTCCATCAGATTTTGGAGGTCTTCAGCCTATCGGGTCATATCACAAATAATAACAGAAAAAGGTGAGCAAGATACGAATATAATTTAGAGCTTCCAAACAGGGAATAACCATACATACCGCATCATCATCAATATCATCTTCATCTTCTGGTACCTCTGGTGGACTAAAGAAGTTGAAAAAGCTTTCACACTTTTCAGTCTTAATAATTGGCTTTGCATTTTTGGCTCCCTTCTTTGGTTTCTTCTTTAAGACCTTTTGAGTCAAGCATTTGCCAGGATGCCATTCAATCTCTGTCCTGCAAGAATCAATATGACATTCATAAACAGATTAACACTCTGCAAGTAAATGTGGAAAATGAACTATAAAGGATTCCCAATGTGAAATAACAAATTACCCAATTGCCTTCTCTAGTATGGGTTCGTCGTCATCAATCATATAATACGTTTTCGTAAGAACAGAATTCTTGAAAAAGGGATTGCTATCAAAGAAGAATTCGAGCTTAAAGCCTTTGGGATCATCAAGCTTAGACCACTTAATATCCTTGAGGTATTTCAGAGCCTCTTCATCACGCTCCGAGATCTGAACAAATACGTGTTAAGTTTCAATTGAAGGTAAATTACCAGTCGTATTAATAATTACAGTGCTCAAATACCAACCTCCTCGGCCAATATCTCATTAGTCTTCATTGCTGTCAGCCAGAAGTCAGGGACACCTTTAACTGAGATGAAGTCTTTATACTATTAGATTAGCCAGTTACAGAAAAACAAAAACAAAAACAAAATGTAACTAAAGCATTTCCCAAACAATAACACAGCACAATCTGAACCCCGGACTGACTTGGGAAACAACAGGAGGGGGACGAAATGATGCTTTACCTTCATTACCACCATCAGACACTCCTTCAACTTCCGCAACACCATTCACAATCTCAAATCGCTGTAGAATGTTTGGAAAAAAGATTAACAGGAGTTTTAAGATAGCACGCAAAAGAAACTAAGAAAATGCAAAAAGCACTATATGATGCACTTACTTTCGTATAAAAGGGTTGATAAAGGTTCTGGTATTTAGCTTCAAGTGCTGCTCTCTCCTCAAGAAACTTTGCCTCAAGCTCATCGTGTTGGCTCTGCAATAACGAAAACGTGTTAGACCAACACCATAATCAGTAGTACAATTTCCAGTACAACAACACAAGGTTACAACAACTGCTAGACAAAATACCAAAAAACATAATCCACCACTAAGAATAATGAAAAACTTGCATCTTAGGTTAACACTTCAGTTAGCAACTCGGCATACAATATCTAATAAAAAAAAATACATCTTTTTGGCATAAACTACTAGCATGCCAGAAACCACACAATAGAAACATTGAAACAAACACACAGACACACACACACACACACACACACACACACACACACACACACGGAGACATCATAGAATCACTAAAAAACCTGAATACTCTTCAGCGCCTCGACGCGCTTCCGGACTCTAGGCTGCAGTGACTCCATCACGTCAACGTGCTGCTCGGCCAAATCCTGCAGCTTATTCTACAAAGCGAAGTCAAAAGCTTCAATCGTACATCTAATTTACAGATGATAAATATAAAGGAAAAAAAAAAATTTGAGAATATCATAAACCTTAAGGGCATTTACTAAACCCGCACGATCCTCTGCACTTAGAGCTGCAGATAAATTCAAAATTTAAAACGATTAATCACGAATTCACACAGAGTAAAGTGGGGCGTAGAAGAGAGTGAATCACCTGCTGCGGCGGCGGGGAGGGAGGAATCCAACTCGGACATATCGAGGCTGTCTTTGTCCGGATTACCCATGAATATGATGCTGCTATGCACGGCAGAAGAGGAAAATCGAAAATATAGAAAATGAAACGAAAACCTAGAGAGAGAAGAAAAAAGGGGGAAATTGAAGATTTAAGGAGGGAAAAAAGTGCCGTGATTCGGTGATTGGACCGCGTAGGATATAGCTGGAAATTTATTCCACTATAATTGAAAATTGAAAATTATTCTAATTTACAATTACGGGGTTTTTGGGTTTGGTTTTTGAGCAAGGTTTCAGGTTTATTATTAATATTATAGTCCCAAATTATTCTTATCCCGTCCAAAAATTAGTTTTTTTATAATTTCGTAAATGAATGTCCCACAATGTTTTACTTATCTTATTTATTTTTAATTTTATTTCAATCTTAATTTGAGATTATTATTAAAATGCAAAATAAAAGAAAATACAATAAAAAAGAAAACAAAAAAGGGAAAAAGAAACCTATCTAAAAAGAAATAATAAATAAGAAAAACTTTAGTTCACTAATAATACATTAACCCATTTTATCAACAGTCAACGATAAATAAGAAATTCATAAACGAATTAAATAATTTTACAAATAAAATAAACTATAACTTGAAGACCCAAAAAAAAAGAAATGACTATTTTAATGAAGGATACGAGTACGACTAATCAATCCTCAAGAATAATCACTTAGACCTAAATCATGTCTCCTTTTTTTTTTTAATATCGTAGGAACTGTTATATATATATGTATTTATATAATAATATAATAATATTAAATAATTAATTAATAATCTATTAATTTAGATAAAGGTACCTTTTCATCTATATATTATTAAAACCGTAGTGGATTCGTAGTCTCCCCTTGATTTTAGATCTTACGTGGCTCTCTCTCTATTCGATATTCCTAAAAAAAATCTTACTCTACTTATAATAAAATCTTGATTATTTGTTTATTTGATCTCTTATTTTATCTATATAAATCGTTATTTACAGATTTATTATTCATGCATTTACAATATATAATATAAGAAAATATATCCCACATCATTATTTAATAAGACTATGCCCTTAGAGATCATACATAAATACTCAAAATTAATGTGTATTTTCTTCCAAAAAATTATTTTGTACTACCAATATTAGCCAATTAATTAGTTGGTCAAAAAATAGTTTTAGCTTTATTTACATTTTAATTTTTAGCCAATTATTAGGTTGTCAATATTAATGTGTATCTTTATCATTTTTTTATATCGTGAGAACCCACAACTGTCACTTTTATTGTGGTGTATTTTTATTGATTTATATCTGTGTAAATGTGGATCAAATCTCAATGCATTACAGTAATCTACATATTATTAACCGATGTGGATTCGAGCTCTCCTTAATTTGAGTTCCTACGTGGCGCTCTCTCCATTCATTATTCCTAATTATCTTAAATCTCATTTTAATTACTTTTACTCAATATATTCTACTATTTAATATTTATATTCTCAAAATTTGAATAACTAAATATGGAATTAAAATCTTCCATAAGTCTCGATTGATACTTCAATAATTGTCAAACTAACAATTGAATTTCCCAAAGTCTATACGTACCATATATATTAATTAATCTATCTTTTAAATTTATCCAATTTTATATTTTTTCTTATTCCACATTATTTTTCAATAAGACTCCGACCATTCTTAGAGTATCTTTATAAATTTTCAAAATTTTCTCATCCTACAAATGTTTGCATAACAAATTTAGTTTGACCAATTTACATTTATTTGGTTGAATAAATAGTTTCTTTTATTGAAAAATTTAATGTTTGACCATTATTAAGTTGTTAATATTAATTTATTAATTAATCTAATAATTTTAATTTGACAAACGATTGTGTATTTCGTGTCTTCTTTAATTCGGGATCTTACATATTCATTAACTATCATTATATATTACTAAAAGAAAAACGATTCTTGATTTGAAAAAATCCTACGTGACACCATTTATATTCTTCCATTCATATTTATCTAAATTCTCAAATTTTTGAATTTTTAAATGTAAAATAATAGATTTCAAATATCTATACTAAAATCTTATGTCCCACATCGGTTTTTCAATGAAACTTTATCTATTGAAAAACCTATAAATACCTAGAATTAATGTGTATTTTCTCATCTTTTACTCCACCAGTTTTATTTGGTCAATTTATTTATTAATCGGCCGAATAAATAACTACATTTTATAGTTTAATTTAATTTAATTTGGTCAATTTATTAATTGGCCTAATAGATAATCATTTTCTGTAGGAGTTTTATTTATTTGATCAATTTATTTATTAATCGGCCGAATAAATAACTGCTATATTTTTATAGTTTAATTTAATTTAATTTGGTCAATTTATTAATTGGCCGAATATATAATTATTTTTATTAGGGAACCAATTTATTAGTTGTCAGAATAAATGGTTCCAAAATAGTTTGGATAATTTATTAGTTGACCGAATTAAATTTGGAAATAGTCTAATATATTTTTAGTTAATTTGATAAAAAAAAATAAGTTTTTCTAATTTGTCAATTAATTAGATAGACGGCCAATTCCTAACTAACGGGTACCTCAACTCGGGATCCCACATGACACAAACGATTATTGCTTTGAAAAAATCCTACGTGATACTCCTTATATTTCTCCGTTCATATTTATCTAAATTCTCAAATTTTTGAATTTTTAAATGTAAAATAATAGATTTTAAATATCTATACGAAAATCTTGTGTCCCACATCGGTTTCTCAATGAAACTTCACCTATTGAAAAGACTATAAATACATAGAATCAATGTGTATTTTCTCATCTTTTGCTCCACCAGTTTTATTTGACCAATTTATTTATTAATCGGCCGAATAAATAACTATATTTTATAGTTTAATTTAATTTAACGTGGTCAATTTATTAATTGGCCAAATAGATAATTATTTTTTGTAGGAGTTTTATTTGGCCAATTTATTTATTGATCGGCCGAATAAATAACTGCTATATTTTATAGTTTAATTTAATTTAATTTTGTCAATATATTAATTGGCCGAATAGATAATTTGTTTTATTAGGGAACCAATTTATTAGTTGACAGAATAAATGGTTCCAAAATAGTTTGGATAATTTATTGATTTTACCGAATTAAATTTGGAAACAGTCTAATATTTTTTTATTTAATTTGATAAGAAAACAAGCAATTTCTAATTTGTCAATTAATTAGGTAGACGGGCCAATTTCCAATTGACGGGTACCTCAACTCGGGATCCCACGTGACACATTTTCATTCTTTATTCTTATTAATTTTAAAATTTTCATTTGATTCATTTTTTCATGTATTTAAAATCTAGAATCGTCATCTATGAATTAATTTTTACGTTATTTGTAGTTAGGTTTCAAACTTTGCATAATTTATAATTGTAATTAGTAAATATTACTACTATACAGTTAAGATGAGAATGAATAGTACAATCAATTTTTTTTAAAGTTTTGAGTTTATACAAAATTTAAACGAGTTTTATAAATTATGTATTTATTAATCAAAATCGTGGTTAACGGGCCAATTCTGACCCGGAACCACAGAAAAATTACTAACGATCTATCAACGAGCCAATTTCGACCAAGAATCGTGCGCGTAGAGGGGTCAATTCAGTATTTGTGGGACAACTTTTTTTTAATATATTATATAATTTTGAACTCATAAAATTAAGAATATTTATGGTCAACTTTTATCCCATATTATTGACTAAATAATTTTATGAATCACAATCATTCCACATAAAGTTTTGTAAAAAGGAAAAACTACCAAGTACATAATGAAACAATTCTTGAAGTTCTATTCTCAGTTAAAAAAGTTATTATCAAAGCTGGTAAAAAAGTAAACGAATGTCATCATTTATTTCTCTATGAATATGTTTGGAAAATGATTATTTATATAATACTACAATTTATAATTAAATTTTTATTTATTAAATATTGTATGAATATTTTTTTAATATAGTTATGTATATAATTAAATATTAGTTTCAGGTAAAAAGAAAACAAATGTCATCATTAATTTTTTGGTGAGTATATTTAGAAAATGATTATTTATATAATTTAAAATCAGTATTGTAGTTAATAGGTCGGTTTGAGGTCGGAACCGTCGGGGTAGACGGGATGATTGTGATGCGTTGGTTTAACTTTTTTTTTTAATCTTGTATTGAATTCATAATGTGTGGTATTTAGGTCACTTTCATCTTATAGACAATCTTAACAATATTATTCGCTATCTATATATCTCTTCTCTCTCACTCACTACTCGCTCCTTCTCTTGCCTCTTTTTTTTCATAAAAAGCTAAAAGATTCAGTTTAAGAGTCGCTTTCCTTTGAGAGAGAAATATATTTTTGCCCACATCGGTTTTGTAGAAGAATAGAGTTTTAACAATTACCGAAAGTAATGAGAATATATTAGTTATAATTTTTAACAAATATAATTATATGGGTTTGAGACGTAAACATGTGGTAAAATTACTTTTTAATTGAATTTGAGATGTGTTCAAGGAAAATAAGTTCTAAGCGAGTTTAGTAGATTGCATAATTGAATTAGTTAACGCTAAAATAATTAACAAATAATATTTTTTTAAATCTATCACATATTAATACTATTTAATAATTTTATTAATTTTTATAATTTCCCGTCGATTTTCGACGGGTTATACGCTAGTTTAGATAAAAGCACCTCTTCATAAAGGCACCTCTTCATTTAGATTAAGACACCTTTTCAATTTAGATAAAGGCACATTTTCATATTAAATGTCTTTGAAACAATATGTCTATTAATTTGAAGAGTTGCAACTCTTGGATGCAACCATTGAGGGTCTATAAATAGGCAAGTGTTGTGAAGAGTTATATACACCAAAAACAAATTATTCTCTCTTCTATATTTTATACTCATATATTTCTTAGAAACTTGTGAGTTCTTGCTTCAAGAAATTCGTCGGAGTGTAACCTTCGAATTTCTGTGATATAGGTTTTGTATCCTGGAAGGTTAATTCCTTGAGACCATTTACACCAAAGTGGGAGGAATTAATACCTTTAAAGATAGCATCATTTTTCGGTGTGCTTAATCTATCTTTAAATCCATTACCTACAATATATACAACAGTTTTAAAGGTATTATATTTCTGCAATGGAGTTGATGTTGGTAAAGGCACAACTAAATGAAGGGGACAAGCTCGAGAGGCTAAACGGGCTTAACTACAAACGTTGGAGTCTGAAGATGAAATACCTTTACACAATTGCAAAGGTATTCTATGTTTTGTTTGAAAGTTTTCTAGAGGAGGAAGGCATTAATTTGGATGCAACGGAGGCGAAAAAGACCGAGACCATGGAGAAGGCAAAGAAATGGAAAAACGATGATTTCATTTGTCGTTATACCATCCTGCAGTTGCTGAACAACACGATGTCCAACGTGTTTCACATCCACAAATCCGCCGCCGAACTTTAGAATGTTATAAAACGAAGGTACGTTAATGAAGATGCTGGCAATAAATCTTTTTTAGTTAAAATATGTTGAATACAAGATGGTGGATACTCGACCGGTCATTGACTAGGTTAACGAGTTAAATGACATAGCAACAGAATGTGTTGATGCTGGTGAAACCATTTCTGAAACTTTTTAAGTTTCGACCATCATTGGTAAACTTCCATCTTCATGGAAAGATTACCAAAAGAAACTGAAGCATAAGAAGAAGTCCATCTCTTTGGATGAACTTCTTCAAGGCATTCAAATTGAATCAGAGAGTCTCAAAAGAGATGATTCAGTTTCTTCAAGAGTTGATGGTGTCAATCACTTTGATGACAAAAGTGTTCCTGGATCTTCTAAGGGAAACCAAGGAAAATTCAAGAAGAGGAAGAACTTTCAAAGAAATGGAAATGAAAATAAGAAAAAGAAGGGAAGTTGCTTTGTGTGTGGCAAACCTGGCCATTATGCTAAGGAATGTCGACACCGCAAAGAAAATGACAAGAAGAATGAAGAGACTAATGTGGTTGACAAAGACTTTGTCGCGATCATGTCTGAAAACTTCCTTGTTAATGACAGCTCTACGATTGGTGGTTAAACTCGGGTGCTACATGTCATGTTACTCCAAATAAGAGTCTATTCACTACGTATCAATTGGTGAGAGAGCCCAAGGCCGTCTACATGGGAAATGCTTCTTCTAGCGAAATTCTCGGCGTAGGAACTATTGTTCTTTCGCTCACATCAGGAAATACTCGGACTTTGAGAAATGTGTATCATACCCCCTCTATGAGAAAGAATCTTGTATCCATCCTTAAATTGGATGAGAATGGTTTCAAAGTAGCCTTTGGTGCCCAGAAAGTGTCTATCATTAAGAATAGACAATTTGTACGAAAAGGCTACTTGAAAGACAACATGTATCTGTTGAATGTTAACTATAATAATACTACATCTTCTGCTTACTTGTCTGATTCTTTACTTAATGTTGATGAGCATGTTAATTGACATTATAGACTAGGATATATTGGTATAAATGCTATGAGTCACATGATAAGAAATGAGTTTATTCCTAAGTCTTCAAATTTTTTTACTACAAATACTTGTGAGTATTGTTCTCAATCAAAGTTGACTAAAACTTCATTTAGAAGTATAGTTAGATCAACTGGTTTATTAGAACTTATTCATACGGATGTTTGTGATAATAAAGAGCATATCACTAGAGGTGGTAAAAGATACTTTATAACTTTTATAGATGATTTCTCTAAGTTCTCTTATGTGTATTTGCTTAGAACCAAGGATGAGGCCTTTGAAAAATTCAAAATCTTCAAAGAAGAAGTTGAAAATAAAATCAATTTAAGGATCAAAAGATTGAGATCGGATAGAGGTGGTGAATATTTATCTAACGAGTTCATATCATTTTGTTTACAAAATGGAATTGTTAGAGAATTTTCAGCACCTAATACTCCACTTCAAAATGGAGTAGCCGAAAGAAAAAATAGATCCTTAATGGAGATGGTTAGTGCCATGCTTATACAGTCTAAATTACCCATGAGTTATTGGGGTGAGGCACTATTGAGTTCTTGTTACATTAGTAACAGGATTGTGAGCAAGAAACATATAAAAACTCCATATGAATTATTTATTGGGCATAAGCCTAGTATTAAATACTTGAGAGTATGGGGCTGTATCGCATATGTTTTAGATGCTACTCTGAAAAGGCCAAAACTTGGTAGTAGCAGTAAAATCTTTTTTTATTGGATATTCTGCTCTTAGTAAAACATATAGATTTCTTAGGATTCATGATAATAGTGTGTTTGAATCTGCGCATGCTATTTTTTATGAACATTTGAACATTAGATATGCTGATAAATTAGAAATAAATAAGGATTTATTTAGTGAACTTGATTCTGATGAACATGCATCTAGTTTTAATGATCATGCATCTAGCAATGAAGGTGCGAGTGATGAGAATTTTAAAAAGAGAATGATGATATTATTCCATTGAGGAGAAGTAAGAAACATAGAATTGAAAAGAATTTTGGTCCTGACATGTTAACATACATGTTAGAAGATGATCCAAAAACTTTTCAAGAAGCTATGTCCCAATCAGATTTTGATATGTGGAGTCGAGCCATGGATGATGAAATCAAGTCTATACTTGATAATCAAACATGGACCCTCGTTGATTTGCCTCCTATGACTAAACCTATTGGCTGCAAATGAGTTTTGAAAAAGAAACTCAAAACTGATGGTACTATTGATAAGTACAAAGCGAGATTAGTAGCTAAAGGTTATAGTCAAAAGGAATAAATTGATTACTTCGAGACATTCTCTTCGGTTTCTAAATTTACATCTATCAGAACTATGTTTGCAATAGCATCTATTTATGGACTAGAGGTTCATCAAATGGATGTTAAAACTGCATTTTTAAACGGAGACTTAAATGAGGAAATTTATTTGCATCAACCTGAAGGTTATGTTGTTAAAGGAGAAGAACATAAATTATGCAAATTAAATAAGTCTCTGTATGGGCTTAAACAAGCACCACGACAGTGGTACAAGAAGTTTAAGCAAGAAATTACAAAATTTGGATTTAAAAGTAGCAAAGTAGAGTGTTGTGTCTTTATTAAAGTTACTCTTGAGTATAAAGCAGTGGTGACTTTATACGTTGATGACTTGCTTATTTTTTGTTCAAACATGAAATGTGTAAATGAAACCAAAAACTTTCTAAAGCAAGCCTTTGACATTAAGGACTTAGGTCCTGTTGATGTCATCTTGGGAGTCAAAGTAATTAAAAAAGGTGGAAATTATATTCTACCACAGTCTCATTATATTGAGAAAGTGCTGAAAAAAGTTTAATTACATTGACTGTAAGGACAGCACAAGTCCCATCAATCCAAACTTGAAGTTAGTTCCTAAAAAAGGAGAAGCTATAAATCAAGAAGAATTTGCCAAAATAATTGGGAGCATCATGTATGTGGTGAATCACACAAGACCTGATCTTGCGTGTTCTATTGGCATATTGAGTAGATTTACTAGCAATCCAAGTGATGATCATTGGAAGGAACTAAAACGAGTACTAAGGTACTTGAAATCAACAAGGAATTATGGTTTGCATTATAAATGCAACTCATCGACACTGGAATGTTTTAGTGATGCGAATTGGGCATTAGATACAAATGACTCTAAGTCAACAAGTGGTTGGTTATTTACTATTGGAGGTGCCATAATTTCTTGGACATCAAAAAAGCAAAATTGTGTTGCTTTATCTTCGATGAAATCTGAATATGTAGCCATGTCTATGGCTGGAAAAGATCTTATGTGGTTTAGAAGATTCCTACGAACTATACCATTTATAAAACCTAAAAGAGGTCCTATAACTTTGTACTGTGACAATCAAGCTGTCATCTTCAATACGAAGAATGAGAGAATATCTGAGCATAACAAACACATAGCTATGAGATATAACCATATCAGAAGGTTGGTTAGAAAAGGGAAAGTTGCACTAGAATATCTTCCAACGAGTCAAGTGCTAGCAGACCCGTTAACAAAATCTTTATCTGGAGATAAGATAAAAAGGTTATGCGAGGTATGAGCCTATTACCGATAGAATCAATGTTTTGATTGAAACCAACTTCATTTTAAAGTACAAGTTATATACTTGGCACCTTATATATTGAAGTTAAAAAGGAAATTCAAATATTAAACATTGGTGAAATGGAAACTTGGATACATTTCAACGTGCATAACTAGGAAATAGTGGGGGTGACGCTATTTCAAAAGCCCTATATCTGACCTATGCACGTATGTTACCACAAATAGTTGAGGTTGTATTCTAAATACTTAATAGATTTATAGCTCTTGTGGGATACTTTGTGGACATTCATGATAAATCTACCTATACAAGTAAAGAAGTGAGAGGCCGCTTCTCGTGAATTATTTTGATAAGATCCTAGAGTACTTGTGAACACTAGGATTCAGCATAAGGCCCATTTCAAAGATGCTGCCAAAAATAAAAGAAGCAAGAACTCATACGCAACGAGAATGTGATTCTTTAGAGTCTCATATTCAACCATAAGTTAAAGGCTTAGTCCACTTCAGGGTTATTCGTTGTGTAAAACAAGTTGTGTTTATATGTGTTTTATATTATATATATAAATTAGTGGGGGATTGTTATATATATATATATATATATATATATCTCTGTGTGTGTGTGTGTATTTATATAATAATAAAACAATGTTAAATAATTAATTAATAATCTATTAATTTAGATAAAGGCACCTCTTCATTTAGATTAAGGCACCTTTTCATATTAAATGCCTTTGAAACAACATGTCTATTAATTTGAAGAGTTTCAACTCTTGGATGTAACCATTGAGGGTCTATAAAATAGACAAGTGTTGTGAAGAGTTATATACACCAAAAACAAATTATTCTCTCTTCTATATTTTATACTCATATATTTCTTAGAAACTTGTGAGTTCTTGCTTCAAGAAATTCGTCGGAGTGTAACCTTCGAATTTCTGTGATATAGGTTTTGTATCTTGGAAGGTTAATTCCTTGAGACCATTTACACCAAAGTGGGAGGAATTAATACCTTTAAAGATAGCATCGTTTTTCGGTGTGCCTAACCTATCTTTAAATCCATTACCCATAATATATACAACAGGAACTTGCGGCCATTATTTTCAATATGTACTAAGTAAACCTCTGTTTCTATGTAAGCCTGCAAACCACATAATATTGAGTAAAGCTTTGTTCCTGTGCAGTAGCATGGGACCATGCAGCCACTACCTCGGTATGCACTGAGTAAACTCTCTTCCATGTGCCTTAGCCTATAAACCACACAAGGCTGAGTAAACTCCGTCACTGTGCAGTAGCCTGAGAACTAGCAACCGCTACTTTCGGGGTGCACTGAGTAATCCCCCGTCCATGTGCAATAGCCTGCAAACCACACAGGACTGAATAAATCCCTATCCATGTGCAACAGGCTGCAAACCACATAGGGCAGATAAACCACACTTTCCAAGTACAGATATAATAGGCTCGACCTATAAAGGCGTTTAATAAAGTTCGAACCTAAAATTTTTCAGTCTTATATGCCCATTTTTACTACTAAGTCATTCCTAAAGGGACCAAGATCCATCTCTCATAATCATGTTATGTTTGTCGCTGACAACTTCAGTACTCAGCACATATTTGATTTTGAAATAATATGATAATATATACTGTAAATCTTATATAACACAAATTTATTATTATGAAAACCTTAAAAAGGTATAAACCAAGTAAGAAAATTACTTTGTAATTGTATTCTTTATCAGATGGTTACAAATGAGATTTTCTATTCTATTTTCGTGTTTCATTTCTTATTGCATTAATAAAAGAATGACACGTGTCATAATTAATGGTTCAAATTGAAGGAATATATTTTCTTTATATATACTCTAAATCTTGAATTCTTAGTCATGCCACATGTCATCCTTTCATTAATGCAATAAGAGATGAAATACGAAAATGCATGATCTCATTTGAGTCTTTATCCTGTTTAATAGTAGTAATTTATGGCGTTGACTTATGTAAAACCCTGAATTTCCTAATAAGTTTAATAGGGGAAAAGCACCTTGAAAAAATCTTTTGAATTCTAGCAAAATTATATTTTCATAATCGAGCTTTTTATCTATCTTATTAGGGAAATTATTATTATTGTCTATATTTTATTGAAATTAAAATATTTTATGAATATTGTTATTAATGCCTAAAGTATAATTCTAATATACACATATACGTATATTGGTTTTAAAAACAAAAGAAAAAGAAGAAAAACGAATGTATATATACATAGTTTGTTACTATTGAGGTAATTAATATATTATTATACTCATGTTATTCTATTTGTTAATGACTATTTAGATATTAAAGTGATGGTAGGTACACATGAATAGAATGGAGTTGGAATGTAATGACTTTGGTAATGAAATAAAGATGTGAATGGAATAAAATGAAAAATGATATTCCTATGGTTGGTATATACAAGGAATGAAATGAAAATTTTTTAATTATTTTTTTCATAATTAATATGCTAGGTAAATAATAATTTTAATATTTAAATAATAATAAATTATTTTATTATTATTTATTATTTTAATAATTAATATGTATAATAATATTAATTATAATAATATTATTAGTAATAATAATATTTTTTGCTAACTAAAATAATAAAAATGATAATATATAATAATAAAAATAATAAATATTATTTATTATTGATTTAATATTATTATAACACCCTTAATAGTTAATTAGTATAATAATTTTAATATTATTAAAATTATAATTCAATAATATTAATATTATTTAATTATAATTTATAAATATAAATATTATTATTTTATATTAATATTATTATTTAATATAATATTATTATTATTATTTAATAATAATAATAATAATAATAATAATAATAAATTTCATTCCTAAATATGTGGAATAGCTAATATTATGAGGAGGGAAGGAATGGCTAAACACATATTCATAAGATTAATCATTCTTACGGAAAAAAATATACCAATCGTAAGATTATGAATAGAAAAAATAATGATCATTCCATTCTCATTGCAGCGTAACAACCACCACCTAAAAGTTATTACGAGACATGTATAGTTAGATAATTAACTTAGCATGTATACACTACACGTATATATAAAATTCATTGCCAATTGTCAATTAGCCTACTTGCCTACACGTGTCCTAATTTTAATTAAAATAGAGTGATGATTGGTGGAAACTATGGTATAGCAACCTAGGTTCTTTCATCTATAAATAGTGATCGAAATTTCACTTCTTTGCCAAATAATATTTTGATCATACTTTTTATACTAAATACTAAAGGCTCGTCTTGTATGAGTATTCTGGTAATTCAGTTTTTAAAAGTCTAAATACAAATTCAAAGTCCTCCAATACATTTTTGAACTATCACGTGAGGGTATATTTTACAAAATTATTTTGAGTTATTAAACTTTAATATTTTAAGTGAAAAAGAAAAATGGTTATTTATAGTATTGTTATAGTGCGCTCTATGTGTTTACGGTTCTTATGATACTGATCGGGGTCATGTGTTGGTTTAACATACTAACAATGGGTTGTGTACACGTGGTTAGAAGTTCGGTGGGTTGATCACCATCATTTTCTAGCAAGGAAATATGTTTTGAATCCGATGGATTAAGACCGGGATCTTGTGTTGTGGTTGAAACGGAAAATGTAACTGTACAACGTTATGATAGGAATAAGACTAAAACGACATTGTTTGACGTATCTTAGAAGTGGTTTTATGTTTTGAAACCTTCCAAGCTTACGAGTAAAATTTGGATATACCAATTGTTTGGTTTTTATAAAAATTGTTTGTAAAATCTTATCCACTGAGTACACTAATGCTCACTGTAACGTCCCGCACGCTTTCTCATCCGACACTGTGGGGCTAACTAGAATTATCTAGAATTCCCTTGAAAGATCCACATTGTGGTAGAAGATTTCGGAAGATAGTGGACCATCGTAGATAGTTCTAGATCATGGTGGATCTTTGTAGATAGTTGTAGATAGTTCTAGAATTCTCTAGGACCATGTAGATGGTAGAATTCTCTAGAAACATGAAAGGATCTAGATCCTCTCCCCACTTGTATAAATAGGCCTCTTGGCCATTCATTTGTAATAATCCAAGAATCCAAGCATTCAAGCAATACAATCTCCTTAGCATTCTCCAAGAGTTCTCTCTCTATACCTTCTTGTGTTCTTAGGCAAGTGACTTGGTGGAGAGGTTGCCTAACTAGTCTCGAGGCTAACTAGTCTAGGACCGCCGATGGCTTTCAAGGGCTCAAGAAATGCTCGGGAGGTGGAAGACTTCTTATGGAGTATGGAGCGGTACTTTAGTGCCGCCAACGTGAGGGATGATGCAACAAAGTTGCAAACGACACCATCCTATCTAGCGGACGTGGCGTTGCTATTGTGGAGGCTCCGGGAGGTGGACATTGAACGAGGCACGTGTCAGATGACGACGTGGGAAGACTTCAAGGCCGATTTCAAGAGCCAATTCTACCCAGAGAATGTGGAGTTCATGGCACGGTCGAAGCTCAAGCAACTCACACACTCAAAGACGATCAAGGAGTACGTGAAAAAGTTCCAAGAGATCATGTTTGAGTTGCCAAGCCTCACCGACCAAGAGGCGTTGTTCGCGTTCATCGATGGGCTCAAGCCGTGGGCAAAGCTTGAGATCCAACGGTCCAACGCACAAAATGTGACGGAAGCCATCATGGTGGCCGAAAGGTTGGTGGAGTTGAAGGTGTCGAGCGACAAACCCAAGTTCCGAAGGGAAGACAAGGGGAAAGGTGGGGGAGACCGCCCACACAAGACGGAGACGAGGGGTCCGAGCTCGACGAAACACACCGATGACTCAGGTAAAAGAGCATGTCATATTTGTGGTGCCACTAACCATTTGAAGTTCAATTGCCCGTTTCAAGGAAAGAAGGTAGCCGCGGTCCAAGGGTCGGAGGAGCCGAGTTCCGAAGGGGAGAACCCGCATGTCGGATCGCTGCAGCTACTCAACGCGGTCAAAGCCCGAGTGGAGCCAACGAATGAGCCGAGAAAAGGGTCAATGTTCGTGGAGGCCTTGATCGGGAGCTTGAATATTAGAGCGTTGGTGGATACGGGGGCAACTCACAACTTCATGTGAGAAGGTGTGGCCAAGGTGTTGCGGTTGAATGTCGTCCCTAGTAAAGGATCGATCAAGTCCGTAAATACTTCAGCCAGGCCGGTAGCCGGGGAGGCGAAGGAGGTTCGAGTACAAATTGGAGATTGGCATGGGCGGTCACGTTCACAGTGATCCCGATGGATGACTACGACATAGTACTCGGGCTCCAATGGTTCAATCAGGTACAGGCTTTCATTGTCCCATATTCGGATTCCCTAATTATTTGTAACGAAGGGACCACAAGTGCCATCAAGGCGAAAAGAGAGGCGTTGAAGTCGAGACTTCTCTCCACCATGGAATTTAAGCGGGGACTCCAACGTGGTGAGAAGACCTTTGCCGCTTTTTGCGTGGCGGACGAGAGCGAAGGCGAATCCGTGGGAAATGATGAGGTCCCAAAGAAAATCAAAGTCCTATTGGAGGAGTTCAAGAATGTGATGCCCAACGAACTCCCAAAGAGGTAGCCACCAAGAAGAGACGTGGATCATTGGATCGAGTTGGTGACCGACTCGATGCCACCATCCCGCACGCCATATAGGATGGCCCCGCCGGAGTTAAAGGAGCTACAAAGGCAATTGAAAGAGTTGCTCGATGCGGGGATGATCCAATCGTCCAAATCCCTCTATGGCGCGCCGGTGTTGTTCCAGAAGAAACAGGATGGGTCGTTACGGATGTGCGTGGACTACCGAGTGCTCAACAAGTTGACGGTGCGTAACAAGTACCCCATTCCACTCATCGGGGAGCTATTCGACCAACTTGGAAGAGCCAAGTGGTTTTCGAAGATAGACTTGCGGTCAGGATATTAGCAAGTGCGTATTGCCAAAGGAGATGAGCCGAAGACCGCCATGGTGACGAGGTATGGGTCGTACGAATTCCTTATCATGCCTTTTGGCCTCACTAATGCACCGACCACGTTTTGCACTATGATGAACAAGGTATTCCAACCGCATCTTGATAAGTTCGTTGTGGTCTATCTCGATGATATTGTTGTGTACTCACCTACACTGCAAGAGCACGTGGAGCATTTGCGGGTAGTGTTTCAGGCCTTGAGGGATAACGAGCTCTATGAGAAGTTGGAGAAGTGCTCGTTTGCTCAAAATGAGGTGTCGTTCCTTGGCCATCGTATTGGAGAGGGACGGATCATGATAGACAAGGCCAAGGTGAAAGCCATCCAAGATTGGTAGCCACCCAAAGACGTGTCCCAACTCCGATCATTCTTGGGACTCGTCAACTACTACCGGAAGTTCATCAAAGGGTACTCTCAATCCGCCGCTCCATTGACAGAGTTGTTGAAGAAGGCTCGCAAGTGGTCGTGGAGCGAGGCGTGCCAAGAGGCCTTCGAGCGACTCAAGGCCACAGTGACAGCGGAGCTGGTCCTCGCCCTACCCGACCACACGAAGGAGTACGAGGTGCACACGGATGCCTCCGACTACGCAATTGGAGGTGTGTTCATGCAAGAAGGGCATCCCGTAGCGTACGAGAGTCAGAAACTCAACGAGAGGGAGTGGCGATACACGGTCCATGAGAAGGAGATGACGGCGGTAGTGCATTATTTGCGGATGTAGAGGCACTACTTGCTCGGGAGTAAGTTCGTGGTCCGGACAAACAATGTAGCCACGGGTTACTTCCAAATTTAAAAGAAATTGACGCCAAAGCAAGCGCGATGGCAAGAGTTCTTGGCGGAGTTCGACTACACGCTCGAGTACAATCCGGGTGTGACGAATTGTGTAGCTGATGCCTTGAGCCGGAAGGTGGAGCTTGCCGCAATTAGCCAAGCCGAGACCAACATCAAAGGGTGTATAAAAGAAGGCTTGGACAAGGACCCGACGACACGGAACATCATGGAGTTTGCCAAGGAGGGCAAGACTCGGCGATTCTGGGTACGAGACGGGTTGCTCTTCACCAAAGGGGATCGCTTGTTTGTGCCAAAGTGGGGAAGCTTGAGGAGAGACATCCTCAAAGAGTGTCATAACTCGACGTGGGCCGGTCACCCAAGTATTGTTGGAAATAATGGTTTGAAAATCATTATTTATGGCGGTTATTATTTAATTGTTGATAATTAAATAATTGTGGATTATTTTACTTTTTGAGTAAATAATCGGAATATATATACATATTCTCAATAAACCATTATTTGGTGAGTGAGAAATATTATATTTGAATTGTGTGTTGAAGATGAATTTGTTAAAGACAAATTCATTATTGTGATTATTTCACATTGAAAGAACGAGCTTGGTTTTGCCCGTTAGCTATTAATTGAATTTGGACTTTTCCATTTACTATTTAACTAATTATTCTATAGTTGATTAATTAGTTAATTTTTGGCCCAAATTAACAATTGGTTTTGGCCCAATTGTGTGACCAACAAACAAATGTAAACTTTGTTTACGTATATAATTTCATTTCCATCTTGAAATGCCTTTTGGCTTTCTTGGAGTGGAACCGCCGACGTGAAGTATGGGAATGTGAATTGATTGATATTTTTTCAATGCAATAATTCCATGAAGCCCTTTGAGATGCTTAACCGGCTATATTTCATTTGATGGCTATTAATGTGTATTAAATCTCCCATGGTGGTGTTGCCTATATAAGTAGAAGCTACGTTCATTGCATATCACACCAACAAGCATTTTGCATTCTTCTACTCTAAAGCATAGCATTACATATATCATTTGAGTTCAGTTCTCGTTCTAGTCCAGTTCGCCAGTGCTCGGTTCTGTTTGTGGTGCTACTACAGCCGAGACGTTAAAAGCGTTTTATCCTTTGGGGACGAGTCGCCTTACTATGAGCACTACCAGGGCATATTCTCGTCTTGCGGGCAGAAGTCTAACTTCGGACGATCTGATTTTCCTAAACACCGTTCTTCAGTTTTTTGTTGTAATTCTTACAAATTCTGTTTGTATTCAAAGTTCATTTATAAAAGAAGTATTGTTCATTGTTATCCACACGAGCAAGTACCCGATTCCTAACAGGTATGCATTGTATGATGGCACTCATGGAAAATTCTTACTTTTGGCCTAGAATGCGGGAGGATGTGGAGGCGTATGTGCGGACGTGTCTTGTGTGCCAACAAGACAAGATCGAGCAACAACAACCGGGCGGATTGCTCCAACCCTTGCAGATCCCGGAGTACCCGTTCGAGAGCGTGTCCATGGACTTCATCACATGCCTTCCCAAGTTCGAAGGATGGGGGTCGATTATCGTGGTGGTGGATCGATTCTCCAAGTATGGCACTTTCATCCCCGCACCACCCGATGTGACGGCCGTAAACACGACCAAGTTGTTCGTGAAACACGTGGTCAAGTATTGGGGTATTCCGAAGACGATCATGAGTGATAGAGACCCGCGCTTCACCGAAAAGTTTTGGTCCGAGTTGTTCAAGATGTTGGGGTCGAGCTTGGCATACTCGACGAGCTTCCACCCGCAAATAGATGGGCAAACAGAGCAAGTTAACGCCTTATTGGAGTTGTACTTGAGGCACTTCGTGAGCGCGAATCAAAAGGATTGGGCAAAGTTTCTTGACACGGCGCAATTCTCGTACAACCTCCAAAAGAGCGAGTTGACTGGAAGGAGTCCGTTCAAGTTAGCAACAGGGAGACAACCGACGACTCCATCAAGCCTAACAACGGGGTATTCGGGGCAAAGTCCATCGGCATATACCTTTGCCAAGACACTTCACGAAGAGACGGACTTAGCACGAGCTTCTTTGGACAAGGCCGCCAAAAAGATGAAGAAGTGGGCAGACCTTAAGAGACGAGTGGTCGAGTTCAACGAGGGAGATCGAGTGATGGTGAAGTTGCTCCCTCAACAATTCAAGGCCTTTCGATCTTTGCATAAGGGGCTTATTCGGAGATATGAAGGTCCTTTCAAGATCGAGCAGCGTGTTGGGAACGTGTCTTACCGCTTGGAGGGCGAAGTTGAAGATTCACCCAGTGTTCCACGTGAGTCAACTCAAGCCATACCATGAAGACACGGGGGATCCAACACGAGGGACGTCGAAGCGAGCACCAACGGCCGTGGTAACCTCGTTCGATAAGGAAGTAGAGGAGATCATCTCACACCGGGAGATTCAAAGAAGGGGTGTTCCACCCTATACGGAGTACTTTGTGAGATGGAAGGGGCTTCCGGACAACGAGAGTAGTTGGGAGCACGAAAAGCACTTGTGGCAATTTCGGGATCAGATAGAAGCATATCAAGCTAAGATCGCACCGAGGACGACTTCAATTTAGGTGGGGAAGAATGTTACGTCCCGCACACTTTCTCATCCGACACTGTGGGGCTAACTAGAATTATCTAGAATTCCCTTGAAAGATCCACATTGTGGTAGAAGATTCCGGAAGATAATGGACCATTGTAGATAGTTCTAGATCATGGTGGATCTTTGTAGATAGTTGTAGATAGTTCTAGAATTCTCTAGGACCATGTAGATGGTAGAATTCTCTAGAAACATGAAAGGATCTAGATCCTCTCCCCACTTGTATAAAATAGGCCTCTTGACCATTCTTTTGTAATAATCTAAGAATCCAAGCATTCAAGCAATACAATCTCCTTAGCATTCTCCAAGAGTTCTCTCTCTATACCTTCTTGTGTTCTTAGCCAAGTGACTTGGTGGAGAGGTTGCCTAGCTAGTTTTGAGGCGAACTAGTCTAGGACCGCACGAGCGAGGAAACTTCGAGGGGCTCAAGTGTCGATTCATGACATCACGCCCAAACTCTTTTCAAAAAAATGTTTTCAGGTTTAGAGGTTGGTGACGAGGCGCGAGACTGAGGAAGGGGTTGTTGTTGTAGTTATTGTGTGCTTCCGCTATGCTGTTTTAAATATGCAATTCTAAATATGTCTCTCTTGTGTTATTTATTATTTTTATGAAGAGTGCATTATGATCAACTTCTCTTGGACGTTGAATTCACACTCTCTCATGATAACACCATTTGGTGAAGTGGATGATCGACTTCTTTTGTTATGCTAGATACGGGTTTACCCCATATTTTATTTTAAGGAGTGTAGCGCGGTTATCGCCTCACTTTATTGTATTTGTACGTTAAATTGTTATGCGAGTTAAGTAAGCCCTTTTTCTTTCCCGCCTCTTTATTCCCTCTATCGCGTCTCGGTTTATGGGAACCAAGATGTGACAACTTATTAATAGCGTGAACAAGTTATCTTATGTTGACAAAAATATATACTTAGGTTGTGTTTGGTAGGCAAGATAAACCCCTCTTATATTATTTATCGGGGTTTATCTTGCATTTGGTAGCCAATATTATTTAAGTTGAGAGCCGTCCTAAAACCCCAGCCCGTTGTTATATCCACTGTTCAATCCACGTAAATAAACTCACCCCCACCCTTGTATTATTTATCATGATTTGTACAGTACTCCACGTTATTTTCTCATTTACCAAGTCTACCCTCGTCAACACAGATCGATCTTCTCTTCTCTTCTCCGATTACATATCGATCGCCACAAAACTGCCGTAAACGAGGGCATGACACTGTTGTAAACCGCCCGACTAGGGCAGAAGATCTGGAAATAGGCCAATACCACCATGTTGTCGCCGATTCGAGCCCTCGCTATTGTCGATAAGGTTAGGCGACTACAACATCTTTAAATTTTCAATTTTATCACCAAATTTCAAAAGCCCTAATCAATAATGATGCATGTGGTAGAAATTGAAGAAAACTGCTTTGATTCTAGGAGCAATTTTAATGAGGCACACATAAATTAAACTAAATCATTCTGATTTGCATATGCAATTTGCAGAAATTGAAGCTTAACTAAACTTATGATTTGTAGAAACTTTATTGATGCAAATATGCCCAAATTTAAAAACAATTATACATAAATAAATGAATTTCTTGTATGAATTTATGTTGCAAAGTTATGATGTCTTGTACAAAATTTGTCAAAATTTAAGATAACTGCAAGTTAAATATTAATTTCTTGTATCGGTTTATTCGAAATTTTATTGATGCAAAGCTGTGTTAATTCTGTCAACAAGAATGTGGAGTATTGTTGTTATTTGATTTTGAGCTTATTGTCTCTATTTCTTCTATTCTCCTTTATTTTTGGGAAAAAGAATGTTTCGTTTTTTGGAAAAAGGGCAGTAGATTGTTAATTTCATGGGTTTTGATTTATTAAAAAGTAATCTAAATGAATATAATATTAGGATTCTGTGCAGATTGCTAAGGGTATTTCCGGTTTGCCCATAGGGAATTAGGGAGGAGTAAAGCTGAAGGGATGAGCTCGAAGAAGAAAGAAACGATATCTGAATTTGCTTGGATAGGCTCCTTCCAGCTAGAAGCACATCTATGAAGCATAGGAGAGATACAAGGAGATGTTGAGGAGATGTCCTCAACATGGGTTTTCAAAGGAGCAACAAATCTAAAACTTTTATCGAGGGTTTACTAATCATACATGGGAGGTCGTGAATGCCACCGCCGGTGGTGGCTTGACCAACCGACCTTATGAAGAGGCGGTTCGGATTTTAGAGAAAATGGTGGCCAATAGTTGCGATTGGCCTCAAGAGAGGAGTTCTTCAAAGAGAGTTGCTTCCATTTCGGATTTTAGAGGAAATGTTTTAGGCTAAACCGCCTCACCATACGGTCCGTGCATGCGGTCGTATGCTAGACCACATGCAAAATGCGAAGAAATTTCAAAAACGGTTGTCCATGCGGCCGCATGCGACTGCGCCAGCACGCAACAATTTTCAATCGGCTCGTTCTCTCTCGTTTCAACTCCGATTTTGGATCCGTTTTCGCCTACGAACTCATATCGAGCTGTAATTTTATCCTATCATGCTCAATTTAAATAATTTTGACTCTAATTTTCTTTAAATCAAATAAAGTACGAACGAGCATCATATTTCACAAATTAACAATACGTAATCACAAAACTCATTCCAAACATGATTTCTCAATACGCATTGACATCAATTAAGCTTATAAATATGAGAAAATCCATGTTTATCAATGGTCACTACTGGGATTTTTGCATCTTCCATGGCTTTGCCTTCTAGCAAGTGACTTCATCCTTATTTCTAGTCAAGAATTTCACTATTGTGTGTTTATGTATATATGAATGTGTGTGTGTGTGTGAAATCTAAGAAGCCATGAAGTAGCCACAAGAATTGGAGCTTAAAGAGTGTAATTTCATTGACTTTTATTCATCTTATTCTCAAGATTCCTTGGAGCAATGTATTGTGGATTCTATTCATTCTTATTCGGAATTGGATGAGGTATGTGATGAGTTGTTGGAGTCTATTGCTTATATGGATGCAAATCAAGGCATTCCTTTTGAGAATTTGGGATATTTAGATCTCTATACACCTATTGAAGGAGGAGTGCCGGAAGGAATGCCAAAGCCAAGTTCTCCACCGATTTTGGAATTGAAGCCTCTACTCGATCATCTCAAGTATGTTTTTTTGGGTAAGGATGAAACTTTTTCGGTTATTGTATCTTCATTTCTAAATGATGAGGAGTTGGATAAGTTGTTGAGGGTATTGAGAAAGTATAAGTCTTCCATTGGATGGTCTATTTGCCGATGTTAAGGGAATTAGCCCTTCTATATGCATGCATCAGATCTTATTGGAGGATGGTGCTAAGCCAAAGGTCCAACCTCAAAGGCGTTTGAATCCGGTGATGCAAGAGGTCGTGAGGAAAGATGTTTTGAAGCTTTTTGATACTGGAATTATCTATGCCATCTCCGATAGTGAGTGGGTTAGCCCAACTCAAGTGGTTGCTAAGAAATGAGGTATAACCGTTGTAGAAGATGAGAAGGGGGAACAAATAGCCACTCGTTTGCAAACGGGTTGGAGAGTGTGCATCGACTATAGAGCTTTGAATGCGGCTACAAGGAAGAATCACTTTCCTCTTCCTTTCATTGATCAAATGCTTGATCGGCTAGCCGACTATGAGTATTATTGCTTCTTGGATGGCTATTCCGGGTATAACCAAATCGCCATTGCTCTGGAGGACCAACACAAGACCTCATTCACTTGCCCTTATAGGATTTTTGCTTGCCGACAAATGTCTTTCGGTCTTTGCAACGCTCTCGCCACTTTCCAATGATACATGATGGCAATTTTTCATGGACTCATCGAAAAGATTATGGAGGTATTCATGGATGATTTTTCGATTTTTGGTTCTTCCTTTGATAATTGCTTGGAAAATCTTTCTCAAGTTTTGCAAAGATGTGAAGAAACTTCTTTATGTCTCAATTGGGAGAAATGTCATTTTATGGTGAGAGAGGGCATTGTTTTGGAGCATAAGGTGTCTAGAGATGGATTAGAGGTTCATAGAGCCAAAATAGTGGCAATTAAGAAGTTACCCCCACCAACAAATGTGAAATCTATCTGAAGTTTTCTTGGGCATACGAGGTTCTATAGACGGTTTATAAAAGACATTTCAAAAATCTCCAAGCCTCTTTATTCATTATTGGAGAAGGATGCAAGGTTTGAGTTTTCTAGTGCTTGCCTTGATTCGTTTGAAAAGTTGAAAAAACCACTCGTGTCTACTCCCGTGTTGATTACTTCGGATTGGACGGAGCCGTTTGTATTGATGTGCGACGCTAGCGATTGGACCGTTGGGGCAAAAACGAGATAAGTTCTTTCGAGTTATCTATTATGCTAGCAAGACATTGGATTCAGCTCAATTGAACTATACCACCACCGAAAAGGAATTACTTGTCGTGGTGTACGCATTCAACAAGTTCTATCCATATCTAGCGGGGGCACATTCTATTGTCTATACGGATCACGCCGTAATTTGTTACCTTTTTTCCAAGAAGGATGCAAAGCCCCGTTTGATTCGTTGGATATTATTGCTCCAAGAATTCGACATGAAAATCTGAGATAGAAAGGGATGTGAAAATGTCGTTGCCGATCACCTATCCCGTCTTGAGCATTCAGTTGAAGGAGAAGACTCCCGGGTACATATTAATGAGTGTTTTCCCGATGAACAAGTGTTGAAGTTAGTGGATTATACACCATAGTTTGCGGATATTGTTAACTATCTAGTCATTGGTGAACCGCAGGGTGATCTCACTCATTATCAAAGGAAAAAGTTCTTGCATGATGTCAAAATTTTACTATTGGGAGGACCCTAATCTCTATCGGCGGTGCAAGATGGCATCATTCGGAAATGTGTAAAGCAAACCGATTGGTTGAGAATCATGGAGTAATGTCATAGCTCTCCAAGTGGAGGTCATTTCGGTGGCCATCAGACCGCTATCAAGGTATTCCATTTCGGTTTTTATTGGCCAACCATCTTCAAGAATTGCATTGCTTTTGTCAAGTCTTGTGATAGGTGTCAAATAATGGGAAACATCTCCAAGAGAGATGAGATGCCGCAAAATATCATGGTGGAAGTCGAGCTCTTTGATGTGTGAGGAATTGACTTCATGGGACCCTTTCCCAAGTCTCAATGGTATACTTACATTCTTCTTGCGGTCGAGTATGTGTCTCGAAGGGTGGAGACGATTCCCTCGGTGAAAAATGATTCAAAAGTGATCCTCAAATTCTTGCAAAAGAATATTCTTACTCGTTTTAGGACTCCAAAGGCTTTGATTAGTGACGGGGGATCACACTTCAATAACAAGTGGTTGGGGAGTCTACTTTCTCGATATGGGGTAAAGCACAAGATCGCCACTCGTTATCATCCTCAAGGGAATGGCCAAGTGGAGCTTGCAAATCGGGAGATCAAACATATTCTTGAGAAGTCGGTGGCGCATAGGAAGGATTGGGCTAATCACTTGGACAATGCACTTTGGGCCTATCACACCGCATACAAGACTCTCATTGGTATGTCTCCGTTTCAACTTATTTTTAGGAAGTCGTGTCATTTACCCGTTGAGCTTGAGCATAAGGCGTATTAGGGCCACAAGACGGATCAATCTTGAGTTTAAGGAAGCCAGTTACACAAGGCTTGAGAAGCTACTTGAGCTTGATGAGTGGAGAAACGAAGCTTTTGAAAGTTCTCGGATTTACAAGGAAAGGGCAAAGAAGTTCCATGATCGAGCCATTCGTTCCAAAGATTTTGCTCCCGGAGATGAGGTACTTCTTTACAATTCTCGTCTTCGTCTATTTCCGAGCAAGTTGAAGTCTAGATGGACGGGTCCGTATGTTGTGTATAAGTGCAATGGCAAGGGGACTTATGAACTTCTCAAATCTAATGGAGAGACTTTTGTCGTGAATGGACATAGCCTCAAGCATTACATCAATTGTGAGCCGGATCGGAATGTGATTGTCACGCTTCTCAACAATCCTTGAAGAGTGAGGTATCGTCTAGCTTTAGACGTTAAACAAAGCGTTTGTTGGGAGGCACCCCAACACATTTACTTGCTTTTGTTTTTGTTTTGTTTTTCTTCCGTTTTTTTGCTTTTGTTGATGTTAGTGATGGTGTGTTGGAGATAGTTTAGAATGTGTGTTTGTTTTCGTTTGGATGTTGTGATCTCGTTGTTGGTTTGGATTGTCGTTTGTTGTGTGTTGAGCTTGTCGTCTTGTGTTTCATGTTGTCGTTTATTTCATTTGGTTGTGGTCGTTTTGGTTGATAAGTATGTTGGCATGTTCGTCTCGTTTCTTGTTGGTAGTGTTAGTTTAGGTTCCATTTTCATTTTTCAGATTACCCTAAAAAAACGGAAAATCATGTTAAAAATCCGAACCGGAGGTCCGGATCGGCGCCTTGGCGCTGGACCGCCGATTCGGGGCCCAAACCGCCGACTCAGCTGCCGATTTTCACTATAATTTGTTTCAAGTTAAAAATCCAATTCGGCGGTTACACTGGCGCCTCAAGCCTGGACCGCCGATTTCAATAGTCAGGACGCCGGCTCGGCTGTGTGGACCGCCGGTTCGTGCGTCTTTCCCCATTTTCTTCTTTCTTTCTCCTCTTTTCTTTTATTTCTCTTTCCTCTCCCAAAAACACACACATATCTCCTCCATTCCACTCCAAATTCCACCCTTATTCTTCCACATCTCCTCAAATCCTTCCACATACCTCCTACCCATCACCTAAACTACTTTTCCATCCAAGAAATTTGTGTTTTCATCCATCCAATCTCCCCAACCCAAGTTTTGGAGTTTTTGCTATTTTCTTCTCTTTTTTTTCGAATTTTAAGGTATTTTCTTCCTTTATTTTTCGTATTTATGGTTTATTATACTTAGTTTTGTAGTTAATTTGTATTAATTTCATTTTTTATATTTGGATAATTTTTCTAGGGCATAAATTTCGAAATTTTGGGGGGTTTTTTATGCTTAATTGTGTAATTAATCATGCTACATTATGAATGGGTGTTAATTAGAGCATGTTCGATTATTACTTAGGGTTATTTCTTAATTATGTGGATATATTGGTGCCCTTGAGTGATGTCTAGCATTTTATTTGAGCTTATGTTTTGATAAAGGCATGATTACATGTTTCGGCCGAGGATTGGTGATGATGAATTTGTGCTTATTTGCTTAAGTGTTGGACTACTAGTTGGCTATGAGATTGCTAGGTTGAATGCTAATGATGTGGTTGAGCTTAATTTGTGCTTGGTATGCTCTTGTTTTCAGTAAGTGTGGATTGATGTTAGAGGACTTGTTTTACTTTGTTTAATTCATTGAGTTAATTTTGCTTTAGAATTGGAGTTTGGAAACTAATCTATATAGTGTAGCGTAGGTACAATGGGAAAAAGTAAGGAGAAACGTCCACGAGTGGAGGAACCATGCACCTCCAAAGGAGAAACCACAGGCGTCTACTTCCCGTCAAGAGAAATGCCAAGCCGAATATCTAAGGCACATACCATAGGACCCGGCCGCTCGACGTCGATAAGAGAATAGTGGCCCATATAAACCTTCTGTGTTTGACGTGGTGCTCCGTCGAGATGACCACAAGGAATTATTTGTCACCCTCGCAAAAAGGGGGCTCGGTTCGTGCAAATATCTGGATGAACAAGCTCTCAAAGATCTCAACTTATGGGATAATGTTAAAGAAATGTTTGATCGGATTGGATGAGGATCCATTTTGACGGGCATGTGGCCAACTTGCCCAAGAGCTACATTGGAGTTGCTCTCCACGTTGACAATTCCTATTCATCAAGTCAAGCTCCCTCAAACGATGCATTTTCAATTGGGAGATCAAACACACACCATGACCATGAGGCAAATAAATGAGATTTTCAATTGCCCGGATGGAGGGGATTGTCAAAAGTCGAGGGAGTTCAAGCCAAGGGAGCTATGGAAGGCAATGACTTATGCCACGAGGCCTTATTCTTTGGGGAGTTCCAAGGCTACCCTTCTCCGTAACCCCATTTTTCGAGTGATCCAACGGATCCTCGCTCATACTATCTTCCAAAGGAGGGAGAATAGTTCGTGCCGGAGTGCTGAGCTTCAAGTTATGTGAGCCATGCTTACCCGCACACTACTTAACTTAGGACAATTTCTTTTCCGACAATTACATGCCCAAAAGAATCAAAAGAGCGTAGTTCTTTGTTGTGGTGGCCTCATCTCGCCCATTGCTATGGCCCTTTGCCATCAATATCCACAATAGACGAAGCTTTCGGATAATCTTCTCATCGACATGGTCACATGGAAGAATATGAGAGTGCTTGTCTCGGCATCTCGTCCCTACCTCTTTAGGCAACACAAAGAGATAAAGCCAAAGCCGGGAGAACGGGAGGTAGTGGAAATATTTCCCTTGCCCGACCCCACACTTACCAATGTGACTACATTGCATGAACGAACAAATTGGAAGTTGGATACACCACTCCATGAGACGGCTATTCTAGCAGCCGGGAACCCTCGGATTGAGGTGGACGCAAGTGATGATAGCAGAGGGAGGGGGAAAAGATGGCGGGGATGATGAAGCCGGAGATGGTGATACCAATAATGAAGAGGAAGGAGAAGAAGGCCAAGAGAGAAGAGAACGAGGTCACGCAAGAAGAGGGCGAAGGCAACAGGCCTTTGCTCACGGTCAAACTTATTAGGGGGTACCAAGGTTACTAAGACTTTGTAGGGTCGTCGGGACCCTCTAACATGTATGGAGGACCGTCGGGGTCTGGAGGTTTCTATGGTGAGGAGTTTGCTAACATGGAGGAACGAGTGGAACACATTGATAACTACTGCACCCAGTGGGATAGTGAATTTGCAGTAATGCGCTACGACATTCAAGCTATCCGCCTCCGTCAGCAAGAAATGAATGAGATCCAGCAGCAAGAAATCGGCAACCAACAATGTTTCTAAGCCGAGATGTATCAGAGATATGGTGAATTCAGAGACGACTTGTACGCTCGGCAGGAAAGCTTTCAGCAGGATTTGTATGCTCGCCAAGCAGCTCAGCTGGAAAGCTTTCAGCGGGATGTGTATGCTCGCCAAGCTACTTTCCAGCAAACTTGGTTCGATAGGCAAGACGCATTCCAACAGGATCTTTATGCACGCCAAGATCGATATCATCAAGAGGACCAAGTTAATCAACAGGAGATGATGGAGCTCATTCGAAGTTTCCAAGCCCAACAGCTCAATGACGGCCACAATTGGCCCCCGCCTCCGTCTCCCCAATGAAGTTTGAGGTACCATTGTATTTGTATTCTTTTCTTCTCTCCAAACTTATTCGATGTCCTTCGGTTTTTAATAAGTTTGGGGGAGGGGAAAGATGGATACAAATACTTGTAAATATGTGTGCGTTGGTTTGCTTGGGTTTGTTTGGTTGAGTTTGGTTGAGTAGTTTGTGATTGTTGCTTTAAGTAGTTGTTTGGTTGGCTGTTGGAAAATTTTGGGAAGTTTTTTTAGTTTAGTTGCTATGATGAGATTGTTTGTAGCTCAATGTGCCTTTGGTGAAATGCCGATGAGGATATATAATGTTATGTTTTTGCATAATTTGGTTGGAATTGAGCATTTCTTGATTGGTTTTGCATGGATTGATTGTGTGTGGCCTCGACTCTTTGACTTTTGATTGAACCCGTGAGATTTGAGCCTTATCTTGCCATATTGTGCATTTTGTTCTTGTGAGTATGGTCATGCATGCATTTCTACTCCTAGAACTTGCTTTGGTTATATATTGAGAATGATTAGTTGTGCAAGAATTTGGAAATGATCTTAGGCCATCGTTGTTAGCCACCTCAAATCCTAAACACTACCTTGTGCTTTACATTTTCCATTTTCAACCCTTTTGAGCTTGATTTGCCTTTCTTTGTTAAACTGGAGAAAAAGGGGTATTGGTTATATAAGGGTATCCAGGGCGGGTCTAAAAATGAAAAGAAAAATAATGATGGATTGGGAAGTAGTTTTGGGCTCGTTGTTTTGAAAAGAGGAAAATTCCCATAAGCTCAAAAAAAAAAAAAAATGAATGAAAAAGATACTCCCCCTGTCCCACGAAAGATGACACTCTTTCCTTTTTGGTACGTCCCACGAAAGATGACCCTTTTTTTATTTAAGGAAATAATTAATTGCATTCACACTGCTTTTACATTTGCATTCACACTGCTTTTACATTTGCATTCACACTGCTTTTATATTCTTTATTATTTATTCATAGTACTTTTACATTCTTTATCAATAAAATACTCCACTAAATACACCCACTACTATTTCTTCTTAGCCTCCGTACCGAAAAGAAAAGGCTCATATTTCATGGGACGGAGGGAGTAAAAGAAAGTGGAAGTTGAAGAAAATGAGTTATGTGATGTAATTTAGATAGCTTTCTTTTGAATTTGAAAAATGAAATGAGAAAAAGAAGAGAAATGAGAGCATAAGGGAATTAACTTGTTGATTGAGTCCAAAAATGGGTAGTGCTTGGTGAAGAAGGAAAATGAATTGATTTCATACTTGTTTTGAAGTAGGTATAAGGTTGGTGAATGATTTTGATTAGTCACTTAGCCAAATTTTTCCTCCTAAACCAATGTGCTTACATTACAACCCAAAGAAAGCCTTTTGTGATCCTTGATCTTGGATGACTCATTTTGCAATGGAGATATTAGACGATTTGCAAGCATATGGTGAGTAGATTGCATTGTGTGAATTCGTTGAGTGCATAACCATTCATTTGAGGGTTGAGTGATACACTTCCTTGTGAGTTTCAATTGTTGAAGTGTTGAGGTTGACATGCTTTTGATTTGTGTGGAATTATGTTAGTTATGCTTGGTTTTGGCTTTCAAAATGGTTTGTGTAATCTGAGGCACTTAGGATCCAAAGTTGCTACTCATTTCGATGTTTTTGTTCTTTATTTGAATATATTGTTTGGGACGGACAATGCTTAAGTTTGGGGGAGTGATAAACATCTATTTTCGTAGCAACTAAATGCGTTTTCTACCACTTTTTGCCTAGCTTTGCCGTTAAATATGATTTATTTTGCATTGATTTCATTACTTTGGTTGGTTTCACGCTTGGTAGAGTTTTGTGCATGTGTGTAGGTCAAACAAGGGATGTTAATATGAAATAGAAGGGTCGTGAAAGAGCAGAGTCGAAGAAATGGGACCGAAAAGTGAAAAACCGGACGAAAAGGAGCACAAACTGAAAATCGGCGCCTTAAGGGAAGAAATCGGCGGTCCACATGTGAAAACCGGCGGTTCATCCCTGAATCGCCGAGTGAACCGCCGAAAATCTCTCTAATGTTGTTCAAGGCAAAAATCAGAATCGGCGGTCGAATTGGGGCCTTCAGCCCAGACCGCCGATTTCGGTGCTTGGAGCATCGATTCTTGGGCCTGGACTGCCGGTTTTGCTAATTTTGCCTAAAAGTTGACAGTTTTGCCCTTTTCGCGTTTTTATCATTCTTTAACACTTTTTCCACCCTATATATAGAGGAGCTCGATCCCAAAACGTGGGGGATCTCACCTTAGCTTAGTTTTCCCTTTCCCAAAGTTTCCATTTAAGGTTTAAAACATTTGATAATCTTTATATTAGTTAAACAAGGTTGGATTTGAAGACTATTAGAAGATTTTTTCATTGGGTTCTTAGTATTTCAATTATGCAATTAATTCTCCTTTGTTTTGCTTTAATTTCATCCATGCCTAGCTAAATTTCCTTTGTTGGTTTTGGGGATTTGAGATGATTTGATGATGGAATGATCATAGCTTGTTGATTCTTTTTACTTTCTTCTAATTGAATGTGGGTTTGGAGCTTAATTTCATGTGGGAATTGTTGATCACCTTTCTTGCATGCCAAATGTTTGTAGAAATTCTTAGTATGTTTTTACATGCATGGAAATCAAATTGCACATCATGTATTGTTTTTAAGACTTAGGAAGTGACATTGCATGCATGGAAGCTTGAGTTCTATGATCTTTTTGGAGTTAATTCGTCGTCTCGAGTCTTAGCCGAGAGAGTCATCGAGTTGATCTACTTTTGCTATTTGTCGAGAGAGAATAGTGAATGGTTTTGTGATTGCTTCTCAATTACGAGATTAAAATTTAGTTGCATGAATTAGGAAGTCTCGATCAAGCCATCTAGAATCGGATTGAATCCCTAGAACCAACTCTATTTCCAATTTGTTCCTTGTTCGTTGATTAATCGTTGGTTTACTTGAATTTGCTTATTTGTTTCAATCTTATGTTCAAGTGCGTTAATTAGTCAACAATCATGTTGTTTGCAAAGCTTGAATAGTAGGAAGGTGCATAAATTTCGTTTTCAACATAAATTTGAGCTAATAGTCCTTGAGGATACGGTACTCGTTACTAGTGCTACAATAGCCCGTTAAAGTGCGGTTAATATTGCTTAGTCAAACTAGTGATCACTTTTTAGCGCCGCTGCTGGGGACTATTAAGAATTTATAGTGTTAATGATCTTTGCATTGAGAGTACTAGTTCAAGCATTTCTTGTTTTAAATTGTGTTGTGAATCTAAGTGTGTTCTTGGTTGGTTTGTGTAGGTGAATTGGTGCATGATCACAAGGAGAAATGGAGGAGAAATTGTTCCTTTAGACTTGGAGATTGAAGTCACCCATAAGCGAGCTAGCCGAGAACGAAGAATGAAAGCAATGGAGAACCAAAGGCCTAATAATATGGCTGACTTGGAGCGTTAAATGCAAGAACTCCGTCGTCAAATGAATGAGCAACAAGCTCAAAGGGATAGAGCACCACGGCCTCCAATCAACCAAATATTTGAGCCTCAAGTTAATATGTTTCAAGATGAAGGTTGGGGCAATCGGTGCAACGCCAACAACTTTGAGCTAAAGCCGGGGTTGATTAATATGATTCAAGCCGAGTCATTTGGAAAAGGGTTCAATGAAGATGCAAATGCTCATTTGAGTGCTTTTTTGGACGTTTGTGAAACCACCAAGATTCAAGGGGTCTCAAATGACGTCATTCGATTGAGGCTCTTCGGATTTTCGTTAAGGGACAAGGCCAAAGCTTGGTACAAGACCCTCGACCGTTCGGAGATCACCACTTGGGAGCATTTGTGCCGACTTTTCTTAGCCAAATACTTTCCCCTCTCGCGTGCTTAAAAGCTTATTTTGGACATCTCCCATTTCTCTCAATCGGAGGATGAATCAATCTATGAAGCATGAGAGAGATACAAGGAGATGTTGAGGAGATGTCCTCAACATAGGTTTTCAAAGGAGCAACAAATCTTGAACTTTTATCGAGGGCTTACTAATCATACACGGGAGGTCGTGAATGCCATCGCCGGTGGTGGCTTGACCAACCGACCTTATGAAGAAGCGGTTCGGATTTTAGAGGAAATGGCGGCCAATAGTTGCCATTAGCCTCAAGAGAGGAGTTCTTCAAAGAGAGTTGCTTCCATTTCGGATTTTAGAGAAAATGTTTTAAGCTAAACCGCCTCACCATGCGGTCCGTGCATGCGGTCGCATGCCAGACGACATGCGAAATGCGAAGAAAATTCAAAAACGGTTGTCCGTTCGGCATGCGGCGGCATGCCGAACCACGCAACAATTTTCAATCGACTCGTTCTCTCTCGTTTCAACTCCGATTTTGGATCCGTTTTCGCCTACGAATTCCTATCGAGCTTTAATTTCATCCTATCATGCTCAATTTAAATAATTTTGACTCCATTTTTCTTCAAATCAAATAAAGTACGAACGAGCATCATATTTCACAAATTAACAATACGTAACCACAAAACTCATTCCAAACATGATTTCCCAATACGCATTGACATCAATTAAGCTTATAAATATGAGAAAATCCATGTTTATCAATGGTCACTGCTGGGATTTTTGCATCTTCCATGGCTTTGCCTTCTAGCAAGTGACCATCCTTATTTCTAGTCAAGAATTTCACTATTGTGTGTTTATGTATATATGAATGTGTGTGTGTGTGTGTGAGATTTTGCTATACAATTTCATTATTTGATTGCTGCAGCCAAGAAGAATACCAAGGATGTTGGATTGATGGTGATGGTGAATATTGTCTCTGTGTTGCCAGCATATTATCTCTGTTCAAGAGGAATGCTCAAGAATGGGAAACAAAATTTTATAGAGTTGTTGTGACAATCCTAGTGTATCGGATTTGGTAAGAGTAGAATCATAGGAAGTTCCAGCTGAATTGAAATGAAGTTGAAGATATTAGGCAATGGATGGTGCCAACAACATTATGTAGTGCAAAAGATCCTAAACTAACTAGATTTATTCCTAGTTAGTTGTTTTCTTGTTTGTTGCATAAATAATGACCTCATTTTCACATTTTGAAAATTTGAATATTATGTCGAAATATTGTGTTTTACATTTTTTCATGTTTAGCTACTTTGTGCAATCTTTTTCGTTCATGCTTGAAGTGTTTTGGCTTTGTTGGAATGAAAGTAGCTTATGGGTAGAATTGGATGATTGAAATTTAGTCTTGAATTTTATCTTGAATACCAAACAGAAAAGCTTATTTATCTTGAGTTTAATCTTGACTACCAAACACACAGAAGTAGATAAATAATCACCATATCCTATGTTATTTAATCTTGAGTTTATTTATCGGCCTTTATCTTGACTCGCCTACCAAATATAGCCTTAAAGCTTGTTTCAAAGTATTTGCTTATTTTTATTTTTCTAAATTGTTGTAGATGAAACACGCCCAATTCGACTTGAGCACTATATACTACAAGGATAAATCATTGAGAATTAATCAAAACAATAAAGCTATTCGGTCACACAGTGACCAGCATACGCGTTAAAAAAGGAAAGTTGATTGTATTAATGGAAAATCACATTCCTTCCTAGGGGTTTATGATTCTCCAATTAGGGTATATTTCTATTTTTAAAACTTAATATTACAATATTTAACTTGTGTGGTCAGCTACAATCTTTATAATCATTAATAGCAAGGCCATATTCATTTTTAGAAACTTTTATTTTCAGTTTTTTTAATAATAAAATTCAGTTTACAATTCTGGAACTCATATATTTAAAATTATTAATTAAATAGAGAAATGTCAAGTTAATGATCATTTAATTTCACGCATAATTAATGGTAATACATAATGCATTACGATTTATTGTTCACCAACATAAAATATTCAATGGGTGATTCAATTGCTTATTTCTAGCAGTCTGCGAAACTTTTCACACCTAAAATAAATATTAATTATAAAAATTTAAATCTTTATCTTTACAACAACAACAACAACAACAACAACAACAATAATAATAATAATAATAATAATAATAATAGCAAAGCCGAGCTGCCATTTTGAGAAACTTATATTTTTTGTTTTTTTTTAACTTTTAAATTTGGAAATTATTAGTAAAAATGATACTACCATTTATAATTGACAATCATACCGTTATTAAAAAAATGTTACAAAATTAAAATTAATGACAACAAATTAATGTGTTTCCTTATTTCATAGTTTTTGTGCCTATATAATCCAAAATTATGCAAACAAAAACACTCACACTTCATTTTCTTTGTGTTCATTCATTTCGATATTCTCGACGCTCCATATTCCAAAATTGAGTTTTCGACCCTTAGCCACTCGGGTGCCATGAAGCCTAATTTGATATTAAAAATGATACTACACCGGGATTATTAGCATAAAAATTTTTCAATTTTGTTGGAGAAGTTAGTGCGGCCCCTTAGTTTGCAGTTCATGTCATCAAATATTTCCTTACTAGCTCTTGAAGCTAATAATTTGATAGGATTTCCGATTGTATTTTGTTGGTGTAAACAATATTGGATTTGTTTTGAATTGATTTTGCCATTTGAGTTTCATATGTTTAGGCATGATCCAATTATACTATAATAAAGCGCCCGATTTTATGTTTTTGGTAACTTTATTATTTCTCTCATTTAATCCTTTTCGTTTCAGCAAATAAGGTTTTAGTAACTAATCAATTAGTAGTTGTATATATTATGTCAAGACTAATGATGTAAATTTCAATTAGGGTGCCAATATACCACCGAGATCACAAATACATATACCCAGCCATCAAATTCTCCATTATGCAATTATTGAGCAAATTAAACACCTTAATAAAAAATTCATGACTCCCACTCTCGCTCTCAAATATTCTACGGATCTCTATGTAATACTATTCACTACATCGTCTTCAAAATTCAAAAAATTGAGAAATGAGACGTACAAGGTCTGGTTGTTTGGTGTTGTTGTACTTATGATCTCACTCTTCATTTATTTATTTACTTTTGTTATTATGTGTATTTTTATTGTTCTTATATCCATAACCACTCACTTTATTATGATCAATTTCATTTTACTATGTATCGTTTCACTTAAAAAAAAGATTTACAAAATACAATGAAAGTCCATAATCTACTTTTTATCCACGTAAATTAGATGAAAATATTTACATTTTAGAAATAAATATATCATATTTAACTATATATTAATATGAATTTTGGAGTTATTTTGTATGAAGAATATTTTTGTGAAAATAACATTGTTTGATTAACCTCTTATATTATTAATTAACTATAAATTGTATTTGCTTTAAATTTCGTGAATATAGTATTCCATTCGACTCATTTATATTGTCATCATTTTCTTATTTAATTGTTTCACTCATATTGTCATATTCCAAATAAAAAGACAAATTTAACTCTTCAAACTATTTCAAAAATGAAGAGACCTACCAACTTTCTATCTTTTTACACTTATTCTTAATTTCTGTGCCGAACAGTATCATGACCTTGCCCTACTTTAAACGGGACATTCCATTTCAATAGGTTGGAGGGAGTATCATATAATATAATGAGACAAATGGTGATATGTCATTAGTTATTATCTCATATCAAAATCTATCACTAGTTTGAATTTTATCAAATTTTGTCATAAGTTTACTTTTTGGACATTTTTGCCCTTATTTTTATCCTTTTATTATATTTAACAACATTCTCTCTCATACTTTTTGACTTTTCTCTTTCTTCTCTCTTCTTTCTCTCTCTTCTCTTACACATTTCTCTCTCTTCTTCTCTATTCTCTCTCTTCCCTCACGCATATTCCCTCTTTTTTTTTCTATTTTTTCTCTCTTTCTCTTTTTTTTTTTTTTAGTTTTCTTTAATGGTACACAGTACGCATTTCTAAATGCGTACTGGTACGCAGTACGCATTTAGAAAAACGTATTGCATACCTGAAGATTATTTTGTTATATGTGAGTATGAATTGTTTAATGCGTACCGAGTTTGTTGTTTAATGGTACGCATATATAAATTCGTACCTTATGTACCGAGTTTCTAAATGCGTAATGCGTACTAATACTCGGAAGATTATAAATGTGTTCAGATTAATTGAATATTCGTACCTATTGTGTCAAATTTCGTGGTACACTTGGTACGCAGTTACAATTGCATACCAAGTTTGCACATTAGAACGTGGTACGCCGGTACGCATTGACCAATTCGTACCTGCTTACCAAGTTCTGATGTGCAAACTTGGTACGTAATTGTAACTGCGTACCAGGTGTACCACATCTGAACTTGGTAAGCAGGTACGCGTTGGTCAATGCTTACCGACATACCTGTTTACCAAGTTAAGATGTGGTACACGTGGTACGTAGTTACAATTGTGTACCAAGTTTGCACATCAGAATTTGGTATGTCGGTGCGCATTGATCAATGCGTACCTGCTTACCAAGTTCAGATGTGGTACACCTGGTACGAGGTTACAATTGCGTACCAAGTTTGCACATCAGAACTTGGTATGACAGTACGCATTGACCAACGCGTATCTGCTTACCTACTTCTGATGTGGTACACGTGGTACGCAGTTATAATTATGTACCAAGTTTGCACATCAGAAGTTGGTACGCAGGGACCAATGCGTACCTCCTTACCAAGTTCTGAAGTGATACACGTGGTACGCAGTTACAATTGCTTACCAAGTTTGCACATCAGAAGTTGGTACGCCAGTACACATTGACCAATGCGTACCTGCTTACCAAGTTCTGATGTGGTACACGTGGTACGCAGTTACAATTGCGTACCAAGTTTGCGCATCAGAACTTGGTACGCCGGTACGCATTGACCAACGCGTATCTGCTTACCAAGTTCTGATGTGGTACATGTGGTACGCAGTTACAATTGCGTACCAAATTTGCACATCAGAAGTTGGTACGCAGATACGCATTGACCAATGTGTACCTGCTTACCAAAGTCTGATGTGGTACACCTGGTACGTAGTTACAGTTGCGTACCAAATATGTCTTTGACGAAGTATTAATTTGTTAGACAAGGTTTAAGAATTTAAGTCAGCTCAAAAAATTTAAGTCAACTAAAAAAAATTAAGTATACTAGGTTTGAAATGCAGAATGCAAATAAAATAGGTACGTATTTCCAATTACGTACCAATTTAACAAATATATTACTAGTACAATCGGTACGTATTTGCAAATGCGTACCAAGTGTACTTGTAAAATATGTACGTATTTTTCAATCACGTAATAGTATACAAAAATATTATTGGCACACTCGGTACGTATTTAAAAATGCGTACCGCGTGTACCTGTATTTTACTTGATAATTCGGTACGTATTTGCAAAAACGTACCGAGTTTTCTGCAATATACTTGTGAACTTTGTACGTATTTGCAAATGCGTACCAAGTGTACTAGAATATGCTTGGTAATTTTGTACGCATTTGCAAATGCGTATCTCGTTCCAATTTATATGCTTCGAAATTAGGTACGCATTTATAAATTCGTACCAAGTTTAATCATACAATCGCATAAACAAATGTCAGATTCACAAAAAATCATACAAATGCATACATTCACATCAATCGAATGCAAAAATTCACCATGCATAATCTTAGAAACCAAAAATGAACCATCCACAATTACAAACTAAAACGTTAGAAATCAAAAATGTGTGTGTAGCAGTACGTATTGTACAAAACGTGCTGGTACACCTAATTCAAACTAGTACGTATTTCTACATATTCATGTAACTAATATTGTAACGAATTGTTTACAAAAGAAATTAAAGCAAATTATTTGCAAATAAGAACTAGAGATTCACTAATCTCGAATGTGGTTGTCAATGCTATTACAAGTGTTCTTTTCATTCATGCTATAAAAATAGATGCTTTCTGCCACGACCACCTACATAAACAAAAACAAATTATAAGTGGCTCAAAAAATTGAAGTACACTAGGCTCGAAATGAAGAATGCAAATAAAATAGGTACGCATTTGAATTACGTACTAATTTAACAAATATATTACTGGTACAATCGGTACGTATTTACAAATGCGTACCAAGTGTACTTGTAAAATATGTACGTATTTGCAATCACATAATAATAAATAAAAATATTACTGGTACACTCAGTACGCATTTAAAAATGTGTACCGCGTGTACCTGTATTTTACTTGATAACTCGGTACGTATTTATAAAAACGTACCAAGTTTACCGACAATATACTTGTGAACTTTGTACGTATTTGTAAATGCGTACCAAGTGTACCAGTAATATGCTTGGTAACTTTGTACGTATTTGCATATGCGTATCTCGTTCCAACTTATATGCTTCGGAATTAGGTACACATTTATAAATTCGTACCAAGTTTAATCATACAATCGCATAAACAAATGCCAGATTCACAAAAAATCATACAAATGCGTATATTCACATCAATCGGATGCAAAAATTCACCATGCATAATATTAGAAAACCAATAATGAGGCATCCCCAATTATAAACTAAAATGTCAGAAATTAAAGATGCGTATGTACCACTACCAGTACGTATTGCACAAAACGTACTGATACACCTAATTCAACTAGGCACGTATTTATAAATGTGTACTGCGTACCAACGGGGTTTTAACAGCAAAAACAGCAGCTCTGCAACAACATAAACAAATCGAAAATCTGCACAAATACATCAAAATCGCTCAGAATTCAACCCAAATACACTATAAATCATTAAAAACTATACAAAAAACCTATATAATGACTAAAAACAAGTCTAAAAAAATCATAAATTAAAAAAAAAAAAAACTCATTTACCCTAATTTTAGATCTAGGGATTTCCGACGAGATCTATAGATCTGTGGTGGTTCTAGATGTTGCATACGGCGGCGGAAATGAGCGGCCCCTCATTGTCGGCTGGTGCCTCCCGTTTTTTGCTTTTTGGTTCGTGGCGACGTCGGGATACAGAAGGAGAATGGTACACTTTTGGCTTCTACATGGCGGAGTTGAGGTGGTTGACGACGTCGTGATGGAGACGGAGAATCCGAAGCGGCGGAGAAGAGAGCGGATGAGAGAGGACGAGCACAAAGAGAAATGAGAGGGAAGAGAGAGAAAGTGAAAGAGAGAGAAATGAGGAGAGAGAGAAATGAGACAAATAAAAACTACTATCCACTAAGGGTATTTTCGTTAATTAGGGTACAATATTACTCATTTTTTTATCAAAAGTGAACTTTTGATAAAATTTGATAAAAACATGTACCATAATGACATATAAATTCATTTCCTCTAATATAATCCCCATGCATCGCTTGAGTATAGTACTAATATATCTGAATAGCACTATCCTAATTAAAATAAGCCCCGAAAAAAGTGGGATTTTAAAAAGTCGGGCCCTCTTATGGTTTGAACTTTGAAGTGACAACACATTTTTTAAAATGAACTTGAAAACTTCAAAACGAGAGAGGAGAGAGAGAGAGAGGACTGTTCCGAGAAATATTGGCCCAGTAGGAAGCCCAAATAATAAGTTAGCTTTTTTGCTTAATATAAAAAGGGAAATAAAAAAAGGAGGGGAAATGAAAAATATTTTCCTGTAAAATCAGAACGGGAAAAAATTGAATTCCGTGGAAAGAAGAGACAGGGGGCAGCTAGGGTTTCAATTCAACAACCCCAAATTTCTCGAAAACGACACCGCAGCTGGGAGCTCTCGTCCACCTCCATCGCCCTCAGCTTCAACGAATAGTGATTTTCTAGCTAGCTATCGAGTTAGGTAAATTTGTTCAGGTCTTTGTTTAGGGTTTCCCCGAATAAAAAATGGGGCAACTGAAAAAGGGAGAGAAAATATTCTCTATTTGTTTTTGAATCTGTCTCCTTTTGTATAGGTAGGAAAATAGAACAGAATGGATTATGGTGTGCCCGACCAAAACGTCGCCGTTTATGGCGAAGATGAGCCTCAGTATGAAGGGCATTACGACGCAGAAGAGGGGAACTATGGTTCAATTGATAACATAGATGATAGTGCAGGCATAAAGCATGATTCTTCGTCGTCTGCAGGGTTAGTTTGTGTTAGCTTAGTCTTGTGTCAAGTTAGGTCTCAAAACATGTTAGAAATTCAAAATGCTTTGATTAGTTTGGTATTGTTGCTGTATTATGAGGGGTGAGATCGAGGGTTTGGGTTCGATCCCCAAGAAAAATAAGAGGATGTGAAGAAATTCTAGTAACTGTTGGTTTTTTTGTTGTCATAGAAAACTTTTCGTCGGCGGCATTGCTTGGGAGACTTCTGAAGGTAATTATCGTTATCTACCTCTTTCCTCTTGTTTGTTAAATTTTACTTTTGTTGCATGATTTAAGAGAGAGAGAGAGAGAGAGAGAGAAAGTGTAATGCATATCGTTCACTTTTTTTCTGTTTGCTGATTGTTAGATCGTTCTTTGCATGAACTAGAGTGACAATGACTTTGCACTCGCAAAAATGAATTGAGGATATTGTTATTGCAATTTCTATTTGTAGTATTTGTTTTTCTAAGCAAGTTTATCTTTGGTTTTTAAGTTTACAGTTCCCTGAAAGTTTGTAATGGAACATTCAGGCAACACCTAGAATCTCTACATATACAGTTCTCTGATTCTAATTGTTGTTATTCAGGCTTGTGAATTTGCATGTGTTTTTTTTTTTCTTCTTTTTTTTTTCTTTTTTATATTCAACTTCAGGTGCTGAAATCTGCAACTTCAGTTGATTTATAGTAAAGTACCGAGTTGAGAGAAAAAAATTATGATGATTTTCTCAAGAATATAATATGATAATGCTTGCTTGTTCTGAGTTTTTCAAACTATTGTAGCTATTTCTGCTCTAGCTTGGACATCTTCTAACAAACTTTTTCGTTCTGAGTTTTGTTAAAGATGATAAAATTTGTTTTTTTGGGGGGTCTAAATTTGATATGTAGATTCAATCATCTTGTCCCATGGTTATTTATGTGTACTTTCAAAGATCATAACCTTGGCTGCTAGGCTAGATGGATTTGAAATTAGTACTCCCAACTCACCATAAGAATTGAAGAAATAGCTTGAAATGGATACCTACGGATTTGAAATGTATCGTTTGAATCTATACAAACAAGATCAATGAATTTGTTTCTAAGGCTTCATTGCAGCAGTTCATAATTAAGAATCATTTGCTTGTAGTGTGGGTCTGTGGCAGCTTGTATAATGCAAAATGCAATCACATATTTCTTGGTTGTGTGCAATGCGAGTAGGCTATCAACTCATATACGTCTTTAGATATATGCATACTGTGAACTACTATGTTCATCGTTATGCCAATGGTTCCACTATCATACTAATTATTACGAACAGATGGGTAATAGCAACAATCTATAAATATGCTGTTTTGAAACTTGACCTACCACTTGTGCTGTGGGCATTATGTCCATGTTGTAATGCCTGGATTCTTACATATAATAATGGACAAAGCAATATCTCTTGGCTGGTCCTATTGGATTTTTATTAATACAGCTGCTTGATGTCTGAAGTAGGATCTTAGAAGATAATTGTGCTTATATTTTGTTCAATATTCTTTGCAGATTCGTTTAACAGGTATTTTAGCAAGTATGGAGACATCACAGATTCTGTGATAATGTTGGACAAAATATCAGGAAGGCCTCGTGGTTTTGGATTTGTAACTTTTTCTGATCCAGAAACTGCTGACAAGGTTTTACAGGAAGAACATGTCATTGATGGTAGAGCGGTAAGAATTTCGTAATAATCTCACTGAGAACATCTAGGTTTTATCACATATCATTATTATTTTATTGGAAACTGTCGCCATAGGACCTTACTTTTGCACTACAAAACAGGTTGAAGTAAAGAGAACAGTTCCTAGAGAGGATATGCAAGGTAGTAGAGGAGTTTCAAAGACAAGGAAAATATTTGTGGGTGGCCTTCCATTGTCATTAAATGAAGGTAAATCCTGTCTGGCATGAGTTATTATTTCTTTAGAATATTGAACTCCTTGTTGATCAAATATTTGTTAACACTATGTTGTAGATGATTTGAGGGACTATTTCTCTTCCTATGGTAACATTGTGGAGCACCAAATCATGTTGGACCACAAAACTAATCGGTCTAGGGGCTTTGGATTTGTAACCTTTGAAAGTGAAGACTCTGTTGAGAAAATATTCACTGATGGTCGAATGCATGAACTTGGTGGAAAACAAGTGAGTCTATGATCTCTTGTATTATTGCACTTAAGGTGCTGTTAGGTTACTGACCATCTTATATTAAAATGTATAGGTTGAGATAAAGAAGGCTGAGCCAAAGAGGTCAGGGTTTGATAATTCAAATGAAGGTCGGTTTCGTCGTGGAAGCAGCAGCTCTAGATCATCTGGAAATTATGCTGGTGGTTCAGAAGGTTTTGGCAGTGGCTACGGCGGTAAAATGGGGAGAGGAGGAGGGGGTTATGGTGGTTATGGTAGCTATGGTGCTTACGGTGGTTATGGAAACTTCCCTGGAAATTATGCTGGTGGGGCTTCGGGATTTTATGCAGCAGGGTATGGTGGATACGGCTATGGTTACGGATTTGGTGGACCAATGTATGGTGGTGGTGCATATGCAAGTAGTGGCTTTGGAGCTCCCGTTGGTTATGGTGGAGCTGCTGGATATGGTGTGGGTAAAGGCTATGGTGGCCCAGGTGGTGGATATGATGGCGGTAAAGGCTTTGGAGGTAGCAGCAGTGGCAGTAGTGGAGGGTATGGCCCCGTGAAAGGCTATGGAGGTGGTGGTGCTGGTGGCGCGAGTGGTGGTGCAGGTGCTGGTGGAGGCGGAGCAGGTGCTGGTGGATATGGAGGCAGCAAAGGTTATGGCAATGGTAATGGTAATGGCACGAGCGGCCGTTTCCATCCATACCGGAAATGATCCCTGCTAAACTTCTAGAGGTAGATGTTCCGGTTTTTCGTTAACTGTAGGGGACCGATATGCTAAGAAAAGTTGCTTCTTTTGATTTTTTTTCTAATTTCGTTTTAAGTAGTAGGGGTTTTATTTATATACTAAATTATGGTGCCACTGGATGGTTGGAAGTCTGATCCTGTCAAAATTATTTTGCACCTTGTAAAGCTTGTCATCTTTACAAGATATTGTTGTATATCTAATTCAAAATTTCCTAAATCAAGTAACTCGTACCCTAGTTGAAGAACAAATTCATTGTACACAACAAATTGGGTACATATTTGTAAATGTGTACTGTGTACCCGAAGGTGTTTGCATGGTATGCAATACGTATTTATAAATGTTTACTGCGTACCTAAGTGTGGTTACTTGGTAAGCAGTACGCATTACACATTACGCATTTTTAAATGAGTATTGCATACCATCCGAATACCTTTAGTTAGGCAGTACGTTTTTACAGCAAATAGCAACTCTGCAACAACAAAAACTAACCATAAATGTGCACAAATACTTTGAAATCGCTTGAAATTCAATTCAAATACATTAGAAATCTTTAAAAACTATACGAAAAATCTATAAATGACTGAAAACAAGTTAGAAAAAAAAAATCAAAAATTGAAAAAATTAAAATAAACTTATTTACTCCAATTTTAGATCAATGAATTTTCGGAGACAATAGTTGGTGTGGTGGTTATGGATGTTGCAGACCGCGGCGGAAATGAGCCGGGATGAACGAATAACGGAGAAGAGAAGAGAGAAGAAGTGGTGAAATAATGGTAGATGAATGACGAGAATGAAGAAGAAGACGACGACGGCGGCGGCAACGGCGGAATGGCCAGTAATGAATAATGGCTAGTAATTGAAGTTGCTTCTGCAATTAACTCTGAAATCTATCATTTCCATGCTTGATTCTAATTGATATTATCACATGTCTCCCAGTTGTTGCATCATAATCAATTTCTTGTGAATTTGTTGGTGAGTTTAATTCGTGAATAAGTGATTCTTGACTCTTCATTCTTAATTCTTGATTGGGATTATATAGAGATTTGAGAACTTTATTTACTTACTCTCAACTGATTGTAAAGATTTGAGAGCTTTAATTGCTGATTTGATGAATAAATAATTGAAATTCTTGATTGAATGAGTTGTTGGTGAAATTTGATTTGAGCTCTGGATTGCATGTTTTTGCAATTACTGATATTATCTTCTTGTACACTTAACAGATAATATTCTCTTTCCCTTATTGAACCTATGTGTCCTAATTGGGATGCATTAATTGATTTTGTGTTAAGTATTAAGGTCAGGTAGCCTCACCTATTTGATGAAGTTAAAGGAGAGCAGAAATAAGTTACTCTTATTGTTCGTGTTTCCGAAGAAGTAAGTTACGAGCTGGGATCACACAACTAAGGATGAGGTCAGCAGCGTCGTGGAATGATTGAGAAGTAAGAGCATAAGAACGAGACGCGGATTATAGAGTATCTCATAAACCCTGTAAGTAAGGTTTGCTTGAAAATTAAACTCAACTTCTTTGATAAAAATAAGTTCGATGGCATATCTCATTTGCATTAATGTGTACTCGGTTTTTGATACTAAGTGAAAGAAAATGAACTTGATAATTGCATGAAAAATGACAAAGTCTGTTTTAGATAAGAAATGAATACACAAAGACGTATGAAGGCGTTATATGTTCATTAGAAAGGGTAACTTAGAGATTTTTTGTATATGTGTTGCGTCAAGAGTTTACAAAGTCATAATGAAATATGAGACTGAAAATGAAGTTTGCCCGTCTATGTGATATTGTTGGTTTATAATGGAGCTTTGGCTAATGTAATGAAACGTTCATGAAAGAGTTATATTTAGTAGTAGTTTTGTGATTGTTTCCTTGGCTATGTGCTTACTTGAGCCGAAAGCTTGGATAGAAAAAAAAAAAAAGAATCAATTCGCTATTTGAAAAATTCTATCTTGGTGCTTGCTGTTTTCTTTTTGCGATTGTGATAATTGTACTTGATACTATGTGTGATTGTGGCATTCTTGAATTTTGTGATAAAAAATAGTATAATCAAGTCAAAATTTATCAGCTCACTCGATGTCTTAGAATAATTGTACTGTTTACACCCTTGCATACTTGGCATGTTAGAGTTGTCTTGAATATTTTGACGAAGCATGGGGGAAATTTGAAATGATAATCCCCCAGAAAATACTACTAACATATTTTACAGATACCAATCAAAAGCCAATTCATGGGCTGCGTATCAAAGTCGAACACAAGGGTCATGAAGAGATCTTAAAGGATAAAGAGATCTGCCAATGTAACCTGATGCGCAATGGCCTATTGCCTCAATGACCTGAATCTCAGCCACCCAATCTATTGTATGACAGACTTTTAGTGATATATTGTAAGAATCAATCTTACTCCGAGTGACAACTAAGAAATGAAGTCAATCGGAATAGGGGGGGTGATGGTCCCGAAACGAGTTCTGGTGTATGGGGGGGGGGAGGGAATACACCAGATAAAACTTTTAAAAACAACTCTTGAAAAACAATCACAACCGAGTAAACAGGGACTCAGCTGGATTCACAACTGAGTAAAAGTACTCAGTTGGAAGAGTGGTGCTGTGCGGAATGTGGTGGAAAATAACAACTCGTAAAAAATATAACTCACGCTTTTATGCAAGGTTGGTCAATAACCAAGTCGGTTGATATGGAAAGATGCAGTTTGTATGCAGGTTAGTTAGTCAGTTGAATATGCAATAAGTAACTGAAAAATAAACACAACACACAAGAAATTACGTGGTTCAGAGAGAACTCCTACGTCCACGGGGAGTTGTGAGTCCACACAACTCAGTCCAAGTTCATCTGGACAAACCACAAAGCTTACGCGGACTTTGCAACCGTTGAGATAAGTTTACGGGTACTTATCAACCTTACAGATAAGTTTACGGGTACTTATCAACCTATCTACTCAGTTACGGGAAGAGTAGGGTCCTAACAACCTTTTCAGGTGTAAGAAAGTGTGGGTTTCCAACTAATAGCTCGAACAAGAAGTGAGCTATGATCTAACACTCTACGAACTCTCAACTAATGATGTTCTCAAGGTTGGATCGAAAAATACAAAGACAGAATCTAACACTCTAGAACTCTCAACTAATGATGTTCTTAGAGGTTTTGCTTGAGTGCAGAATGAAGTTGTTCTTTCGCTTGTATATCTCTTCTCACACTTGTCTTTCTCGTGAGTCTTGGTGAATGAATGAAGGCCTCTATTTATAGGCGGAGAGAATCAACTAGCCGTTGGAGGAGCCGTTGATCTCTGTTCTTTGATAGCGATGGCTTGTCTCTCATCTCTGCAGACTTTCCGGATTTGGCAACTGCGCGCTTCTGCTTTCCATCTGAGACAACCTTGTGTTGGGCCAAATGAGGTAATGACAGAGAGTCAAACCTTCACGTGACTTCCTTATTTGAAATTCAAATCTTAACCTTTGACCTCCAACATTTGATAGTCGGTTGAGTCGATTGATCTTCATCTGATTGGTCTTCAGCTGATGTTCTATCTGAATGCTTCTGTCTGAGTAAGAACAGTTGAACTCTCAGCTGACTCTGAACTTCAAGCTGTTGATCTAACTGATTGAGTCCTACAACTGATGTTCTATCTTGAACGCTCAGTTGTCTTTCTTGTATTTGACTCTGATCAGTTAGCTTCGAACGCTCAGTTGTCTTTCTTACAACTGATGTTCTCTTGCATCTTCTCCCTTTGAATACTTAGCTGTTGTTCTGAGACTTGAACGCCCAGGTGTTTTTCTTACACCTGATGTTCTATCCGAGTGAAGCCTTGTTGCCATCTTCAGCTGGAGTCCTGTAAAGATAAAATCTTAACAATGCTCAAACAGCGAGCCTAACTACCAACATTAGGATCTGACAATATCTACTCGGTTGGGGTCAGTTGGTTTTGGAATCAATCAAAACTTTTAATAAATTTCCCAACAATTTCCCCCTTTTTGATGATGCCAAACCCTTATAAAAAAAACTTTACAGATCAAATTGATCTCAATCCTACTGACCTATCCAAAATCTCAGCTGAAATTCTAGACAGTCTATAAGATTAAAACATCAAAGGGTTAGCACAGATATAACATGATATTGAAATAACTTTGCGATTCAGAGCTTGGACAATGAGAGATTGTACGTCAAGTTGAATCGTATAACTGAATAGTTTTTATTACAGCTGATGGTTACAAGGTAAGCACAAAATCAAAAAATTACATCAGTTGCTCAAAAACTAACTGAGCTAAAACTTAAGCCCATACTTGCTAAAAATTCTAACAAAAATTTCTCGCTTAGCTTCTGACTCCTTCGATATGTCAACCCCGTGCTCTCGGCAAACTTGTCTTGCCTCAGCTGCTATTTTCTGTCGGTTGGGGTTTCGAGAGTCTGGGAGGAAGGGAGGCCGATAAGTAACCTTCTGAGGGACCGGAACTGTGTTCAAGTCCAGTTTTGCTTCTATCATGGCTCGTTTGAACTGGCTGAACATGCCCGGGTCCCCAGTGTGCAGCTCGGTCAGCGCTTCCTTGAAAGCTCTCCTCGGATCATCAGTTGTGAATAGCTTCCTATAATAGAAGTCATTCACAAACTCCTGCTTGAACGACTCCCAGTCCTCGTTCCACTCGGCTGGCATCCACTTATCTACATGCCTGAACCGACTTTGGACCTTAACCTTCCCTGGCAGCCTCTGTTGCTTCAGCCGAGCTTCAGCCTTAACCTGATGTTTGTCTATTCGGCGACGGCTGCGGGAGGCGATGTTCCGGTCCAAGTTCTTAGTCACTTTGTCCAGCTCATCCTCGAACTGGTTGACTCGCTTAGCTTGGCTAGCTGCGAACTTCTTAATCCAGTCGGGATTCATGTAATCCTTCTCTGCAACATCCATAGCCTTGGCAGCAGTAATACACTCTTCGGTTGTGATACCGTCGAGTTCTGAATCAAGCTCGGCTGTGATCTCGGCTATGGAGTTGTAGGAAACTCCAAACTGCTCCGCCTGCTCCAAGTCTTTTGCCATTTCAGCTCCACCTACGTCGGTTGGCTTGGGAGCAGATTTCTTCTTCTGGGCTATCCTCCTCTTTGGCTGAGATTTTGCAGCAGCTGGAATCTCTTCCTCAGCCTGGGTCTCATCTTCCCCCTGCATCTCAACATCCCCAGTCTTCTCTTCCCCGTTTTTGGCATCAGCAACAAGGCTTGCGACTGAGCCATCCAGAGAGGTGAGTTGCTATTCAGCTTGTTAGATGCGGTTGAAGAGTTCATCAACCGCGCATTCTACTCCAACCTTCTTCGCCAGTTCAGAGTCATGGCGCTCTTGTTCGGCTTTCCTCAATCCAGCGAATGTTTCATTGACCTCGGTTTGGAAAGCAACGAACTCAGCCCAGCGTGACTCGAACCGAGACTCTCATTCTTCATCCTGAGTCTGTTGGGATTTGGCGAGGTTGGAATCAGAAATGGATTGGAGGACATTCAGTTCGGACTTGATCCCCAGAACAGTTGACTTCAGATCAGAAATGTCTTGGCTGGAGGAGGTTGAGAATTTGTTCAGCTTTATCTTCAGTGAAACATTCTTCTCCAGCAGCTGCTTGTTCTTCTCCTCGTGTGCTTCCAACATCCTCAGCTGATCTTCTTTGTTTTGCTGGAAGTTGGCAAGCATCTCCATCCGTAGCTGGTTCACCCTCTCAGCTATCAGCTCGCAAATGTCTTCAGTTGAGGGTGCTGGCTGATTAGCTGGAGCTTGGTGTTCAATCAGAGCTGGCTGGTCAACTATAACCATGGCTTGACGGTTTGCCAGGTACAGTTGAAGCTCTTCTTCTTTCTTCTTGGCGGCTGCAGTGGCTGCATCAAGATCATCAAGAAAGTCAGCAGATTTTGCAAGCATGTTGTCCAGGAACTTGATGCAATCTTGTTCAGCCTTCTCCCTGGTATCTTTGCCTTCCACCTTGCTGAGGTCCAGACGGCGCGTCAGCAGTGCCACTTTGTTGTTGTAGGCAACCTCCAGATTGGTGTAGTCAAAATAATCTCGGATGCGTGACTTGTCTGCCTTCAGCTGGTACGCTATCTTCCTTCACATACCAGTGACTGAAGATGAGGTTGAACTGGTATAGCAGCTCGATCCCAAGCGTAGCAAAAATTGGCATGTCGCGCGCTTTAGGGAACATCCCGATCAGCTTCTGGAAGCAGTAGGCCACCTTGCCTTCATGCTCCATCGCGACGGCCTGACGATCAGCTTCGTCATCGATTGGGGAGGGAGATAGATTCTCATAAGGCATCGGTTCAAAGGTTTCATCAATGTTGGCCAAAGAGGCGGTCTCAACATTGGCATCGAGCTGGGAGCTCGGAATTTCGGATTCTGTGGGGAGGGAGAAATCAATTGGTTCATCAACATTGGCCGAAGAAATAGTCTCAAAGTTGGCATCGAGCGATGAGCTCGGAATTTCTGGCTGTGTGTCGGTTGTGAGAGCGAGAGGCTCTTTGAGCGGTACGGCATCAGCTCCTGCCGTGGGGGAGGTTGGAATGTCTTCAGCTTCCTCAGAGGAGGAAGGGCATCCGAGGTCAGATCTGTTTCCATCCCTTCAGCCTCATCAGTTCCAGCAGCGCGAGGAACAATCTCGAAGGCAGCTGCCTCAGCTGAGTGGCTCTACTCGGATGGCTCCTCAGCTGGTGCCGTCTCAGCTGGCGTCTCCACAGCTGGTACCTCCTCCTCAGCTGGCGTACCCTCAGCTGGCACATCCTCAGCTGGAACCTCCTCAGCTGGTACTGCGACCGTTTTCTTGAAGCGAACTCTCAGCTTCTTCTTGGCAGGCTCCTCAGCTTTCTCCTTCTCAGACTCAGCTCATTGTCAGCGACCAGCTTTCGATTTTGTGGGGCGGCTGACAGCTGGTGGCATCTCCTCAGCTGTATCCCTTTCTTCAGCTGTCTTCACAGCATCCTTCTTCTCCTTAGGAGTATAAACACTCCTAACTACATTCTGAGCTTTCTTCGCTGTTGGGAACAGCATCATCTTCTTCACGGGGGTCTCCTCGCATTCCTCCCAGACCATGTTCTGACCCTTGGTTGCGAGCAGGATCAGAGCGGAGATTTTGCAACAGAAGTTGAGAGTTCCCTTGACACTCAACAACTTCTCCCCGGATTCAGATGTGGTCTCGGAGATCTTTTGCCTCTCCACAGTCAGCTGGTGTTCAAAATACTTGTACCAGTCGACGTTGTGCTTGTGTTTGTGCTCCAAAGCAATCAATTGCTTGAGCTTCGGTCGGCTGATGTCTCCGAAGGCACCACTGTAACCGAACACGACCTTGGAGACAACATCGAACAACAGTTGATGCTCCAGCTTCAACTTCGTCCTCTGCATGTTACTCTTCAACTTTTCCGAAGTGATGAGAGCACTCTCCAGAAACTCATCGGCTTCCGTGTCGGTTATGTTGTCGATGGTGTCTGTGGCGGTATGACTTGGCGAAGAATATCGGAAACTGCAATGGGGACGGTGACACGGTGAATGGTTCTGGCCGGAACGTCCCGTTGACGGCAAGAAACTTCTGTAACTACTCCATCCCTGCTGTCGATGGGCGATTGCATATTCACGTAAAACTCTCCTACCTGGCGCCTGAGAAGATGGGAGGGGAAGAGCTTCGCCCATTCTAGTAGACCGCTTTCCCTGAGAATATCGGCGAGGGGAGACAGCACAAGCGACTCCAATTCATCCTCTGAAAGGATCTGCTCAAAGTGTATCTTCGAAATCAGCAAGTCGAACGATTTTTCATAAGATGTGGGGACTAGAGAGGGTCCGGAGGAAGCCATTTTCTTTCCTTTGAGTGCCATTTAATACGTCTGAGAAGGTATATATAAGAAGGAAAGAAAAAAACTTGCAGTAAATGGTTAGACAAAATCTGAGAAGATGATGAACAGTTACTGCAGATAAACACGAATGAGGAAGGTAAGAGATCACTTCCTGATTTTCCGCCTTTTATAGGTTTTAGGCTCGGTTGAAATCGACGGCTAGGGTTAAATGGCGCGAATCCATCAACGACTGAGATTACGCGACTGTTGACTAGCTTTGACTTGACGTCATGAACCGAGTTCCAACCAGCGCGTGAGAAGGTGAACTGTTTTTCATGTCAGCCCAGTCGCACTATAAAGTAGGCTATTGATGTTCAGCCGTACTTTACATTAAATGCGGCATGATGGCTATTTTAATGTAACTGACATGCTCAGGAATGTTTGAATTTATTTCAAACATTCTCATTTAAGATCATAACACCTTCAGCCATAAATGTTACCTGCCAGCTGATGTCGGAATCAGCTGTGTTCACCTGTCAGCTGATGTTGGAATCAGCTGTGTTCCAATGTTGCGGCATACCATCAGCTGACTCGAGTTCGTCTGTTCAGCTGACGTCTGATGTCTTCGGTTGGCGATCCGCATCCGAGATTCCCCCTTCATCTGAGCTTCCCCCTCAGATGGATATCTATCTCTTCACCTGTGTTGGTTCCTCATCTGATGGATCCAACAATCCAAGTAGATCACACAACATCTTGAACCGCGCTTCGACTAGAGGTTTAGTGAAGATATCAGCTCTCTGAATCTCAGTTGGAATCTTCTCCATGGAAACATCCTTCTTCTCAATATGATCTCGGATAAAATGATGTCGGATGTTGATGTACTTCGTCCAAGAATGGTGAACAGGATTCAAAGAGATAGCAATGGCACTTGAGCTATCACAATGAATGGGAACCTGTCCAGTTGCTACTTCATAGTCTCGCAACTGTTGCTTGAGCCACAACACCTGTATGCAATAGCTACCGGCAGCCATATACTCTGACTCGGTTGTAGAAGTGGCAACACATGCTTGTTTCTTGGAGAACCACGAAACTAGCTTGCTTCCCATGAACTGACAGTGTCCAGATGTGGACTTCATGTCCAACCGATCTCTGGCTAGATCTGCATCTGAGTATCCAGTCAGTTGGATATTGTCATCAGTTGGATACCACAACCCAACATTAAATGTACCCTTCAGATACTTGATGATGTTCTTTGCTGCCAACATGTGTGCTTCCTTCGGTTGAATTTGGAACCGAGCACACACTCCAACCGCGTAAGATATGTCTGGCCGACTGGCGGTTAGATATAGCAAAGAACCGATGATCCCTCTATACTTACTGGCATCCACGAGCTTTCCCTCAGTTCCAGGTTCAATCTTCCAGTTAGTATTCATCGGAATCCTTGTGATCTTACTTGTCTGCAATCCGAATTTGGTGATGAGCTCCTTTGTATATTTGGACTGATTGATGAAAGTCCCGTCTGGTAACTGCTTCACTTGTAGTCCAAGAAAATAGTTCATCTCGCCCATCATCGACATCTCGAATTTCTCCTTCATGAGATTTGAGAATTTTTCACACAGCTCCTCTGACTTAGAACCGAATATGATGTCGTCAACATAGATTTGCACAACAAGTATATCTTCTCCAACTTTGATGGTGAACAGTGTTTTGTCAACTGACCCTCGTTTAAACTCTGAGTTCAGAAGAAAACTACAAAGAGTGTCATACCAAGCCCTGGGTGCTTGCTTCAATCCATAGATTGCTTTCTTCAACTTGTACACTCTTCCATCTCAGTCTCAAAACCGGGAGACTGTTCAATATATACATCTTCCTTAATATCTCCGTTGAGGAAGGCACACTTCACATCCATCTGATAGACCTTGAACTTGTGAAATGCGGCATAGGCTAGAAAGATTCGGATGGCTTCCAGCCTTGCAACTGGCGCGAAGGAGTCCTCGAAATCGATTCCTTCTTGTTGGCAATATCCCTGAGCTACCAACCTTGCCTTATTCCTCACGATGAATCCAATGGCGTCTCTCTTGTTCTTGAAAATCAGTTTTAATCCAATGACTTTGACACCATTTGGTCTTTCTACCAACTCCCATACACAGTTGCGTAGAAATTCATTCAGCTCTTCTTGCATGGCTGTTGTCCAGTGAACACAGTTGAGAGCTTCCACAACATTCTTCGGTTCTGGCACATCAGCTACGAAGCAAGATATCATGGCAACATCTCCAGCTTGCTCGAACTCCTCAAGAACTGCCAACTCCTCAGCATATTGGGCATAAGTGTTGGAATCTTCCTTGGTTGAATCTGGATTTGCAACTCTGCTCTATGTACGCACACCTTCGGTTGGATCCCCGATGATGTTGTCAGAGGAATGATCTCCATACCATCTTCTGTTGCGTCTTCCTACTTCTTCCAACATTGGTTGTTCCGTGAATTCAACTGATGGTGAATCCTGAGCTGTGGGAGATGCTGGAATCTTCTGAACTGGTGATTGATCAGCTGTTGAGTCCGGATCCTCAACATTGACAATATTTTGAACCGGACTTGGTTGGGCTTCGGATGCTGATGCAGTTGGAGTGACATCTGCTGGAGTTCCCCCTTGAGATGAACTGGGGTCCTCGCATTCATCTTCAGAGGAGTAAGGATCATCATCCTCGGTTGCCTATACCAATGGTTCAGCTAGATTCTTTTCTCTTAGAGCCTGCGATCTGGTGAGAACAGGTGGAACTTGTGGATCAGCTTGTTGTCCTTTAGCCTGTTCCCTGCACTCAAAAGTAGATTCATCAAAACTAACATGAGGTGTTATCTCCACAACACGAGAGCTATTGTTGAAAACTCTATAAGCCTTGATTCGAGCGGCATATCCGAGAAATATGCCTTTCGAAGCCTTGGCATCAAAAGTTTTCAACTGAGTCTTCCCATTGTTGTGAATATAACACTTAGAACCAAATACGCGAAAATATGAAATATCAGGCTTCCTGCGTCTCCATAGCTCGTATGGTGTCTTTCCCAACCGCTTGGTTAGAAGAGACCGGTTCTGGGTGTAGCAGGCTGTGTTGATGGCCTCAGCCCAAAATCTCTTTGGCAGAGCTGAGCTTGTCAACATGGATGTAGCTGCATCCTTCAGCGTTCGGTTCCTTCGCTCGGCTACTCCATTCTATTGCGGAGTACGCGCAACTGATGTTTGATGAGTAATTCCATGCTTCTCGCAGTACTCAATGATGGTTTCATTTAGAAACTCGGTTCCACGATCTGATCGGATGGAAATAATTTTCATCTCTTGTTGGTTTGATATCCGATCCATCAGCTTGGGTAGCTCATCTCGGGTTTCACTCTTGTGACGCATGAAAATGGTCCACGTGTACCTAGAATAATCATCAGTAACAACAAGGGTATACTCGTTACCATTCATACTTTTTGGTGTAACTGGCCCGAAGAGATCCATATGGATCAGCTGCAACACTCGGTCGGTTGAGGAAGTTGTTTTCAACCGGAAGGAGGATATAGCGAGCTTTCCCAGCTGACATGCACTGCAGATATGTGTTGTTGAAAATACTCGGTTTGGTATGCCTTTTGCATGTTCTTGTCTGGCAAGTCGGTTCATAGTCTTGAAATTCAGATGGTTGAGCCTTTTGTGTCACAGCCAGCTCACATCTGAACTGCTCTTTGATAACAGACAGGTGTCAGGAGGACTACTATTCCAGTCACCATAGTAGACATTCCCGGTTGGGGATCGATTTCCCAACAATATAACCTGCTTTGATCCGACATTTTTAACCCTGTTACCCTGTGCATCAAACTTGACAAAGAAACCATTATCATAGAATTGGCTGATGGAGAGCAAGTTATGCTTCAATCCATCAACATATGAAACATTAGAAATCGACACGTGATTGGTTTCAAGGGTACCGTAGCCTCTGGTGTGACCTTTTGAGTTGTCACCAAAGGTAACTGATGGTCCTTCTTTCTCCACGAAACTCCCAAGCAAATCCTTCAGATTTGTCATGTGTTTCGAACATCCACTATCCATCACCCACATGGTTCGTGATGCTTTATTCTTCCTCAGCTGTTTCTTCTGTTCCTGCACAGAGAAACTCGCTTAGGTCCCCAATTTTAGTTGGGTCCTGGAGGGTTAGAACCAGTTCTCCCTTGAACTGTGGGTCGTTTTTCCCTGTATACTCGGATAGATTTATCATTCCAGATCACTTTTCCTTCATCATCAACTATAACAACACCTCGGTTATCCTTAGGCTTGTTGTTAGTAATGATGTTCTATTTCTTGGGAGGAGATGGATTTCTCTCATTGTGAGCTTTCGGAGGAGAGGCTTTCCCCCTGTTTTGATGGCAATTCTTATCATGTTGGTTTTGTCGATGAGGTCGGACGCCATGTTGGAATCTTCGTGGCTGATTCTGATTCCATCTTCCTGACTGTCGATGATAGCTGTTCATGCCCTGTTGTTGGTTCATGTTATGGCATGAATATCTCCAGCTGTTCGAATTGTTCCTCATCGGTTGACTCGGTTGGAACCTCTGTTTGAACTGATGATGGAACCGCTGTTGATTCAGATGGTTGGATCCTTGTTGGTTCTGCGGTCGGTTCCATTCTTTCTGATGTTGGCTTTGAGGTCGATTCAGAGGTCGGTTCTGAGTTCGGTTTCGATTGTATCTCCGACGCCTCTGGTTCCTCTTTTGACTCTTGAAACATTCCCCCTCGGTTGATGTCCCAACCGATGGAATGTTCTGTTCTCCATCCACTGCTCTTTTTCCTTTCTCAGTTGTGGTTCCCTTGGTCGGCTGAGCTTGCTGAGAGGTGGAGGTTGGATTAATTTGGGGAGATTCAGACTTAAGTGTGTTAGGTTCGACAACCTTAACCTCCACAGCTTTGATGAAGGTTGCTGGAGGAATTCCAGTATCCTTGATCACATCATAACCGAGTCCTGACACGTCATCCATCTGTCGGCTGTAACTGATGAGATTCTCGATGATCTTGGATGACTGATATAGCTTTATCAAGTTGTCCTTCTCAGTTTGCAATTCTTTGAGGAGAACAGCTATATGCTCGGTCTGTCCGTCTGATTTCTTTATCAGCTGGTCGATCTGAGCCTCTTGCTTTTTCAACTGATCATGCTGCTCCTGGATTTGCTTCTTCAACTCCTCATCGGTTGGAGCATTAGTTCGGTTGGCCGCATTCAGTTGATTTTTGAGATTATCAATCTCTTCAGTTTGACTCTTAATCAGATCGTCCTTTTTGGTTAAGGATTCTTCAAGTTTGGTGAACTGTTCTTGAAGACTCTTAAACTTAACCGATTGCTGATGTAGTTCCTCACTGAGTTCTTGAAAGTCACTCCAGGAGGGTTCCAACTCTTCATCCAGTTTTTCCTGCATGTTAGAAATATTGAAAGAATTTAAATTAGAAGGACTAGAGTGTACTCCAATATCATCCTGATCGGTTCCAAGTGCCATGAGGCATTGATCCTGACCAATAGCGTTATTGGTGGAAGTCAGCTCATCCTCATCTTCAGTGTCGGTGAAGATGTCCATGTCGTTAATTGCTTCTTCTGCAACCATGGCCTTGTTCTTTCCAGTTTGCTTGGCCCTCAACGCTTCTCTTTCTTACTTAGAAAGGTCTGGACAATCAGCTTTGAAATGTCCCTCATTGCCGCATTCAAAGCAACCGTTATTCACAGGCTTTGAGTTATCTCGAGTTCGGTTAGATTTGTAGAACCTCTTATATTTTCCGAACCGAGTGTCCATGTCAGCTAGCTTCTTTGACAGGGTGGCTATATTCTGTTGCAGCTCTTCTCTGCTTGGCTCCTTTGTGGCTGTGTCCGCAGATCGTATTGGCCTTGATGTTCGCGGCTTTGAATAGTCAGCTCGGAGTGCTACTGACTTTGTGGTTGAACCAACATCCTCATGTCGACTCATCTGAACCGAGGACTGAGTTGACCTTCGTCGGTTCACCTTGTATTCATTTTCCTTCAGAATTGAGAACAATCTTTAAGTTCCCATCTCACCAAGGTCAGCTCGGCTCTCATGGATATTGGTGAAGGTATCTCACTCAGCTGGTAGAGCTTGTAATACTTTGAGGTTGATTTCTCTCAAAGTATATTTTCCTCTTCAGATGGACTGGATCCTTCATTCATTCACCAGATAAAACTTTTAAAAACAACTCTTGAAAAACAATCACAACCGAGTAAACAGGGACTCAGTTGGATTCACAACTGAGTAAAAGTACTCAGTTGGAAGAGTGGTGCTGTGCGGAATGTGGTGGAAAATAATAACTCGTAAAAAATATAACTCACGCTTTTATGCAAGGTTGGTCAATAACCAAGTCGGTTGATATGGAAAGATGCAGTTTGTATGCAGGTTAGTTAGTCAGTTGAATATGCAATAAGTAACTGAAAAATAAACACAACACACAAGAAATTACGTGGTTCAGAGAGAACTCCTACGTCCACGGGGAGTTGTGAGTCCACACAACTCAGTCCAAGTTCATCTGGACAAACCACAAAGCTTACGCGGACTTTGCAACCGTTGAGATAAGTTTACGGGTACTTATCAACCTTACAGATAAGTTTACGGGTACTTATCAACCTATCTACTCAGTTACGGGAAGAGTAGGGTCCTAACAACCTTTTCAGGTGTAAGAAAGTGTGGGTTTCCAACTAATAGCTCGAACAAGAAGTGAGCTATGATCTAACACTCTACGAACTCTCAACTAATGATGTTCTCAAGGTTGGATCGAAAAATACAAAGACAGAATCTAACACTCTAGAACTCTCAACTAATGATGTTCTTAGAGGTTTTGCTTGAGTGCAGAATGAAGTTGTTCTTTCGCTTGTATATCTCTTCTCACACTTGTCTTTCTCGTGAGTCTTGGTGAATAAATGAAGGCCTCTATTTATAGGCGGAGAGAATCAACTAGCCGTTGGAGGAGCCGTTGATCTCTATTCTTTGATAGCGATGGCTTGTCTCTCATCTCTGCAGACTTTCCGGATTTGGCAACTACGCGCTTCTGCTTTCCATCTGAGACAACCTTGTGTTGGGCCAAATGAGGTAATGACAGAGAGTCAAACCTTCACGTGACTTCCTTATTTGAAATTCAAATCTTAACCTTTGACCTCCAACATTTGATAGTCGGTTGAGTCGATTGATCTTCATCTGATTGGTCTTCAGCTGATGTTCTATTTGAATGCTTCTGTCTGAGTAAGAACAGTTGAACTCTCAGCTGACTTTGAACTTCAAGCTGTTGATCTAACTGATTGAGTCCTACAACTGATGTTCTATCTTGAACGCTCAGTTGTCTTTCTTGTATTTGACTCTGATCAGTTGGCTTCGAACGCTCAGTTGTAAACTGATGTTCTCTTACATCTTCTCCCTTTGAATACTTAGCTGTTGTTCTGAGACTTGAACGCTCAGGTGTTTTTCTTACACCTGATGTTCTATCCGAGTGAAGCCTTGTTGCCATCTTCAGCTGGAGTCCTGTAAAGATAAAATCTTAACAATGCTCAAACAGCGAGCCTAACTACCAACATTAGGATCTGGAAATATCTACTCAGTTGGGGTCAGTTGGTATTGGAATCAATCAAAACTTTTAATAAATTTCCCAACAGGGGGTAAGGTGTACATCCATACCTTTGTACAATAAGGTCAAGATGATTGATATTTCTAAGTGAGTTAAAGGATTAATTATGTTTCCTGTTTCATTGATTGAGCAGATTTTTATTTGTGTATATGAATACAACCACTAAAAGCATGAATGCTTTGTCGACGAGATTTATAGAAATGTGATCTATAGTGCGGATCCTCTGAGCAGGGGCCACTATTGAATTAAGCCCCAAACAGAAAATGGGCACGGTGCGGATCCCCTGAGTAGGGGCCACTATCGAATTCTAAAGTCTCAGTTAAAACTGGTTGTAATGCGAATTCATACTCATGGCCAACTAACAAGGTATCTCAGTGACGCCCCCTCAACAAATGTGATAACAGAATATTGCGATGTTTGTTATGGTCGCTTTAAAGGCCCCTTCCAAAGAAGACTTCATTGATGCAATAAATACATCAAAAGCAAGTGTCACTAGCACTCTCGCAATGTCGATTATTAAGACTGCTCATAAGCGTTCTCAAGGATATAGTAACATGTGCATGCTTTCTCTCCAGAAAGAGCAAAAATTTAAATACCATGACTAAGAAAAACTGTCATTGCTCAAAATATGAAATATTCGAACAACTATTAAGTTCTCATTTATGACAGATCAAAGCAATAGTCACACACTTATTCATACTGATAAGCTCAATTAAGGTTAAGACTATTTAAGTCACCGAGATCTTTAATTCTTAATAAGTCAGAACAAAGAATTAATCTCACTGTAATCCTTTCAATACGATTAACGTACTAGCATAAATAAATAGTCAAGATAAACTATTTAATACTATTATGCTACAATCTAAACCAACAACTCGTCCAAGTTGTCTCGATTGTGAATATTAGTTTATATCTCATAAGATGTCGATTATATAATCTTCTGTGATCTACAACACACTATATAATCTTTAATATTGAGATAATTGGACAAATAATTAATATACAATAATAAACATTTCAGATAGAAAAATTATAGTGAAATAAATATCAATTTTATATAAGCAAAAAATCTTGCTTTCGTATACAACCCTTCAGAAGATAGTAACCAAAGCCTCGATTTTGCTTGGGGTTAAGGAAAATAGGCCCGTGGAAGTGGCACAACCAAAGACAAATAGATTTCGTCTTCCGAAGGATATTGAGAGAAGAGCGACCCCTTAAAATGGGCAATATGAAAATTCAAATAAGAACGGGTCATCTTCACTCCAAAGCAAGGATAAATACCGATGTACTGGCTCTTACGGGTTAGAAGAAATCAGGAAAAGAAATGTTGTCTTTTTCCTGCCAAAAACGTGGTGATGACCAATGTTAGCACGCCATTTTTCTAGATGATATTATAAATGTCATGCTCCATTTGATTTTTAATAAGCTCTAGAAAAAGTACGAGCTCACAGTTTAAAACTTCAGACATGAGCTAAGAGAAATGGGCTTGTGATAGGAACCTAAGTTTAGAATTCTAAAACGCGATGACGGAGGATCGTCAAGATATAATTTTGATAATTGGGATTTAGAAAGAGCTTACATTATGAGATTGGAAAATGGTGTTGTCGGTACTTGTAATTTGATGACGTCAAGTATAAAGTCTTCTTGACGACCCTCACAAAGACCGGTGATCATAGTTTTGTATAATTAGAGCTGGATTTTAATTCTTACGTTAATTTGTTAGTGTGCGGAAGCAACCTGAGAAATCTCCTCAGTCTATCACAGATGTATGTGAGAGCTACACAAATAAGATTTATGCATGTCCCTGATGAGGAGACCGTCTAGCGCATTCGAAAGAGTTGTTAGAATCATGCATCAGCACGATCTGAGCTCAAAATAAACTCCGTCTTAGATTGAATGTAAGATGACTGAAATGAGTTCAGTATCAACTAAATGATACGAGTGGTACTAAATAAGACCTCTATTTAGAATCAAACATGGAAAAACCTTTGTAGTCTTGAGAGTCCTCACATGAGGAGTTGCAAGTTGAAGGGCAGAAATAGGTAGATGATCCCTTTATCTTAATATTTTTTCTCAATTCTTGACGATTGAAATGCATCGAATATGAAGATTTTCAAAGAAGTGCATACTCTAAATGGTTAAATTATGATACAACCATGTAAAGTAGGGGTATCGAAAATACCACATGAAAATGAAAACTTTTCTCATAGTAACCTATGAAAAGATGAACAAGAATAGTTAGATGAGCTCACGAGACTATTATATTGAAATAATGAAACACGTAAGCTCATCTTATAAGAGGTCTTTGATGAGTTAGGAATCAACAAGAGTTGAACTCTGAACTCAAAAATAAGCTTCAGCACAAGCTGAGTTACAATTTGAACGGAGAAAAACTTAGCGAGAGCTGAATTCAGAATATATAGATTAAGGTTCTGAAGCGACTTGAAACCAGGATTTGAAAGATGAGCTGCAGCAATAGCTGAGCTAAATATTGGATGAAATAAGAGTCATTGAGAACTAAATTATGAACTTGGAATAAGGTTGAGATAAGACCTAAATTCGGAATTCAAAGATGAGTTTCAACATGAGCTGAGTTAAATGTTAAATGAAGTAAAATTCAGTGAGAACTGAAAATCTGAGGGATACGCTTCAATAAGAGCTAAGCCCGAACACAGTTAATATGAGTTTCTACAAGGGCCAATGCTCGTTGTTCTAGAAATAAGGTCCAACGGAGACTTGAATTGGAAAAAAAAAATAGAAATTGAAAAATGAACTTCATGAAGACATGTCCAAAGAATGAATGACGCATTACTCATAAAGATTGGAACTAAAAAATGACTATGCCGATTGATTGCTTAAAAGAAAAACTCACTTGGAATAGAAGGGGAGTTGTTGGAATGAACTTGGAAAGAATCATGAACATCGCTATGTTGAGCAATGAACATAAGCTAGTAGGAGCACAAGCTCAGCGTGAGCTAGGCAAAATAATTATTAATATGAGAAGAATGATACAAACGTTGATTGAAGCCTTACCTGTAAACTTTTTAAGCAGCCTTTATCAAGAGCTAATCCTTGAAGGTTAAAATTAGCCATTATACTAGCTGAAATTTTGAGTGAGCCCTATCACGAGCTAAGAATTAAATGAAGAAGATTTAGCGAGAGCTGAAATCTGAATTTGAGATTAAGGATAAGAATTAAGTGGCCCGAATCTAGAATCGGAAAGGCGATCTTCAGCATGAGCTGAGGTGAAAATTGATTGAAATAATATTCATCGTGAGCTGAATTCTAAATTTAGATTAAGGTCAGGATGAGACCTGAATCCATAATTCGTGAGATGAGCCTCAACATGAGTTGAGGCAAAATTTTAATGAAATAATATACAGCGTGAGCTGAAATCTGAATTTGTATTAAGGTCAGGAAGAGACCTGAATCCAGAATTCGGAAAAAGAGCCTCAACATGAGCTGAGGCAAAATTTTATTGAAATAATATTCAACGATAGCTAAATTCTGAATTTAGATTAATGTCATGAAGAGACCTGAATCCAGAATTTGTAAAAAAAAACCCCGCAGAGGTAAAACTTTAATGAAGTAATATGCATACAACTAAATTCTGAATTTTAATTAAGGTCAATTTTAATGAAATAATATTCAGTGAGAGCCGAATTCTAAATTTGGATTAAGATCACGAAGAGACTTAAATCCAGGATTTGAAGGATAAGGTTCAGCAAAAACCAAACTTTTGAATTAAGGAATGGTTTTCAGCATGCTGTCGAACATGCTGAATGAAGTAAGCTTAAGCATGTAATTTGAGAGATGATGTAACGCCCCGATTTTCATAAATAAAAGGAAATGTTATCTTTCTACATCATGAAAATAACAAAGACTTTTACAGCGGAAGACTACATAAATGACATTATAAATAAAACTCATTTTGACTCTTTGACCATCATCACTCGCTCCACCGCACATCGCCCGAGTCTCATCCTGAAAAGATTAAAAGTTTTAGGGTGAGTACTTTAGACTCGGTGGGGTGCATTTATCCAGATTATACAAATCACAACAATTATAAACATGGAAACACTCGCATATAAAATATCATCGTAGCCCGAAGGTCATAACCTCGTAACCTCGAATAGCCTGTGGCTTAACCTCGTGATATCTTGTAGTCCGAAGACTAAAACTCGCCTAATCATGTAGTCCAAGACCAAAACTCGCCTAATCATGTAGCTCGAGGGCTCTACCTGCATATCACACGTGTACATTGTGCAAAATATATAATAAGGATAAATGATAATAGCAACTTTAAAACCCCACTTTAACCTTTCTTGACTCGACTGAAAAATCTACAAATTAATTAATCAAGTCTTGCGCACCAATCCTAAATAATAATTATGAAAAGTCAAAATACATGCTTTAATAAATGTGCCAACGGACAAGAATCAATCCACCAACTTAGAAATTTCTTTATTTCCTACACATACTTTACTTGACGATCAAAAATTACAAATAACACAAACTGACTCAATCCGAAAAATAATGAACACCCATATCACCAATTTTATTTAAAGACGTAGATTGTACGCATATATATGCACACAAAAGGAGAACAAAATCAACTAAATCCAAATACATGTATACTATTACAAAGATCAAATAATACATTTATATTTACAATATATATATATACACGCATAAACACATATACTCAACAAATTAAAAGGAAACATGACTTAATCCTAAACATGAATTAATCTTATATACATACGTATTAACATGTATATCATATGCATACAGACAAAAAGTAAAACAATACAAATCATTTATTTACTCTTCTTCGTATAATGATTACAAAAAATTACACTAATGCACAATTTATACCATATACACCTACGCATATTATAATATATATATTAAACAAAACATCATTATAATTTGTTTGCTGAAATTTTAATGCTTACAGCCTAGTATCATACGTGGAGACATCAAACAAGAATTAAACAAATATCTTTACTATTTCTACATATTTTGAGAGGATATCGTTCATCGATGAGGAACACATATAAAGAGAAACATGGTAGATCGAAAAGAAAAGAGAAAGAATGATACCTCTAGTAACTGGTTGGAAAATATTTTGAAAAAGGAGTTTTGTAGTTGTGCGAAAATAAAAGAACTGATGATCTATTTATACAACTTATCTAGGGTAGAAGAAGATAATTATGGAACTTAATAGCTTTTCCTCCAAGTATTAGGAGAAATAAATAAAATAACAATTAATATATTTCACAATCTAGCAAACCTATTCAATTTACACGATCAAAAAGAGAAAATAAAATATAAGTAATACACTTAACCATCAATCTAATATTTTCAACCAAGCATGCAAGAATAAATCAAATCTCATGTAAATACTTAAATGTCATGTCATGTTCATGCTCGCGAAAATACTTCTAGGCGTGACTTATAAGACTTAAGTAATTAATTGCATAAAATTATAAAATAAACCTTAAAAAAAATAATAATTTTCGGGTCGTTACAGATGAACTTTAAGGAAAGTTGAGTGAAGTAAGCTTAAGCACGCGCTTAGTGAAATAGCTTTGAACATAAGCCGAATGATACGAGTCTTAGAAATCAAGGCTCATAATATGTAAAGTTGGTTTAAGCAAGATCTGAGCTAAAGAATAAATGAAGTGTGATTCAACGAATTAGAAACAACTACTCCGACTTTCTTCTTGATGAAGAATCAGTCAGAGTAGGGGGGAGTAGATGATGTGGCACAAAATTATCAGGTCTCTAACCAAGACCTGATAAAGGGATCACACACAAAAGTAGGATAATATAAATGCAACCGGCCTCAGTTAGAGACCTGAGAAAGAAACAATTCGCTAAGATATAGAGAAACAGCTTAGTATACTTGTTTAGAGACCTAGCTAGCATCAGGTAGCGCGAGAGACCTGATCAGGTCTCCCGTTGCGCGAGAGACCTCGTCAGGTCTCCCGTGTCCTTCCTGCCAACTCTAACATCACTTTTAGGTAAGTCAATAAGATTTCGCCACGTGGAAAGTTGGCTTCTAAGGAGCTTTGGATCTACTGCTTAATCTTTAAGCAACACTCATTTCCATATAAATAGGGGAGCTGGTCATTTCTTTACACACAATATTCTCTACACAAACACTCACGTACTCTACAATGTTATCTACTAAAAAGAGTGAATCTGACTTAAGCTTTGGAGGGTGTTCGCCGGAACCCACCCCCGGTGTTCATTCTTTTGCAGGCGAACATATATCGACATGGCATATGAGCATAGCAGTTCATCTCTCGGTGACCCCTGGCCTCCAATTCACAAGGAGCAAGCAACGATTTCCTCTTTTCCTCGTGTGGAGAATGTTCTTGATGATGTTAGGTTGATTTTGACTTCATTAGTTACATAAAAGAAAAAATCATTGTCAGAAGTGACTTTAGAAAAGTATTTTAATCAACCTAAATTTATTGTAATGAAATATATATATATATATATATATATATATTATTTAGTATGATTTATTCTTAAATAGAGGTGTATTTCCTTAATATGGGACCGAAAATAAATATGAATTATGACAAATATAGAGTTTATTCCTATTTATAATTGGTCCCAAGTTGGGACCATGAAAATATATGACAAAATGAGAGTTTATTCCTAAATAGAGTATTACTTTCTGGGGGTTCTACTATACTTGATTATTTCTTTTTTAATATCCCAAACTTCAATGGCACCCTTCTACAGTATAATTAACCAAACTGAAAGTGTGGGGATAGCAAAGTTTTTTGTAATAGTTAATCCGTTTTGTAATGTGCGGATAGAAAGTTTTGGAGGCACCACATTCATCCACATACCTAAGTGGTGTAGAATTTTTATCTGTATTTCTCTAAAATCTCAACTTATCTAATTTTATGGTTGTTGAAAGAATATTTATAAGTAACATATTTTAATTATTTATTAATATTGTTCAATTACTATTAAATAATGGAAGTTACAAATGTACAATTCATGCGTATTAATTTTAATTACATCAATTATTCCTATTTATTAATTTTAATTATTATATTTTTTATTTTTGTACTATTTTGTACCTATATATCAGAACTTCATAGTTAATTTCATCACTCATTTCACTTGCTTTCTCTTTCATTCCAACTCTCCTGAACAAACCTTGCTAAGCTGGAAATTCTCTAATTTCATGAAGATCACGGACATTGGATACCGCTTTTTGCACACACCGGCTTGGACTTCACCGCCCCGAAAAAATCAGGTACAAGAACTTTTCTCAAATATGTGGATTCAACAAAACGACAAAATCGATTGGTATGCTTATATAATTGGCGCAAGAAACAAAATTATCAACATGAATTAGAGTTTACTATGAAGCAACAGTCATGTGATAGATTTCTGTAGAAGAATTTTTCCTTATTGTTTCTATTGTTTATAATAGAATTGAAGGAGAATATTTAATGCACATATTTTCTGAATTGGATTTTGATTTTACATTGTATTTTGTTTACGTAAATAGTTTGTGGTAATATTACTTCCTCCGTCCCTGTTTTAAAGTCTCATTTGCTCTTCAAAAATTACCCCTAATTTAAAGTCTCACTTTACTTTTTGGACATTATTACCCTTCCTTTTTTTTCTTATTTACTACCCCTTTCCACTAAAGGGCCTACCCAAATTTCATTAGCCAATCTTTTTCTCCCACTTACTTCACCTTTTTCTCCCACTCATGTCACAGTCCCAAATCCCGAGGGACGGCAAAGCCGGGGTGCGACTAGGGGTTGGATTAAAGAAACGGGGAAGAATGGGGATAAATAAGAATAAACGAATAAACAGACATTTATAACAGAATAAACTACTATGAACAAGGCTTCGTTATATAAAGAAAGAGTTGATCTCGAAGGATCACTCGACAAGGTTCTCAAAAAGAAACTGAGTTAATTGTACGGGTTTAGATTCAAAGGATAGATACATTAACTTCAAAAAGAGATTGACAGCGGAAAGCGTAAAGCTGAATACAAGTTCTTATTCTAATTACGACTTCTTAACTCAACATCAACCACCGCCGCTCCCGTCGCTCAACCTGCACATTTTCTAAAACATATGCAGGGCTAAGTATAAAAGCACTTAGTGGGCACATTGCCGAAAACATATAATAAATATAGATAAATCAGGCATATCATTTTTGTAGCACAACGGGGTTTTTCAATAAAGGCCCGTGCCTACTAAACATTTTCTTTTCTCATAAATCACTCGCGCGAGCATTTTCTGACAGATGTTACGTTCAATTTGCCCAACATTCCTCACCGTGGCTGGCTACCCCTCAACAGGGTACCACACACACCGGCTACCGTGTACACAAACTCTGGAAAGTCCCCCTTGTATACTAACTCAGAGTACGATCAATTTAGTTAGCCCCATTGTATCTAACTCATAATTTCATGAAAGCAGTCGGCTAACTCAGAATGGCACAAATTAACTCACATAAAACAAATATTTCATGCCTTGATTATCACTTTGAAAACACAGTTATCAAAGCTGTAAATAAAGATTTTCGAGCATCGCTCATTTTATTTCGTATATAGAAAAGTCCACCTCAATCGTTTACAGAACAAACTTTAACCTTCTGTCTTCCGTCCTGTCTTCAACTCCGACTTCCTTCTTTTATAGCAAATATTCAAACTTTAGTAATTGATCAAGACGATTAAAGGAAAGAAATTGAATTCGTTTTAGAATTTTAGGCCTTTGCACTTAACTACATTCTTTTGATTAACTAAACGAGACTTCGATCAATTCTCATCTACAAACTGACTCGGCTCATTACTCAACACTTAGGTCAGTAGATAATGGATGTCGATAACTTCTAACGACTTAGAAGTTCACAAGGAACGAAGTTGAAAAGGATTCAACTTAAGAAATCAAGTTTTGGAAACTTTCTGCACAAGTCAGTGTTTCTGGAGTTCACTCAGAACAGAGCACTATAAAACAGGGGATGTAATTTATACCAAAAGAAATCCATGGGTGTCTAGTTTACTCTTCAATTTATGGATCTCGATTTCGTTAAGCGAGCTAGAAGTTATGACAGTTTTCGTGAAACGTCGCAAAACAGTCACGCGAAACCCTAATGCTCGACAAAACTCGACGTACGATTCCCTAGGTTCGATTAATGCTATTCCACTTTTATTTTCACGAAAATTTCATCTCACTGCAGTCAACATGCAATATCCCTTAATCAGGTTCACATTCACGTCTTTTGATTAAACAAACGACGAGCATTTTCTCGTCATTTTCAACTAACCAATTACTATACCAAAATCAAATTTCAAATTCTATTTCATTCCACAACTTCTCGTTTATTAACTAAAACTCTTATTATCTCGTAACTCGGATGGAAAAGTCGTCAACTACAATATCATTCGTCACATGACAACAATCATTAATATCAAAAAGATTTTCCTTACTCGACTTTTCTATCGGCTTTTAATCTCGATTCTCCGTCTCTTACCAAAAATCAAATCTTCTTAGAATTTGTTCAAATTTTACGGTTACGACCATTAACCAACAAGATTATCATAGGTTCGAATCACAAACCTAAATCATTATCTATTCTCGACTTATTGACGATTGCTCGTCTCTTACTAAAAATCCTACGTTCTCCGTTTTCGTTCAAATTTTACGACAACGATCATCATCTAACAAGCATCACTAATATGTAAACCATATTCTAAAAACATTATCGATCTTCAACTTATCAACGGATTTCCGTCTTTTATGTTTTTTGTTTTATTTTTAGAAAAATCTCAAATAAATATATATTCATCCTCAATCATCCTATATCTCATTTCCATAAACAAAACATGCATATCATATCATCTTCTTCATCAAATCAAGCATTCTTCATCTCTTATATTTCAACTTTTATTTTTAGAAAAAACTAAATTAATTCACATAATCAATTAACAACATGTAGAACACTAATTCATCAATCAAATGACAAGAAAATCGAACTAGGAAAAACCCCTAAAATCCTCTAAAATTTCGGTAATTTCAATAGGTTAGGAGGGATTGATTTTCTTCGATTTCAAACCATAGAACCTAATTCTAAGCATACTAGAACATGTATTAATCAAAGGACAACATGCTTCTTCATGCTCCATGTTTCGGAAAAAAAAAATGATGGGAAAGGATTTGTGTTCGGTTCATATCGTAGAAGATGTTCTTACCTTGCGGAATATGAACTCGGAAATGGAATTAATCGGTAGACGGAGGACTTGTGTTTTTGAGAAGAGCTTGGAGGATGAGTTTCAATGGAGGAAAATGAGAGAAAAATGAGAGAGAGAGAGAGAGAGAGAGATATGGGGCGGCAATGAGAGTGAGGGAGAGAGAGAGATGACTCACCGATTACTATACATAAAGGTGAAAAATAATATCTAACTAAAGGTGGTGAGTCGTTAAGGGTCGTTTGGTTGCGATTTATTAGACGGAAATATCTCGTTTCCGGGTTTTAAACGACGTTATAAAAGTCGAGAAATAAATTCTTAGTTGGTTACATATTCGACGAAATCTAATTCGACTGTTAGATTAGAAATAAATTACATACTCGGAAAACCTAATTTGTTTTTTCAAAATCCGAGAAAAAGTCGAGATTAGACAGTCTAAAATTCGCCCGGAAAAATCATAAAAACTTTCTCCGGTGAACTCGTATCGAAGAAAAAGTGAATGTAAATTCTGACGGTTTTTCAATCTAAGTTTTCGGACGAAAATTCTATCGTACGCGAAAACCCTAATACAGTAGTCGTTCGACCGACTTCTGGAATTTATTTTCAGAAACGGATTTCACCGTTAATCTTAGAATCGAAAATCCTTAACTTAGGCGTGCAAAGCCTTAATTAATAAACAAATTTTTATTTTTCGTCGGAAGAAAATATCCAGGGTATTTCAACTCACTTCACCTTTTTCCCAATGCAATAATTAACAAAAGTAACCTAATGTCATTAGTATTACCTTTTTTTTCCACCAACTTTTACTTTATCAGTTTTCTTAGTTTCCGTGTCCACCATGAAATGGGACTTTAAAATGAGGACGGAGGGAGTATTATTTTCTTTTTTTAGGAAAGTTTGTGGTAATATTATTAAAATATATTGTTCCGAAAATAGTAGTTTATGTTGCTCGTAGTGACTTCATGTTATTTTTACTACTCGTACTGACTTGCTTCTTAACTCTCGCACTTTTCGATCCAAGATCGATTGCGGCCTTTCTTTATAACTTATCCTACTCAAGAACAACGTCTTGCTGGAGGATTACGTGTTTAAGATCGAACACATACTTTCTCAAACGAGATACGCAAATATAAATAAACATTCCATAGACTTGGCAACACGGCCAATCTATACACATTAAATCTATCTTTTCAAGATATCAAATAATCACATAAATCTTTGTCTAAACTTATACTTGACATGAAATTAATGATTCTTTTTAACGGAGAAATCTTAAGAAAAATTTATCTCCCTTCTCGAATTTAAGTTCTAATCGGCGTATATCATATAAGACTTTCGTCTTCTCTAAACTCCTTTCATTCTTACTCGAAACTGCCGAATGATCTCGATCATTTTACTGACCGTATCTGGTCCTAGGTTCTTTCTTTCACCTACCTTATTATAATAAGGCGGTTATCTATACTTGTTTCTATATAAGGCCTCGTAAGGGGCAATACTTGTCATAGTCTGATAACTATTGCCGTACGCATATTCAATTAATGGCAAAATCTTTTTCCAATTCTTATTAGATCCAACACTACCGTTCTTAAAATATCAACGAGTATCTGAATCATTTTCTCGGATTGTCCATCCGTCTGGGGGTGAAAAGCGGTACTAAAGTTTAGTTCAGTACCTAACTCCTTCTGCATAGTGATCCAAAATCTTGATGTGAATTTGGCATTTTGATGCGTCTTCGACTTTTGGGTCTTTTTGGCCCCATTTTTCTTTTCTTTTGTGTTTGTATGAGTCGTATAGGGGAGAAAACAGATATTTTGGAGGTGGAAGCTCGGAAATGAGCATATGGACGAAATATGAGCGAAATGGGCATTATTGAGACAAATCAGCCCAAGTTGCATCTGAGCAGCGATGATTTCCAAAGTGTACCACCTGGTGCGAGGCTAACCGAAGGATGCAGTCAATATGACCATGCTGGACAGCAGCAGTCAGCAGCAAGAGCCAAATATGAAAAGACGCATGAAGGAGATATTAAGGAGATTCTGGCGAGTCCTAACAATGGAAGGATCTGGAAAAACGTGGAGTCAACTTAATCAATCAATAATTGATGGCCAATCACCAATCAAATCAATCAAGGATCAAGCTAAATATGGAAGGTGATCACTCATGTTGGTAAGGCCATGACAGACTGTGCCAATCAGCACATATGGGCTATTTATGGAAAAACGTGTGAAGGGCCAAGGATGGAAGGTTTCAGCGAATCTGGGATATCAACAGCAAGAGAAAGATAAAGTCAACTCAATCAATTAAGCCAATCATCCCCTGCAATCAAATCAATCACGATCATCTATTTATGGAAAGTCAGTCACAGGGATACTGTCAGACAGCTGGGTTAGGGTTAGACTGACGTCTGTCAACTATATAAAGCCAGCAAGTGTGGCTGACAAAAGAGGCTACTCCCCATCGTGTTCTACTTCATTTTCAGTCCCAAGATACACTTTAGTTCAGTATTTTCTTTTACATTTTCGTACCAAACAATTTTACTTGCTTTTATTTCAATTCCGTTGTGAAGAACAAGCCCAAGGCGGTTTGCCTTTGGTATTTATTCAAGTATTTCGTATTTTCTTTTATTCATGTGTTCATTTTATTTTGTGTTTATGTATTTAATTATGTGTGAGTAATTCCCCTGGTGAGATTTGGGTGGGGAAAATGATTAAGTGTTGATATGTGAAATGTTCGCGAGGCATTTGTGCCATCGGTTGCATCCAGTGATTTCAGAGAGATCTGAGCAGAATCCATGGGCAGTTCTGATCCAGCGGATGATCTCCGCTCGGTTAGAGCTGTACCATGACAAGAAAAGGCCAGGGCATGACAGACGGCAACGTTCAGTATGCCTATGACCGAGTAGCTGAGCAGCGCCTTCAATGGTGTTGTAGATCTGGATGGTGAGGAATGGACAAGGGGATACTGCGTCCTTCTTCAGTCTTGGGCTTCTCTAACAATCACCCATCAACTGTGACGAGGCATCAAGCCATGGTTATCGACCAAAGGACTCATCTCGCGTATCGTAGGCATATCGATGACCGGTTGGACGTGGTCCCGGAAATGAGTATCCCGCGAGTTATGTCTACTCTGTAGGTACGGACATGGGAAGCTTGGGAGAGAAGGTTGGTGAGGGTCATACTTGGAGAGATCGGGTATGACTACTATCTAAGGAGGAGTGAAGCACGGCCTTGTGACCGGGGTGAAGCGTGACCTTCGGACCAAGACGACAACAAGGGACTCAACCATCCCAAGTGTGGAGTATGAACTCTTGAAACGCCCCAATGTCTTTGGGCCACGCCTTGAGTTTGTATGAAGCATGGACGGATCTTCAGTATGCCCATGACCGAATAAACATATCAACAATGATCATGACCTACCCCAAATCTTACCCCCTTTTTTATATTTAATTTCCGTTTAGTTTATTGTGCAGATATACAGGTTGAGACCGTGACAACTCAATTTGTGCACCGAAGAGTAAAGTAGTTCCTCACTCTCCGTGGGATCGACCCTAGCTTGCCACTAAGACTAGCCAGTCCGGTAGTGGGCTCAGGAGCGTGTATTGTCCGTCTGGGGCATACACAGGTATTTTGATCGTACCACACGACTGGTGCGTGTCACATTTCTATCGAACGTTACACTTCCATATTAGAATACTTAATAGTCGCAACATCCCTTGCGGTTATTGGAGTAAAACTTTCACTTGTTTGATAAGCCAAACATTGTTCTATAAACGAGGCAACATCTTGTTTCAATCCGTTTTACCGGAAATTCTTTCTTAAATCTTAATATATCTTCATATTCTCTAGGTATGTTGTTTATGGCGTATCGTGAGCCTCACTCATGATATCGTTCTTTAATTTGCCGTTATTAGGGATATAAGGTCTACCTTCAAATAAAATCGCATGATCTAGTGCTTTGAAATAACTGTCTGGTTTAGTTACTAGTGCTTCTATATGGTTTGTTATTTTTTCAAGTGCATCGAGCACTTCTAAGTCCATTTTCTCAAATTCTTGCGCAAGTGCTTCTTCCTTGATGAGAAGACACCCTAACTTGCTTGGAGTCTTGCGACTCAGCGTGTCGGTTACAACATTTGCTTTTCCTGGATGGTAATTGATACCACAATCATAATCCTTGACTCATTCGAGCCATCTCCTTTGCCTCATGTTCAATTCCTTTTGCTCGAGGAAGTACTTTAAACTTTTATGGTCCGTAAAAATCTCAATCCTAACACCATAGAGATGGTGTCTCCAAATTTTTCAACGCATGCACAACAGCTGCTAGTTCTAAGTCGTGGGTTGGGTACTCAACTTCATGGGATCGAAGTTGTCGTGAAACATAAGCTATTACCTTTCTGTTTTGCATCAATACACAACCTAATCCGTTCCTTGAAGTATCTGTATAGACCACGTATTCCTTATTCGCTTCTGGCAAAGACAACACTGCTGCTGTGGTTAACTTCTCCTTGAATGTCTGAAAACTCTTCTCGTATTTATCCGTCCATTTATACTTATTTTCCTTCCAAAGTAGTTGCGTCATAGGTCTAGCAATCGTTGAACATCCTTCGATGAATCTTCTATAATAACCGGCTAAACCTAAGAAACTCCTAATTTCGTTCGGACTTGTCGGCGATTTCCAGTCGCGTACTGCCTCTACCTTGACTGGATCTACCTTGATGCCTTCTATTAATACTACATGTCCAAGGAACATCACTTCCTTCAGCCAAAACTCGCACTTACTGAATTTGGCGTAAAGCTTCTCGGCTCTAAGCGTTTCTAATACTATCCTCAAGTGTTCCTCGTGTTCTTCCTTATTCTTGGAGTAAATGAGAATGTCGTCGATGAATACTAAGACGAATTTGTCTAAGTATGGGTGAAAGATTCGATTCATGAGATCCATGAATACTGCGGGAGCGTTAGTCAAACCGAGTGGCATAACTAGGAATTCGTAATGGCCATATCTAGTTCGGAAAGCAGTCTTAGGTATGTCCTCGGGTTTAATTTTCAATTGATGGTACCCAGATCTTAAATCTATCTTCGAAAAGACTCATGCGCCCTTAAGCTGATCGAAGAGGTCTTTTATCCTTGGCAAATGATACTTATTCTCTAGGGTAATCGTGTTCAATTCTCGATAATCTATGCATATCCTCATAGAACCATTCTTCTTTCTAACGAATAAAATAGGTGCTCCGACGGTGAAACACTCAGTCTAATGAATCCAAGGTCTAATTATTCTTACAGCTGGATCTTTAAGCTCTTCTAATTCTTTCGGCGCATGCTCCATATAAAATGGCGCGGTTAATAGATAATCAATCCATCCCATGGATTTTATCTATGTCGAACATTTTTATTTAGTTCCGATTGTTTGGTATGATTTTTAAAAAGACCCTAAGTTAAATTCTATGTTCGAGAAAAACTAAGGAAGTGACGATAATTTCTCCTAAGGCGTGGTTATTTTTTTTATTATTCTATGATTAGCATACTCTGGTCTTACTCTTATAGTGTCGACAGGCACTAGAAATAACGAATGCAAAGTTCTGGTATGAGGTAGACTAATGACAAGATAATTAAAAAGTTCGTCCTATACCTGTCAATTTTCCTTTGCCCTTATTGCGCGCATCTTGTTCGATCGCGAATGCCCTAATGTTCTGTTGCTGTTGGTCGTATTGTTGAAGCTGCTGCCGCGGCTGAGCCTGAATCGCCCTCAAAGGCTGGGGCTGTCCATACTGATTTTGTCTTGCCGCTTGCAATGGTTTCGGGCATTCTCTCCTAAAGTGCCCCTTCTGCCCACAGTTGAAGCAACTTCCCGAGTTTGCTTGACAGATCCCGAAGTGTACCCTATTACACTTGGGACAGGCAGGAACGGCAGCTCTTTCTCGGTTGTTTCCTCCTTGGTTATTCCTTTGTTGCTCTTGTGGCTGACCTTGCTGATTATTTCCTTTCCATGGTCCCGTCTGACTGTTTCCTTGCCATGGCTTTTTGCCATAATTGTTATTCGGGTTAGGCTGCTGATAGCCTTGCTGATTTCTATTCCTCGGGTTCCCTTGATTAATGGAGTGTTGATAGTAGCCATTGTTGTTTCCTCCTTCCCATTTTCATTTTCCCTGGTAGTTATTATTGTTATTATTGTAATAGCCTCGATTCTGGGTTGGGGCTGGTGCGGGTGTTATAGCTTTCCTTTCATCAGGCACTACGGCCTCCATCTCTAGGGCTCGTCCTAAAACCTCGGTGTAGTTCAGTCCTCCATGACTAGCTAATGTTATTCCATACTCATGCTTAAGTCCCCCACGGAACTTCTTTGCTATCTTTTCTTCGGTATCAACCTGAGCAGGTGCATACCTTGACAATTCACAAAATTTGGCGTCGTACTCAGTTACTGTCATTTTTCCTTGTTTTTTAAATTATAGAACTCAACCTCCTTCTGAGCTCAATAGGTCTTAGGTACGTACTTATCGTACAATGCTTCCTTAAATTCTTCCCATGTAAAACGAGTCAGATGCTCCGCAAGTATAACTTTCTGCCTAGCCTCCCACCAGTAATCAGTTGGTCCGGAAAGCTGGAATGCGACACACGACAAACGCTCCTCATCAGTTCATCTGAGGAGTTTAAAGATTTTCTCTATAGTTCACACCCAAAGCTCAGCATTGCTTGGGTTACCGGTTCCTTTAAACACATGTGGGTTTCGTTTGAGGAATAAGTCCTCAATATCACGACGGGGTGGTGGTGGAGATGGTGATGGTGGTGGAGGGGTTTCATGATATTCCTGTTCCCCTTCTCTTTCAACTTGAGCTTGACGTCTACCACGTCCCCTGGGTCTACCAGGTCCTCTTCGGTTTACTACTCTTGGCGGCATTTCGAAACTATTGAAAACAGAAATTCTCATTAGCACTTTTGGTTTTAATCATTTACTTACTTACTTAACCTTCTTTTACTTACTAACCCATTTTCCATGTTTAAGTTGGGAAAAGAAAACTGATAATAGCTTTGATACTTAACTCTTTAAACTTTTAACTTCTCGGTTAAACCGGAATATTCATCTAAACTTTTTCTTCTAATCGCGCTTTAGAAGAAACTTTCACAGGATTTAAGCCCACTCTCGAGTCATCATATATATATATTATATACACGTAAAAAAGAATATTAGTTTTGCCTCCAACGAGGACTTACACAAAACTAGACTTCAACGAGTCTAAGCTAGGCTAACTGCCTATCTATGTACAAGATGTACTAACATACCTCATTTTCTATACCTACTAGAAGTACTAGAATGGAAACGATCCATAAAACTCTGTATCCGCATAGAGTACTACAAAAGAAGTCTACTGATCCGGCTATGCACAAGGCAGGGAAAAATTACTACTACACATTTAAGACGCTCTGCTCAACTAGCGGCGGTCGAGTCAGTGTTGCCCTCTACGGCCTGAAAATCCTCGGAGTCCTCCTCCGGGTCCTTCTCTGAATCTGAATTAAAGACGAGCTGAAGTGCTTCGTCAACCCTAATTGTGGAGCCGTCAAAAAGTACAAGTGGTGGTGGTGAAGGCACCTCTAAAACGGCCCTCTCCGAGTCTGAAACCAAGTAGTCCAAACTGGTCTCTACTGTCCTCTTCTTTGGAGGCAGCAGGTGCTCGGGAGGTGAACTAGACTCGTATTCCTCTGTAGAACAGACCCTGGATGGTCCTGCTTCAAACTCTCCTCGGACCCTCGCCAACTCTGCACAGATCTCCTCAAGTGGTCTAAATGGGAATGGAAATTCTATCATAGTAGCAAGCTCCGTGCCGATCTCCAGGTATCCTGTCTCTGGAATTAACTCCTCACTGGGTGAAAGGACTGGTGGCAATTCTAACTGTGCGGCCATCTCTGGATCCACGTCCAAAAGTTCTGGCTCTGGCTCTGGAAAATGACGGTAGGGGTGGTGCTCCTGAATGGGAACTGATACTATGTATCTGCTCTGAAAGAAACGCTCGTGTATGGCAAGAGCGAATCCTGAGAAATCTCCTATCGGCTCAGTGTCATTGCCGAACAGTGCAAGGAAGTACCAAGACACATCATGTGTCCATCCGTACCACTCATCTGGTAGTCGAATAATCAAGTCTGCTATAGCCTGACGCTCTGTAATATTGTGTCGGGCTGCATGGTAAAGCGCGGAGAAGTTACTAACTATTTGTCCAATGTCATCACTCGGGCCTTCCTCGTAGTCACGATACTCATCCAGTATCTCATCTGGCCAAGTACGATGTGGCGGGGATTGATTCTCCCGAGTCATGTCACTACTAGAAGCCATCCCTATAAGGTTTTAAGAAACACGGATCAGTAACTGGTAGGATAATAACTTATCTTAAGAAAATTCTTAAATTTACAATTAGAATACTCCATTATTCAAATTGCAATACTTAAATCACCTAATCCCAGCTTATCTTAATCATCTAGCAATTTCAAGAAATTGCACTCAAACAATACATATATATAAAAAAAAAAATCACGATTTTATTTTCATCTTTTTGTTTATTATTCTTTTACTTTCTTACTTTATTTCTTCCTCGAAGAAAATTTCTTAACGATTTCTTTCCTTTCTTTTAACTTATCAACTTATTTGTTCTTATTCTTTATTTTATTTCCTCAAAAGGGAATTCTTACGGCTTTCATTTAAAAAGAACAAGTCGAGTCCAACGAGTCTATTGTTCATGTCACTTTACGCAGGTGACATTCGTTTATTTGCTTTGTGTTGGGAAATTTATTAGTAAGAGTTTTGATGAATTCCAAAACCAACTGACCCCAACCGAGTAGATGTTGCCAGAACCTAATGTTAGTAGGTAGGCTCGCTGTTTGAGCATTGTTAAGATTTTATCTTTACATGTCTCCAGCTGAAGATGGGAACAAGGCATCACTCAGACAGAACATCAGTTGTAAGAAAGACAACTGAGTGTTCACTTCATCATAATGCAAAAAGGGGGGAAGTCACATTCAAGAGATAGAACATCAGTTGTAAGGAAAACAATGAGCGTTCATCATATGAGAAGCAATAAAGGGGAAGAGAACATCAGATGAAAGAAAGTCATCTTAGCGTTCGAACCCAACTGATCAGATACAAGGAAGACAACTGAGTGTTCAGTTTCAGAACATCAGTTGTAGAACTCAACCAAGAAGATCAACAGCTTGAAGATGAAGTCAGCTGAGAGTTCAACTGTTAGTTGTCAGATAGAACATCGGCTGAAGAACAAGCTAGTTAAAGATCGAAAGTCTTAACCGACCACTCCTTGTTGGAAGTCTATTGTTAAGATTTGAATTTCAAAAAGGAAGTCACGTGAGGGTTTGACCGTTCAGTCATTACCCCATTTGGCCCAACACAAGGCTATCTCAGATGGAAAGCAGAAGAGCACAGATGCCATATCGGAAAAGTCTGCAGAGATGAGAGACAAGCCATCGCTTTCAAAGAACAGAGATCAACAGCTCCTCCAACGGCTAGTTGATACTCTCCGCCTATAAATAGAGGCCTTCATTCATTCGAAAACAATACAAGACACACACGCGAGAAGAAACCAGAGAGCGAAAGAAAGAGCAATATTCTTCACGAGCTGAACTGAATTTAATCTCTTAAAACATCACTTGTTGAGAGTTCTAGAGTTAGTTAGTTTTTGTGTCTTTAGATTGAACCTTGAGAACATCACTTAGTGAGAGTTCGTAGAGAGTTAGATCATAGCTCATTTCACGTTCGAGCTTTTAGTTGGAACCCCATTTTCGTTCACCTGAAAAGGTTTAGGATCCTACTCTTCCCGCAACTAAGTAGATAGGTTGTTTAGTACCCGGAAACTAAACTGTAAGGTTGATAAATACCCGCAAACTTATCCTTAACGGTTGCTCAGCCCACGTAAGCTGAGTGGTTTGTCCAGAAGAACTTGGACAGAGTTGTGTGGACTCACAACTCCCCGTGGACGTAGGAGTGTTAGCTCCGAACCACGTTAATTCTCTGTGTGCTTGTGTTTTTCTTTATTCAGTTATTTCTTGCATTCTCTACTGACTGACTAACCAGCATACAAACTGCATCTAAGCATTCTCAACTGTTTTGGTTTTTGACCAACCGTGCACAAAAGCGTGAGTTGTTTTACGAGTTGTTTATTTCCACCACATTCCGCACAGCACCACTCTTCCAGCTGAGGTTGCTTACTCAGCTGTGAGATTCCAACTGAGTCTTTTTACTCGGTTGAGGTAATTTTCAAGAGTTTAATTTTAAAATCCTAACTGGTGTATCCCCCCCATACACCAGTAACTCGTATCGGGACCATCACTTTGATTCCCTTCATTCTGTCCTTTCCGATCCGATCACCTCTTTCGAAATCATTTGGAACCAACGTTTCTTAAAATGTCTATGTTTTTAGGGAATCGGAAGAATCCTTAGAGCAACAGTCTAAGTTCTCAGAGAATCGGGAGAAATCTTAGAACAACGGTCTAAGTTCTCTTATCAACATACTTTTCAATAATAAAGAATTTAACACAAAAATTTCACGTATTTTCACATAGTACAGCATTCATACTTTCATATAGTTCACGTAATATCACAAAGTATAACTCTTATACTTTAATCAAATCATACTTGGCATACTTAATCTCGACATACTTTCATACTTAATCAAAATTTCTTTCATACTTTAATCCTTCTTAAAAGAAATCATACTTCTGAAATTCTTTCCTTACTTTTCTTTCTTTCTGTTGAGTCGACGTAGGGGGATGTTGAGTTGTCGTCTACACTCTTAAACTTAGTGTTACGACTTAACTTTACTTGAAAGAAGACTCAGGTGTAGAGTATATACAAATACTTTATCTTACTTACTCGAAAGAAATTCGTATGCAGAGCAGAAACGATTGCTCTGATACCACTCTTTCACAGCCCCAAATCCCGAGGGACGGCAAAGCTGGGGTGCGACTAGGAGTTGGATTAAAGAAGCGGGGAAGAAGGGGGATGAATAAGAATAAACGAATAAACAGACATTTATAACAGAATAAACTACTATGAACAAGGCTTCGTTATATAAAGAAAGAGTTGATCTCAAAGGATCACTCGACAAGGTTTTCAAAAAGAAACTGAGTTAATTGTACGGGTTTAGATTCAAAGGATAGATACATTAACTTCAAAAAGATATTGGCAGCGGAAAGCGTAAAGCTGAATACAAGTTCTTATTCTAATTACGACTTCTTAACTCAACATCAACCACCGCCGCTCCCGTCGCTCAACTTGCACATTTTATAAAACATATGCAGGGCTAAGTACAAAAGCACTTAGTGGGCACATTGCCGAAAACATATAATAAGTATAGATAAATTAGGCATATCATTTCTGTAGCACACCGGGGTTTTTCAATAAAGGCCAGTGTCTACTAAACATTTTCTTTTCTCATAAATCACACGCACGAGCATTTTTTGACAGATGTTACGTTCAATTTGTCCAACATTCCTCACCGTGGCTGGCTACCCCTCAACAGGGTACCACACACACCAGCTACCGTGTACACAAATTCTGAAAAGTCCCCCATGTATACTAACTCAGAGTACGATCAATTTAGTTAGCCCCATTGTATCTAACTCATAATTTCTGGAAAGCAGTAGGCTAACTCAGAATGGCACAAATGAACTCACATAAAACAAATATTTCATGCCTTGGTTATCACTTTGAAAACACAGTTATCAAAGCTGTAAATAAAGATTTTCGAGCATCGCTCATTTTATTTCGTATATAGAAAAGCCCACCTCAACCGTTTACAGAACAAACTTTAAGTCTTCCGTCCTGTCTTCAACTCCGACTTCCTTCTTTTATCACAAATATTCAAACTTTAGTAATCGATCAAGACGATTAAAGGAAAGAAATTGAATTCGTTTTAGACTTTTAGACCTTTGCACTGAACTACATTCTTTTAATTAACTAATAAACGAGACTTCGATCAATTCTCGTCTACAAACTGACTCGGCTCATTACTCAACACTTAGGTTAGTAGATAATGGATGTCGATAACTTCTAACGACTTAGAAGTTCACAAGGAACGAAGTTGAAAAGGATTCAACTTAAGAAATCAAGTTTTGGAAACTTTCTGCACAAGTCAGTGTTTCTGGAGTTCGCTCAGAACAGAGAACTATAAAATAGGGGATGTATCTAATACCAAAAGAAATCCATGGGTGTCTAGTTTACTCTTCAATTTACAGATCTCGATTTCGTTAAGCGAGCTAGAAGTTATGACAGTTTTCGTGAAACGTCGCAAAACAGTCGCGCGAAACCCTAATGCTCGACAAAACTCGACGTACAATTCCCTAGGTTCGATTAATGCTATTCCACTTTTATTTTCATGAAAATTTCATGTCACTGTAGTCAACATGTAATATCCCTTAATCGGGTTCACATTCACGTCTTTTGATTAAACAAACGACGAGCATTTTCTCGTCATTTTCAACTAACCAATTACTATACCAAAATCAAATTTCAAATTCTATTTCATTCCACAACTTCTCGTTTATTAACTAAAACTCTTATTATCTCATAACTCGGATGGAAAAGTCGTCAACTACAATATCGTTCGTCACATGACAACAATCATTAATATCAAAAAGATTTTCCTTACTCGACTTTTCTATCGACTTTTAATCTCGATTCTCCGTCTCTTATCAAAAATCAAATCTTCTTAGAATTTGTTCAAATTTTACGGTTACGACCATTAACCAACAAGATTATCATAGGTTCGAATCACAAACCTAAATCATTATAAATTCTCGACTTATTGACGATTGCTCGTCTCTTACTAAAAATCCTACGTTCTCCGTTTTCGTTCAAATTTTACGACAACGATCATCATCTAACAAGCATCACTAATATGTAAACCATATTCTAAAAACATTATCGATCTTCAACTTATCGACGGATTTCCGTCTCTTACGTTTTTTGTTTTATTTTTAGAAAAATCTCAAATAAATATATATTCATCCTCAATCATCCTATATCTCATTTCCATAAACAAAACATGCATATCATATCATCTTCTTCATCAAATCAAGCATTCTTCATCTCTTATATTTCAACTTTTATTTTTAGAAAAATCTAAATTAATTCACATAGTCAATTAACAACATGTAGAACACTAATTCATCAATCAAATGACAAGAAAATCGAACTAGGAAAAACCCCTAAAATCCTCTAAAATTTCGGTAATTTCAATAGTTAGGAGGGATTGATTTTCTTCGATTTCAAACCATAGAACCTAATTCTAAGCATACTAGAACATGTATTAATCAAAGGACAACATGCTTCTTCATGCTCCATGTTTCGGAAAAAAAAAATGATGGGAAAGGATTTGTGTTCGGTTCATATCGTAGAAGATGTTCTTACCTTGCGGAATATGAACTCGGAAATGGAATTAATCGGTAGACGGAGGACTTGTGTTTTTGAGAAGAGCTTGGAGGATGAGTTTCAATGGAGGAAAATGAGAGAAAAATGAGAGAGAGAGAGAGAGAGATATGGGGCGGCAATGAGAGTGAGGGAGAGAGAGAGAGATGACTCACCGATTACTATACATAAAGGTGAAAAATAATATCTAACTAAAGGTGGTGAGTCGTTAAGGGTCGTTTGGTTGCGATTTATTAGACGGAAATATCTCGTTTTCGGGTTTTAAACGACGTTATAAAAGTCGAGAAATAAATTCTTAGTTGGTTACGTATTCGACGAAATCTAATTCGACCGTTAGATTAGAAATAAATTACATACTCAGAAAACCTAATTTGTTTTTTCAAAATCCGAGAAAAAGTCGGGATTAGACAGTCTAAAATTAGCCCGGAAAAATCATAAAAACTGACTTTCTCCGGTGAACTCGTATCGAAGAAAAAGTGAATGTAAATTCTGACGGTTTTTCAATCTGAGTTTTAGGACGAAAATTCTATCGGACGCGAAAACCCTAATACAGTAGTCGTTCGACCGACTTCTGGAATTTATTTTCAGAAACGGATTTCACCGTTAATCTTAGAATCGAAAATTCTTAACTTAGGCGTGCAAAGCCTTAATTAATAAACAAATTTTTATTTTTCGTCGGAAGAAAATAACCGGGGTATTACAACTCACTTCACCTTTATCCCAATGCAATAATTAACAAAAGTAACCTAATGTCATTAGTATTACCTTTTTTTTCCACCCACTTTTACTTTTTCAGTTTTCTTAGTTTCCGTGTCCACTATGAAATGGGACTTTAAAATGAGGACGAGGGAGTATTATTTTCTTTTTTTAGGAAAGTTTTTGGTAATATTATTAAAATATATTGTTCCGAAAATAGTAGTTTATGTTGCTCGCGTAAATCATCACATGACCGTTTTTCTCATTTATTGTATAATCGTTACCCTACCAATATTATATCATTTCTTGCCTATATATAAAATGCATGTTTTTTGTTCATTTTCTCTTTTTCTTTTTATTTTTTCGAAAATCATCAGGCTATTTTGCTTTTGTTGTTGATTTTATATTTATTTTGATGAGTAATTATTGTCTCAGATTGCATGAATGTATATGACAGACTTTGCTCATATAACTAGGGGCTTTATTTTCAAATTAGCTAGCTACTGTTTGATATTATTAGTGGCTTTATTTAAAAGCAAGCTATTTTGATATTATTATAACTTCACTCACCCTCATTTAACCAAAAGGAAGTGTTGAATCACAAGAAGAGAAAAAGAAAGATTCAACAATTAATATGTTCAACATTACAAATTTCCTCTACTATGAGTCTACGTGACTTTCAGTGTGAAGAGTAATTGTGGATTGTAATTTATTAATTTGATGGAAGAACTTTTGCAGAAATTATGACACTCTTCTTGCTTCGGATGTATGTTTTAATAATATGTTCTTCCAAGCTATCTGGCATAGGTTCCGGGTGCGGGTGCGGGTGCGAGGGTGATAAGTTAATGAATAAATTAATTATTAATTTATTCTAAACTCATGGCACACAATGTTTCATCTATTCGTTTTCAACAATTAATAGTTCTTTATATTGAATTTTTTAATTCAGCAACGATGAGGAGTTGTTGATCGTTATGTTATTATTGTTTTTCAAGAGTAGTATTAAATATCATGCTCTTAAAGAAATTATAAAGAATTTTATATGTTTGGATCTCAATTATTAAATTTACACCTTTTATTAGCATAATAATATCAAAATTTGCACATTTATTAGAATAACAATATCAAATTTTGCACATAATTTTGATAATTTTGTAATAGATTGAAATGTGTGCTTCTGGATTGTGAACTCGCCAATGTGTAGAGGAACAACATAGTTCAAGATTGTGGAAAGCCGTATGATAAGCCCTGCATGTAAATTTAGGTTTAATTATTAGAAAAATAAAGTCACGGGCTTTGAGTGTATGTTTTTTTAATACATTATATATATTAAATCTCAAAATCTAATTCTTCCGTCTCATAAAAAGTGTCTTGTTTACCATTTAATTAGGGGAAAATACTATGCATGTTGTGCATAAATGAGTAGTGGAATTACTTCTTAATCGAGATCTCCATCCCATTTAAGATGACCCTTTTCTTTTTAGCACGTGTATTAAGGAGAAGGATATAATATGATTAAATTGATGGATTCTACAATATTTTATGAGAGAATTATTTTTATTATTTGTATGTGCCATCTTAGACTAGACATTTTAAAATGAAAAATGAGCCATCTTAAGTAGGACAAATGACATATAATTTTCAAATTTATATTGAAATTATATTTTCAAGTTTTCATTTGTAATATTCAGAGCTTGACTGCATATTACTATGCGGGTTTGAGACAATAACAAGATGCAATTTTTTTAAACTGATTTGAGACGGTGTAAATAATGGGTATTTATTTAATATATTATTAATGTTTAATTTGTGATATTCAAATAAAAATATATATTATAGGGGCATAAGATGTGAATAAGTTGAACTTTTTTAATCTGATTTGAACAGGTATGTATATAAATAAATGGGTTTAATTAATTAACAAACATTGATTACTATATGAATTTTAGAACTGATCAGATAGCTATACGATTATTTTTTTACAAATAATATAGTATAAAATATGAAACACTCTATTGATGTTTGTTGGACAACACACTAGCGACATTTTATAATATAGCGGAAATAAAGGAAGAGCACATGAGACTGTATCCTCTTTGACGAATGAGTAAAGGATCATTTATGAGAAGATAATAATTGCAGTCAACATGATCACATCATGTCTTAAATGCCCGACAAAGCAAGAGTATATATTTTAATTGGACAATGTATGTAAAACAGATGGAGAAGGTTATCAAGATGATGATGTATTCTCAATTGAATATCTGAACACTATCATTGTTCGAATCAAACTGAAATCAAATCGAAGAAGGGATGCATCATCATGCTTATTAGAAATATTGATGTGTTGAATGAGCTTTGCAATGGCACAAGAATGATAGTAACTAAACTCGGGGACCATGTAATTGAAGCCAAATTAATTGCAGGAAAGAATGTGAATAGAAAGTTTTCCAATTGCAAGAATGATCATGAGTCCATCGGATTTTACTACATTTCCTATTCGGTTCTAGAGGAGGTTGTTTCCCTTGACAGTTTCTATGACCATAAACAAGAGTCAGAGTCAATTTCTTTCCAACATGGGGTTGTACCTGCCAATCGAAACCTGTATTTAATCATGGTCAGTTGTACGTCATTATCTCACGAATCACTAGCAAAAAAAAGTCCCAAAATTTTGATCTGTGTGATGACGGTAAGACGCATGAATTTGTTTTTGACATATTGTGAGGTATTCAAAAAAATTAATTATTTTAAAAATTGATTATGTTTATTTTATGCATTTGTTTACTTTGATTTTCTTTGATTTACTTGCAAAAGTTGTGTGAGTGAATACACCCCCTCTTTTCACTTGAATTTTTATCAATTTGTGTAATTTGACAATTTTTTTAGATATTTTTGGTCGTACTATGACTTTAAAAAAAACGTCACAATCCATAAATATGCTCACTTTACCTTTTGCAAAATACAAAATACGCACCATTTCCTTTTTAAATGTGAAATGCACATTTTGTGAATTTTTTATTATAATATTTAACAGTGATTAGTACTTTCATACCCATCTCTTAAATATGTGTAAGAGATGTGTAAGAAACGTGTACTTAATTAAGATTCCAATCGTAAAAATGAGATCACGCTTAGGAAATGGAAGGATCTTCATTTCCAAACAAGATTTCAATGTACTCCCAATATTCCAGGCATGGAAGTGAGCAAGAATATGACAAAAAGCTAATGATAATTGACAAGTGGGGCCGACAAGTAACATTGAGCATTATTCATTTCTTTAGGAGAAGGTGTGTTATTGTAGCTAATTTTGCAAATTGTGTAGTGCATAAAAAGTTTTCTCCCTAAAAAAATTAATTGTGTTCTAAAATAAAATATCATAATGTTAAGTGATCCCGTCGAATTTCGACGGGTTACACACTAGTTTTCTATTAAACTAATCTACATTAATTTGGGCCCTTAGAAGAGTTGCTCGAAATTAAATTAAATTGTATAAAGATTTGTAATACCCCGAGCTTTTATAAGTCCTTAAGTGCGTTCGAAATATCATAATATACTTAAATAATATGCCTTGAGTAATAAGATTTTTCCAAGAAAAGAAATTTGCTTGAATGACCAAATTGCCCTTATGTGCTTTGACGTGAATTTTTCTCGTTTCGATTATTCAAATCGAGTATGTGGCGCATTAATTGAGTTTATTTATATGAGTTTGAGCATGAATATGACTTTTGGAGAATTTCGAGAACTTTTACTTTTCAGTGAATAGTAACGAGAACTGAGAAAAATACTATTCACCGACGAACTCAGAATTTAACCTATTTAGTGACTTTTGAATCTAGAATTAATTCTAAGACCTCTAAGATATGTTAGAAGCTCATCCGAGATCACATGAGAGAATTCTAAAGGTTTAGTTCTTAACGGATAAATTAGCCGAGCAATTTTAGGTTTTTCTTCATTACTTGGAATTTTAACCTAAAAATTAGATATTCAGAATCCTTGATTTATTTCGTGGGACATGAGATAGAGTTGAAGTGTTTTCAATGTCGGAAATGAGACGAGGAGAGTTTAGAGCCGTTTTCAGTATAAATGAAATAACACGGACATATTCTACCGAAAAACTTTTTCATCCGTGTAAAATTATACCAGAAAAGAAAAAGAGAATCTCTCTCTCATCTCTCTCCCTCACCCACCGACCTCACCTCTCTCTCTCTCTCCCTAATCTCTCTCTCCCTAGGTACCTATTTTTCTACTCTAGAGAGAATATCATGATGATATTCCATTTTCTTTCTTTTCTTAGCCAAGAGATGAATTTATCTCATTCATTTCATCTATCTCATAATTATCATATCTCTCTCATCACTCTCTACTCTCTCTCCATCGTGTATCATCACAAGAAGAAGAAAGAAATTCTCTCTTCTCTCTCTCCCCCTCATTGTCGAAGAACACACACACACACACCTAGTTGGAGAAATCTCCATTGAAGCTTCAATCTTCAAGCTCCAAGCTTCAACCTTCAAGAAGATCATCATCATCATCCTCTTAAATTCTTCAAACCCTAAATGAAAAGGTAAACAAATTCATCCATTTTTGAGCTCAATTCCAAGAAAATCATCTCTCTTTTTTCTACTAAATTTCGGCACTTTAGCCCTAAATGAGATGATTAATTTTTGTTAATTTGTCTTGCGGTTCAAGGTGAAATCCACCATGGAAATTCCAAGCTAGAGATTGAGCTTCCAAATCCCTCCATTTTCAGTTCAACCAAGATCAAGAGGAGAGCTTTGATTTAATCTTTTAAAGTAGGTTATTCATTTGATTAATTGTATATATGTAATCTCTAATCCCTAAAAGAAAGAAATATGCATGCTTTAAATTATGCTTAGGCAAACTAGGATTTCGATGTGAGAATCGATGTGAGGAAATCATTAGGAAATCGAACCCTAAGAATTAAAAGAGAAAAGAGAAATAAAACCCCTAAAAATTTGGTTAAAACCGAGACTAGGGGAAAAGAGGAAGAAAATTCGATTTTCATAATTTCTTGATGATTTGATGATTTAATGATTTATATGTGTTTATGAGCATGTTTGGAATGATTATTATGCATGAGAAATTTGAGAAAATCCATGCCCTAATTCTATGAAGAAAACCGTGAGTTTTGAGCTTGAGGAGGAAAAATTTGATTTGATTATTTGTTTGATGATTTAGTGATGTTATAAGCATGAGATGAGTATGAAGTTATGATGATTTGAATTATTATGTTGTTTATGTGAGAGAATCGAAATATATGCATGTTTATGGAAGAAATGGTATTTTGATGATTTTAGTAATTTTGATGTTTTGATGGTATGAATGTTTTGTATGTAATTTGAAGTGATAGATGTTCAATAAGAATTTTTAAGATGAAGAAAATGAGATTTTTAGTACAAAAACATGAAAAAAATCGAAGAAAATGAGTTGAATGCCTAGTGTGTGTTCTAGGTGTTCTTGGTGTATTTTTGAAGATTTGAATGAGTGTTCTTGGTGTTCTGAGTGTTTTTATGAAGATTTAAAGAACACTAAAATTAATTATAAAATAAATTAAATTAATTAAATAATTAGAAATTTTGAGAATTAAATTAAATAGAAAATAAAAAGGAAAAATTATTAAAATAATAATGAGTCATGAAATTGAGAAAAATAAAGAAAATAATTCTTTATTAAATAATTAGAGTTTAAGAGGAGAAAGTTAAGTGAGATTAATAATAGAGATTAGAAGAAATAATAAGAGAAGTTAGAGTTAAGGAAATAGAATTAGAAATCAAGTAAAAATTTGAGATGAGTTAGTCAAGGTTAAGTCGTTCAACCGAACGAGAATTAATAAGAAATTAATTTTAATTCTCCTTTAAAGAGAAAAATATTTGAAGAGTCGAGCATAAGAAATTTAGTAAAGAGTTAAGTCGAGTCCGAGTTCGTTTACTCGTTTAATAACGAGATTAATAAAACAGTTTTGAAATAAAAATAATAGAATATGAGAATAACGAGTTAAAAATGAGCTTAGATAATCTATAAAGAGATAAGTCGAGTAAGAGAAGCTCGTGAATATAGAGTCGAGTAAGAGCTATTCATTAAATTAGCAAAAAAATAAATTGAGTAAGTTTTTAATGTTTAATTATTAGATTAAATAAGAAGTGTTAGAAAAACGAGAGAAGAAATTTAATAAGAATTGTTTTTTATATGAGAATCGAGTGTGTTAAATGATAATTGTTTAAAAGCTCGTTTAATGATAGTATGTCGAGTATTGAATAATTGATGACGCTTGAGTGAAATTGATTGAGTTGTTTTTCAAATCGTTTTAATTTGAAATAAGTCGATTAAGTTATCGAGTTTTGAATATTAAGAAAAGAAAACGAATTTCTATTAAATAGGAGTTAATTGAAAATAAGGAAAAGAGAAATTATAATAATAGAATAAGTAAATAAAATAATAGTACGTATGCGAGTACGTATACATAATTGAGAAAAGACGACGTATTTTGAAATAATGTCGTATATTGAGTCGAGAAATATTAAATGATTATTTGAGTTTTAAATTCTTATTACTTGAACTTTTATTCGCTTTATTGAAAAGACATGAAATTATTTTATGAGATCGAAGTTAACGTCTTTTCCAAAACTAGAGTCGAGCAATCTCGAGTAATTGCTAATTGAATTTGAAGTGTAAATCATGTCTGGGATAATATGTTTGATTAAATTCTATGATGAATTTATTATGCTTAATTGAATCTAAGTGTTTACGTGAAATGTTTGTATTTCGTTGAGAATGCTTATATATGCAGCATGATTGATTGAAATGATGTTAGTTGAATCGAAAATTCACGGGAAAAATTTGAATAATGTAGTCGAGACAAGTAATATTCCCTTAGCTAGTGAGAATTGCTAAAGTAGAAGTAATTTAGAAACAAGAATGTGAGACGAAGTAATTAGTAACCGAGTAGAGTCGACGAGTCGAGAAAGAATATTAATTTAGAAAAGAGAAAAATAGAGAGAGACGAGTCAAGTAGAAGTCCTTCAGTCGAAGCCAAAATCTACTTTACGTCTGACGCATCGAGGGTCTTAATCTTTATTTCGATGTCAAATTGTGAAGGACCGAGTGGGACGGGAAAGTAGCAAGGACGTTCAAAGAGTAAGCCGCCTAGCTAGAATCTTTGGAAGTTAGGTAGGCTTTTCTAAAACCAGAATCTCCGATAAATGCTATTATTGTTATTGAGTATTATTATGTGAGTTTTTGAAGTTCAATTGACTTGCCGTTTTTACATGAGTTTTGGTATGCTTTATCATCTGCTTGAGATATGAATGCCCTGTGAAAGACAAGAACCCACGTGTGGTATTTGAATGGTTTGAGGTGACTGTGAGCTTTACTTCGGTTTAGCCGGTCACAGTGTTTGAGAATGAGGCCTACTTCTCAGCACAGAGTTAATGTGGTAGATGATACATGCCTTTGATTGAGTAGATATTATGTTTTGACTGCGCAGTCTATTCAGAAATAAAATGATTTTTGCATTCACAAGTAAACGATTTTTATTGCATTAATACTTGTGATGCTTCGGCAATGCAAGTTCAATTGTATAGCTCTAAGAGCAAGTTTTCAAATGTTTTTTGCACGTATTCACTGAGTACGAAGTACTCGGCCCTACATGTATTTCTAAACGTGCAGGTTAGCGGGATGTGGATGGCGTGGACGGCTTGGTGGTGTGTTTGTTTTGGTCGAGTAGAAAGTGGACTGGCAATTGCATGTCTTCATACATGTAGTTGTTGGGATTGAGTCGAGATTTCCGCTGCAATTCTATGATATGATAATTGAAGTCTTTTGTTATGTTTTTGCATATTACTCTGATACATGTTCTAATTCACGAGCGATGTGCTCGATACAATTTACCGCTTATCATTTATTCTCATTTCTTGTGAACTTGATATACTTATTCCGATTTGGACTTGATATGTAAATTATCCATGCTCGTTGGTTGTTCCATTTAAATTTGGAAGCATGCCTTGTTTGTTATTACTTTCAGTTGAGATTTCCCCTTGTTTCCCGAACATGATTCCCTTATGTGAGTTGAGTTAGTAGATGGTTTAGTAGTGTTAGTGTCGTTAGTCGCCCTCGGGAGTCGGGGTGTGACAAGATTGGGCTATTTATTTGTTAAATTGATTAATTGTATTATGATAATTTATCTTATTATTTAGTTTATACTATTATTATATCATTTTTATTTATCAATTAATTACTAATTACATTATATGTTTATGTATATCCTCATTTACATAGAATAAGTGTTATCGAAACGTGTTGAACTTTTAACTTTTGTTAATAAATTTTGATATATAATATTTTAATTAATTCATTTGTGAAATTATTGATTTGCAGACGAACCATTTACCAAAATAACATACATGAATATGACATTCTCATCAGAAAATAATGTGCTCCGTGAATTTACTGATAATGAGTTGAATATTACGGCTTCCTTTATACAATCTCAAGTAGAGTTAAGGCCAATCCTTCTCACATTTTGGATTGTTTCTAAAAAATAATATTGTGTTTAGTAAGGTCATTGTTATGCAGTTCTTCCATGAGCAAGGTCAGTTTTCTAAAAAATAATATTGCTCTTTATTATTAGTGTTTAAATATTTAATCTGGAAGTAATATTTTTACACCAACCGTTTCAGCTCGATACGGTGTAGGCTCCAAATTGCAAATGAGATCTTTTATTACCTATCTATATGACATCTTCTATCTGACATGTGACAATCTATAAATTTAAATATGTAGAACTAGAGTATATTCCATCCAAATAGGGTATATAAATATCATTAAAGCTACACATGCCATTATTCTAACGTCTTCGCTAGAGAATGTCACATCGTTAGACAATAGAAGATCCGATCTCTCCAAATTGTGGTGACTAAATTTTAATACAGATTTTTTATGAGTTTTTTCTATAACTCCCAACACATGAGAAAAATAAATCATTATGTCATTTATAATTTATTTACCTCATAATACTGTCAATATGAATATTTTCCGTGCAATGCACGGGGGAAATATTAGTGATTATAATAGTGGAGTTTTTATCCCTAAGATCATCAATTATTTAATTTTATATTTACAACATTAAAAGAAGAAAAAGAAAAAACACCAAGCCGACTTGTGGCATCGCTCGAGGGTGAGAGAGGTAGGGTGAAATTCCACTCTCGCTATCGCCCGCACTCTCTCCACAACGGTACTTACCCTACCCTAGGAGGGTGATCTCTCCCTCTCACTCTAGTTTGCCCTATCCTTTACCCTCTGTTATAGATGCTAGTGAAAAACTGTTGTTTAAATAATATGATGAGTTTGTACAACACTTATTGCATGTATATTTCCTTATTAAAATTATTAGGTAGTATTTTAAATACCGACATTATAAACTCATTACATCTATCTAATACTAAAAAAGAGAGTTGTGGCTATATTAACAAGTTTGTCCTTTTCCCTCCAAATCCAATTTAATGGATAATATGTATTGACCTTTAAGTCATTTTATGAATGATGAATAATGTATGTTGGTTAATACATTGCTTTGAATAGTTATGAAATTTGGCTATGCATAGCTATGCAATTTGGCTTATCTAATTGAATTTGGGATTATGTAATTGAATTTTTATTTTTTATATTATTACATATAATAAATATTTTAATTTAACACAACTCTATAATAAAAATACATACAATTTTGAAAAACAAGATGACAAAATTAGTTACCAAATGATTTTATTATTTTCATTGTTTAGATTCTTAAATATTGTTAGTAAAAAGGTATTAAAAAGACAACTAAAAATATATATTTCCATATGTTTAGAAGTTAATCAAAATGAAAAAATTATTAAAAATGCCAAAATGGGTTAAATTATTATTATGGTTGTTCATCTTTAATTCTAATGTTAATTTGAAATGGATTATAATCAAAATTGCATTTTCAAAGTATAAAAAATGGTTGTTTAAAGATGTTTAGAAGGTATGTGTTATGCTAATTAAAAAAAATCTTAAATTATTAATGTAATGAACTGTTTTATATGTAATTAGTGTAATTATAGTTATGTATGTATATCATTTATATAATATATTATATATTTATTTTATTTCATAATATTAAGGATAAAATTATCACATTTTTTTTGGGTTACTCGTGTACAGATGACCCAAAATCTAACTCAACTATTTTCATACTTTCGTAAAACTATCAATGATATACATTTTAATATTCATGAGCTATCGATTTTGTATAAAAAAGACGGGCTCATTTTTTTTATACAAATTCAATACTTGATGATTAAAGTAAGTATTATTTATAGTTATAATTATTTTTTTGATTTTTTTATGAGAAGGTTAACATAATAGTGTATGATATTTTTATACTGAATTGTTAGTTGTCTTGATTTAAAATTTTCTCTAGTTTTGTGTATTGTAAACTGAAAAATAAGTAAATAAATGTTAAATGCTTTTATATTTTAAATGAAGACATATACAAAATATTGATTATTGAAAATATTATGTACAAATAAGTACTCCCTCTGTTCCGCTCATTATGTCTACATTTCCTTAAATGGACGTCCACTCATTTTGTTTATGTCCAAATAAATTAAAAATTAACCCTTCAAAACACTATAAAAATAGTAGGATCTACTATCTTTTTACCCTTTGTTCATAATCTACGTGTTCAACACTACATAGACATAATGAGTGGAACGTATGAAGTATATCATAATATAAATTAATAAAATATGTCAAATATATATATATATATAAATTTTTTTAGGGTAATACAATATGTCATATTTAATAATGTTATTTTGATTGAATGTTTCGTTTTCAAAAAATATGGATGTAATGCATAAAGTTTTGTGTTATTATTATAATTAATACTCCTTTCGTCCTGAAATAAGTGACCACATTCTTTTTGGCATGGATATTGTGTAGAATCATGTTTAAAGAGTAAAAGATAGAAAGTGGTAGATACCACAACTTTTTGTGTTAAAAGCTTATTTCCTTACAAAGAAATGAACCACGTATCCCGGGACAACCCGATAAGAAAATGTGGCCACTTATTCCGGGACAGGAAGAGTATATTAGATGATTAATGCATCTAATCTATGACTGACATCCTTTCGATAATTTTAAGTGGATATATCAAGAGTTGCAAATTGAAAGGTTTTAAGATATTAGTGTGCGGTAATAAGTTGTCTTTAAAAAATATTGTGTAAAAGAAGTTTTACGTAATGTCTAAAATGAAATATGTTGTAGTATTTGTTATTGTTATTTTTTTAATGTCCTTATTTATTTCTATACTGAAAAACTAATATTTAATTATACTCCTCTGTTGCCTAAATTTTTATAGTTAACACATTTACTCATTATTCAAATAATTTGATAATAAAATATTATCAAAATTTTAAATTACATTCTTACGTGCAACGCAATGGTGTAATAATAGTAATTGTGAAAATATTAGTTTCCATCGATAATTTGATGTGCGTATTATTTACTGACCCAAGTTAATGTCTATAGAACTCCAGAGATTCCATCGCTGCCAGAAACTGTTGATGGAAAACAGCACATCAATAATCAAGTATTGGAATTTTTTGCCTTTATGCCCTCTTCTTTACGTTGAACTCTTTTACCTACTCTATGTCTCTATTCACTCGAATCTAACTTCTTGCTTATGTTTTCCCAGATTGACATCCCATATATTTGTATATAGTTAGGTATAGTTGAATTCATTTAACCTTATATGTTATCGTCCAATTATTCATAAACTAAGTTAGTGGTAAATTTATTTGTTAGGAGCGACAGTGTGAGTTGAGGGTCAAATAATTGAGGCGTATCGGGATTCAAGTGCTTTTTAGGTGGGGATTTTCTTACTCTTATACGTAATTACAAATATTATTGATATATGTGACATTGTTATGCTTAAATGATGTCAAATACGATATGAATCTGTTACGTGCAATATGTATATGTTTATGAGAAAAATCTTGCACAAGTATACAGATATGTTGGCCAGGGATTCGGAAAGGGGTCCGGGATTTGTATAGATCCTTGGGGTAAAAGCCCACAGTGCTATATGTTGAATGTTATATGGATATTTACATGACTTGTGTTAGGAATCGGGTACTAGCTCGTGTATATAACAATGAATAATGCTTCTTTATTGATAAACTTGAACACGAACAGAACTTAAAAGTATTATAATGAAACTGAAGAACAAAGATTTAGAATGAACCGAAGATCGTCCGAAGTTAGACTTCTGCCCGCAAGACGAGAATACGCTCTGGTAGTACTCACGGTAAGGCGGCTCGTCCCCAAAGGTTAAAATGATCTTAACGTCTCGGCAGTAGCAGCACCGCAAATTGGACCGAGCACCGACGAACTGGAACGAAGACTGAACTCGAATGATATGTTGTGCTATGTTATGCTTTGAGAGAAGAGATGATTGCTTTCGATTGAGTGAAGAATGCAATGGAGACTCTCCTTATATGGCAGCTCTCGGACATGTGGAGGGGCTCGTCCCATAAACGCTGTCATGACCGGCGGTTTCTGGACGTCAAGAGGTGCCGGATGTGAAGAGCCTGGGAGCGAGCCCGAGCCTGCCCGCCCGTCCGGGTGGATGGGCGGCGGCAGCTCACGCGTGTGCGCGCGCGCGCGCGAGGGCACCCATACACACCAACCCAACAAGTTATTAAGTCCATATAGACATTGTTGGGAAATTTATTAGTATGAGTTTTGATGAATTCCAAAACCAACTGACTCCAACCGAGTAGATGTTGTTAGTTCCTAATGTTAGCAGTTAGGCTCGCTGTTTGAGCAATGTTAAGATTTTATCTTTACAGATCTCCAGCTGAAGACGGCAACATAGCAACACTCGGATACAACCCCGGATGGAAGATCGGATGAGGGACATCAGTTACAAGACTCTGTCTGATGAGAGAGTTATGCCAAAATGGGGAATACTTTTTGACAACTGAGAATTCAAGCCAACTGTTCAGTTGGAACATCAGCTATAGAATGCCATCTGTTAAAGAGAACGTTTCAAGAAGGGGGAAGTTATAAAGAAGTCTCAACATGAAGTTCAAAGTCAGCTGAGAGTTCAACGGTTCAGTCAGAACATCAGCTGAAGACCACTCAGATGAAAATCAAGATTTTCAACCGACTAACCTAGGTTGAGGATCAGAAAGGTTTGAATTTGAAATTTAAAAAGGAAGTCACGTGAAGGTTTGACCGTTCAGTCATTACCTCATTTGGCCCAACACAAGGTTGTCTCAGATGGAAAGCAGAATAGCACATATGCCATATTGGGAAATTCTGCAGAGATGAGAGACAAGCCATCACTATCAAAGAACAGAGATCAACAGCTCCTCCAATGGCTAGTTGATTCTCTCCGCCTATAAATAGAGGCATTCATTCATTCGACACATATAAGACAGAGAGAAAATTTGAAGTGCACCCACAAGAGAAACAAGAGCAAAGAAAATCTGCAAAATCATATTCTGAGAGCATCAGCAACTGAAAGTTCCGAGTGGTAGAACATTAGTAGCTGAGGGTTCATAGAATTATAATCTGTCTTAGATCTTAGTTTGAGTGTTCATTCATTCAAGCCATAGATCCAACTCACATTCGTGTTCGAGCTGTAGTTGGAAAACCCACCCACATACACACCCTAAAAAGTGTTTGTTAGGATCTTACTCTTCCTGTAATTGAGTAGTTAGGTTGTCAAGTACCCGCAAACTTGACATAGGTTGTTAAGTACCCGTAAACTTAACTGTAAAGGTTGATAAGTACTCGTAAACCTATTGCAACGGTTGCACAGCCCGCGTAAGCTGTGTGGAACTGTCCAGAAGAACTTGGACAGAGGTGTGTGAACTCACATCTCCCCGTGGACGTAGGATTTCTCTCCGAACCACGTAAATCCTGTGTGTCTGTGTTTATTTCTGTTCAGTTACTTATTGCATTTTCAACTGACCAAACTAACCGGCATACAAACTGCATCTTTACATATCAACTGTTTTGGTTTTCGACCAACCTTGCACAAGAGCGTGAGTTATTTTACGAGTATTATTTCCACCACATTCCGCACGGCACCACTCTCACAGCTAAGTTCTCTTACTCAGTTGTGATTCCAGCTGAGACTATCTTTACTCAGTTGAAGTTTTTCGGGGGTTAAGTTTTCAAAGTTGAAAAATCCTAACCGGTGTATTCCCCCTCCCATGCACCAGTAACTCGTATCGGGACCATCAGACATAGTCTTAAATGCTAGTCAAATCATCCACATATAACCGATGTGGGACAACTAATATTTATTATAATTTAATAACATGTTAGTTACAACTTCAACATCCAACCTTTAGCATACAATATCTCGCTCACCAGAAATCGGTTTAGAGATATTAAATATTCCACGTTCATCTACTCACGACGTAGATTAACATCCAATAAATATTCCAATAAATATTTTAATTATATAATAAATATTTAATTAACAATATTTATCCATAATTAATGGTTAACTATAAAACCATTTCCAACAATTTGTTATGTATATTTTAAAATATAAGCCACTGCGAGTCTCCACTGGGTATGTATTTACTCGCCCCATATTTTTCTTTCTTACTTTTCAGAATACGGAGTTGGGCAGTGGGGCGGTGGCAGAAATGGTTATATTCTTTTATTTTTATTTTTCAAGTTCCTTTAAGAAACTAAGACCATGTTTTTGCCTTATTTGATTAGGTTAGGTGAATAGTTTATTTGGCTGAGAATAATTTTGTTTGTTGATTTAAGCTTCCAAACTATTTAAATTTGAAAATTTTCTTTTTATAAAATTTATTTTGTTGCTCTTGTTAGAAGTATTCTTAATTTATTGAAAATGTGGGTGTTACATGTAATGCACAGTGGAAAATGGTATGGGCCGCGGCAAACTCGTGGTGCTGCAGGTTACTTAAGCACTTCTTATTGATCAATCATGTTATTCAGTCCTAAATTAATAAAATTACTGTTTTACAGTATTTCGATCATATTGGGAATGTTTAATTGAGAAGAAGTTGCAAGAATGAAACATAGATGTGTCTTTTTTTTTTTTTTTTAAGAGAAAGCATAGATGTTTAAATAGCAATAGAACAACAACTAATTTGTTGTTCTTTCGCTCTAGGTGCAAGTTGTTGTTGCTATCTTTATCAAATTTTATTTTTCCTTTTGCAAAAATGGAATATGTTTGAAAAATAATGGTTTCTGTATGCGACCTATAGTTGTTTGTAGGACGCTAATTTTTAGCATTTTGCAAAATATGATAATTTTTTTCGGGTTTACAAAAATAGGTAAATAACATTTTATGTTGTTGCATTTGCATGACAATATAAGGTTTGATTGGACTAAATCACATGTGAGTTGCGCTGAATCCTCTGGGTGGAGCCAAATCTGAAATAGAGTCCACTATAAAAATTAATATTATAACATATAGAGTGAAAAGTTAAAATACTTTTTTTTGAAAAATAAAAATAAATAATACCCTTAAATATATAAAAGATAAATAATATCTTATACATAAAATGATGAATAACATACATGGGTGTCATATATGAGTAACATATATGATGACAATTACAACATACATTAATATCATACATGAATATTATATATGACTGGCATAAAATGACGAATAACATACATGGATGTCATACATGAGTAGCATACATGATGACTATTACAACATACATACATGAGTGCTCATCATATATACATGAGTAACATACACGAAAACATCATGTATGCTAATCATGTATGGGGTCTTTTTTTTATCTTTTATAAATTATGGGGTATAATTTATTTTTACTTTTTAAAAAGAAGTATTTTTACATATTAACTCTAACATATACTATCTCAGACTTCATAAAATAAAGTATATTTTGTACCAAATAAAATATTATGGTGCCATAGATATATTATACCCCATAATCACACACACCTGCCATTATATAGTAATAAATAAAATCTTATCAAACTTATTTATATTTAGTAAAAGGTTAAAATTGTGTCTTTATAGAGTAAACGTGGTAAAAAATATCCAAAAATGTCTAATCAAGTCGCGTGGCACATATATATACATCACCCATTTAGGCTTTATAAAACATGAACCTTGTTCCATGCAGTTTTGGAAACATATACCCATGAACATATTTTTTCCTAAATATCCAATGGGATAGTAAAATATACTCCCTTCGTTCATGATAATTACAATTTTTAGATTGTAGTGCCAATTTAAGAAACATTAGGTAGATGTATGAAGTGGGTTATTATACTCCTCACTTTTGTATTGAAAAGTACGTACATATTTTGAGTGAGTAATAAAGTAGATAAATATTGAAATTTATAAGGTTAAAAAAGTAAAGAATGTGTAAAGTCATTTCCTTAAATGAAAAAACTATAATTTTTATGGATAGACCAAAATAAAAATCTGACCATAATTTTCATATATGGAGGGAGTATAGAATATGAGAACCGATGTGCTAATCAACTCCATGAGCACCGTTCGTGAACATTACTCTTGATTTGTCCATGTTAATATTTTCTTATTTAATTTTCATATTGCATTTTAATGTAATACCTTAAAAAATATTATTGAAATCATTAAATTAAATTTTTTTATGTATTTTTAATTTAATGATTTCAATAAATTTTTAAGGTATTAGATCAAAATGCAATATCAAAAATTAAATAAAATAATGTTAACATGAACAAATTGAGTCCCATAAATGGTGCTCAAGGAAGATGTCCTATAAGGTTGTGGGCAGCAGCAAGCTTTTGAGCGAGCTCGCTGCCCACTTGGAGAGCCACGTCGTGGCGCGCTTGCAATATCTACATTAGCGTGCTCGAGCTCGCCATTTTTTAAATGCATAAAAATATTTTATTAATTTAAATTAAAAACATAAATGGAAAAAAAAAAGGAAAAATTACATGCCATCTCCGAAGCGTTTTCAAATTTCTTCGATCAAATCATCTCGAGTTTTGCGTGTGCTCTTTTATCTCGAAGGCTTTCTTTCCGCTTCAGGTAGTCTCAGAAGCTCTCCGGGGCTCCGTGTCTCGTACTCGAACTCACTTCGGGCTCCAATTAGTTACAGAAACGCCCTCATCTTCAACTATTATGTTATGCAAAATAATGCAAGCATACATGATGTCTGATAAAGTCTCTCTGAACTAGGAACGTGTCGGCCTACTAATTATAGCCCAACGAGCTTTGAGGACGCCGAAAGCTCTTTCCACGTCCTTGCGTGGGACTTCTTGTTTGTTCGCAAATAAACATCTCTTCGGCTCAGTCGGGCACGAAAGAGTCTTCACAAAGGTCGGCCAACATGGATAAATGTTGTCAGCTAGATAGTAGCCCATTTTGTGCTGAGTGCCGTTTACGAAAAAAGTCACCGTCGGACTCTTTCCCTGCAGAAGATCTTGGAACACGTCTGATTTGTTGAAGACATTGATGTCGTCGTTTGAGCTGGCGACTCCGAAGAACGCGTGCCAAATCCACAAATCTTGAGAAGCAACAGTTTCAAGCACGACCGTCGTGTGCCCCTTCTTCTGATTCGTGTACGTCCCTCTCCACCCATTCGGGCAGTTCCTCCACTGTCAATGCATGTTGTCGATGCTACCAAGCATGCCGGGAAAGCCTTCGATTCGTGCATTTGCAAAAGCCGGTTGCAGTCAGCCGTGTTTGGTGGCCGCAAATACTCGGCGCCGAATGCAGATATGATCTGACGAGGCAGTCGTTCGCTCTCTCAAAATGAATTTGTAGCCTATCATCACAGCTATATAGTTAGCAAGTAAGTACAGGATCGATCCACAAGGAGTTGATTGCCACTATCTCTTGAAACCTCCTCCACCTGTAAAGAAAAGTTGGATGTTGCTATCTTGATCACTAGGGCTCTCTTGCCCAATTCGAGAACTTAAGTAAACACTGAAAAAAATAGATAACTTGATCAATAATAAAGACGACTTGATCTGGACTAAGACATTGTTAAGTGAAAACCCTAGCTTGGTCATTGGTGCAAATATATTCATTACATGCTTGCATCGTTAGTTATAGGACTTAAATGTCGAGATCCATTTTTACTCGTCACGCTCTCAATAAACCCTTCCTTTACCTATCCTTACTTAGTTGGTGACGCACCGTTAGCTCCCTACCTTGGGCAATACCTCTATCGGAGTCATCATTCAGTCTCTTGCCCAAGGAGCATTAATCACTAGAAAGGCCCAACAAAAAAAAAATATCACGTCTAGCCCAATTGGTTAGACACCTTCCTCTAATGTTAATCGATCTTAATCGAGATGATAATGAAAAATACTCCTACTTCCCAATTGATTAGTGATAATATGTCCTAAGTGATTAATGGCCTATTAATCTCTTAATCGTATTATCTCATATTTGAACAAGTACATTAACATATCGGGAACACATGCATGTAATTATCTAGCACAAATTAGACCTCTCAAGCATAAGTAATCACCTAACTATCTTGCCCACATCAAGTATAAAAACTTAGCTAGACATAATAATAAAACTACGAACATAATAATTAAAGTAACTCATAAGAAGAACTATATTAAAAGTTACTAAGTACGTGAAAAGCAAATACGGCCAAAAGTGTCGATGAACAAAACACAAATAAACGTTTGCCCGTAGGACTTGTTTTTCTCCTCACAATCGCTCAATGAATTACAGGAAATGAAAGCATAAAAGACGGCGTGTTTCGTAGCAGATAGGCTTTAGTATTTATAGGCGAGTACTTAGGGTTTGGGCCCCCGGTCCTTGACATGGAAGGAATCTACGAACTACCTCGGGATGCAATTAAGTCTTGAAAATCACGACCCTCAACATGGCAAGTCACATCTATCTTCAAGAGATCCCTTGCGGATCCTAAATCTAGTTGGATAAGGAAAGATATTTAAGTTAGATCATTTTTTCCTTATCCTTCTAGACCTAGGAGAGAAACTCGCCAGCTGACCAAAGCGCTCCACCTATCTTTGTCTTGACCAATATCGCTCCGCCTGACCTGCTTCCAGAAATGAAGCTTTCTATCCTTGTATTGCCCAGTTTCCTCCTACAAGGCAACAAACACCCTCATGCCCAAAATATGTCCTCCAAGACACTAAAACTAGACAAAACGCACACAAAGACTCGATCTAAACTACATAAGATAGACACTAAAAAGACACAAAATAAGGACTCATCGTGATCGCTCGACAAAAATAATCAAGCGATTGCCGACCAGTACTGTCTTCCATTCGTAGATACTCACCATATTGATCAGCGTATCCGTCATTTGCTAGTTGCTGCAACGCCATCGTACATTTCTGGATTGACGTGAACCCCAGTTTTCCTGTTGCATCCACATGTTTGTTGAAAATAAGGTTCCCGAGCCTCAACCGCCTTGAAGATTATGTGAAATACTTTTTTACTCATACGAAATCGGCGCCGGAACACGTTTTCGCCCCACGTTGAAAACTCAGAGAAGTAATCCGCATTAAGACGACTCTCGGCATCAAGGCAGTCACAAACCACCGTCCTTTTCCTCTTTGAACTTTGGGCAGTAGCGGCGGCCGCTGCTGCCTCTTCCTCCTCTTCCTCGGCGATTGCGTCGGCGGCCTTCACCATGAGATTGCCGAACATGACGGGAATTTGGGTACTAAACTTTCAGAATTCTTCCATCTAGCATTGTATAATAATCATCGTCGCCCGAATTGATTTTTTAAATGAACGAAATAAACAAAAATATGAAGGTGTTGAGGAGATTTGAGAGAGAATTGAAGAGATTGGTGTATGAAATAAGGGAGAAAATGATGTATTTATAAGTGAGAATGAGAGAATTTGAAAAAAGGTGATCGTTGGCGATCGCAACGGCTAGCGATCACGCCTAGGGGTGTTCAAAGTTTGATTTAAACCGCAAACCAAATCGAACCAAAACATAATTTACAGTTTGGTACGGTTTTGTGGTTTCAAAAATTTGGTTTGGTTTAGATTTTTCAAAAATTATGGTTTATAGTTTAGGTTTGGTTTTTAAGAAAATTCAAACCAAATCAAACCGTAAACCGAAAAACCGTATTTGACATAATGATATTAAAATTATTATTTTATTTATTATGTTAGGAAATATGAATTTTCTTGATTGCATGTCATATCTAAGTGGGGTGTATTGAATTGGCAATGATGTGGATTTTAATGTAATTGAACTCCATGGAGTTGAATTCAATGGGATTTTGAGGGAGTTTAGGGGAGTTGAGGGTGGGGTTTGGGGGATTTCGGGGTGGATTTTTAAGGAGTTCAGGTGAGTTGAAATCCACACACACGCGATCGCGTATCTAAATCGGTCGCGCGCTAACCCCTGCGATCGCGGGTTATGCACGATCGCGGGTTATTACGTCGACTCCCCATGTTTACTTGCCGAAGGTCACTTGTCCTGTGCTCCGCAACACAATTCGATGCTCCGCCACGTCGGTTGCACCTAGATTTGATCTCAAGACGTATTGGACGTCTCTAATTAATGAAATCGATCAAAAGCTCGACGAGGCGATTCCTGTGAAGTACCCGGAGCAGATCTATGAAGCAATGCGAGGAGCAGATCTAATTAAAGAAATCGGTTGCGCCTAGATTTTGATCTCAGTTTTGGCGAAAGGTGCTAAGAGAGCGCCGCCGGTTATGTGCATCGCCGCATGTGAGATTTTTGGTAGAAACCGCCTCGCCGCTTTCCCACCGTTTGCGCTCTTGAGATGGTTTGCTTTTCAATTCTTCATGATCTGCACCCTCTGCCTCATCGTTTGATTCTGCTGGTGGTGGGTGTGCGACATACATGGTCGCTGAGCTCCATTTGGAGTGGGATTGTGGAGGGTGTCGGGACTGCGGGTGAATGATGGTAGATGAAGACCCAGAGCAATGAAAAAGAATTGACAGATTTGCACCAATCAAACATGTTAGAACGTGGATAACTTGCAAATCTTTCAGCCTATCAGCAAGAATTAATGCAAGTGCAACAATTCCATATACGCTGGAAGTATTAAAGGTGGTGGAATTCGGGAATTAATGCAAGTGCAACAATTCCATCCGTGATCGCTTCTGGTTCTCTTAATGATTCTCTTTGGCCAGCGACCGCTGGCTATGGTCGCGGGATCCCCGCCTTTTCACTCCGCGACCGTGGCATGCTGGCGATCGCAAAAATTACACAAAGTCAGCGATCGCGTGTGTCAGCGCTCGTGGATATGAATTACGTCGAACTCCCATGTCCAGAGGTCAGAGTTCACTCTGTGTATTTTTCACTGTGAATTACGTCCAAATCCATGGCAAAGTGAAATCACTCTAAATCCATATGATGTTGAATACCGCATGAGTTTGAGGGAATTTAAAATCAACGCATCCAATACCCCAGGACTTGCAGGGAGTTTGAATTACGTCAAAATCATTGAAACCAATACCCCAGGATTTTTAAAGAGTTTGAAATCCATCAATCCAATACCCCTGAATTTCAAACTCCTTAAAAATACCTCAAACTCCACCATCCAATACACCCTCCTAAGTATTACTCTCTCAGTCTCACGAAAAATGTCTTACTTGTGTTTGGCACGGGAATTAAGGAGAAATGATAAAGAATGTAAAAGTAGCGTGAATAAATAATAAAGAATGTAAAGGTGGGGTGAATATAATAAAGAATGTAAAAGCAGTGTGAATGCATTTAATTATTTTTCAATAAGGAAATGAGACATTTTTCGTGAGACAACCCAAAAAGGAAAGGAAAAGATATTTCGTGAGACAGAGGGAGTATACAAATTTAATTAATGAAATTGTAAAATTTAAAATCATTAAACCCTACAATTTACTATACATTTCCAATTAATTGTTACAAGGTACGAATTTCTATTTGCTTTCTTTTTTTCTATATCATTTTCAAATTCAAGTTGTTTTCGATGAAAAAAGTAGAGAATGTGAAATTATTTTACTATAATTTACTATTTAGCTAAATAATGTTATCCTCACTCTTAGTATATTTATTCTAGCGAAAGAGAAAAACGTATATGGTCATGACAATAACTTTATTTAATTACTTTTATTTCTGTTACGAAGAAAATGAAAAAATATAGATAAACTGCAAACCAAACCGCACCAAACCGTATTACTACAGTTTGGTTTGGTTTGCTATTTAATCAGTTCGATTTGGTTTCAAAAAATTATCAAACCGTATTTTACGATTTGGTTTGAGTTTAGTATCAAACCACACCAAACCAGACCGCAAACACCCCTATTCGCGTCAACCAACGATCGCCAAGTGTCACCTCATGTCAGCGAGCACACCAGCACACGAGCTCAGCTTAGAGAGCACGCACACATACACACCGAGCTTGTCAATGGGGTGCACGCGCTCAATTATTGCTCGCTTGAGCAGCGAGCGCGCCGCTACCCATAGCCTAATTATTCTACTTTCCACAAAAGAAAAGAAAAAGTGAATTTAAGCATAAGAGAGAGAGAAAGAGAGTTACAACGTTATATACTGTACTTTGTACAATTAAGATCTAAATAATGATTATGAGTTGGAAAATGGAGACATCACCTTAGTAAGTATAATAGTCTAAATTAGCTAAACTCCGATGGAAGCATAATTGCATTTGATTAATTGATTAAATTGGCATAGTGATCGATGATTATACAAATATCTCTCCCTGCAAACATCAAGGAAAAAGGACACCCAATAAACCTCCGCCACGTGTTCTTCTGTACAATCATCTCTCTCGCCCTCACGCGCCATTATGTGCGGTTAAATGCACGCTCCAGTCAAAAAGTGTTTCATGACTATAGATTCGGGCGGTGGAACCCACTTTCCATCCCCTTTTGAATTCGTAGCACCGTCAAACTGAAATTAGTTGCCAGATTTTTTTTTTCTGACCTAAGTTTAGATAACAAGATAGTATTAAATTGAATTATTGTAACATATGCAATAAAATACTCTTTGATTTTGGACAATGAATAAAGGATATTGGTGGATCTCCCTAAACAAAAGGTAAATAAAGGCTGAAATAATTTACCTCAGTTCATTTGACTTCTACCCCAACCTTATCGTAGCACCTTCAGTTCGATAGAGTTTCTTGGGTGTGGGTGTTCAAATGGACTCGTTTTCTTAAAACAAACGAGCTTTGTGATTTTCTAGATCTTTGGAAATGCATTTTCAGGTTGGAGCTCAATCGAAATCAAGTGGATTCTCGAATTTGGACCGGCTCAGTTGATGGTATTTTTCGTACTAAAGACCTCTGTTTTTCTCTAGCAAATGCAGCATCTCGCGAGGAAGAAGAGAAAGACTCGTGGTCGAGGTTGTGGTGGAAAGCTATTCCACTTAAGGTGTCGGCTTTTGTTTGGAGAGTTATGCTTGGAAAATTACCAACCAAAGACAACTTGATCAAAAGAGGAATCTTGTTTATTGGTGTTCTTGGTGGCTGCCCCTTTTGTCATTCTCTACCCGAATCGACTTCGCACATACTCATTACTTGTTTTGAATCTCTCTTTGTCTGGACGAAGGTATGTGATTGGCTTAACCTTCATCTTAGCTATACATCATGTTTGAAAGCTCACTTTGAAGATTTTGTGAGCCCTGGCCAAGGTAACTTGAAGAGGAAAATATTTGGCCTCGTATGGCAATGTACGTCTTGGAGAATTTGAAAGGCGAGAAATGATAAGATCTTCAACGAAGTTAATCCGGATACATTGAAGATTGTGAAGAGTATAAAGTTTTGCTCTTGAAAATGGTTGAAGTCTCACTTTCCGATTTCTTTTTGTTTTTCTCTTTACGAGTGGAGCTCGGATCCTATAGAGTATATTCCTAAAAAGCTCTAGCTTTGTGATGATTTCCCTCTCCTCTAATTTTGTTGTTTCTCATTTCGCTATACTATGGATTCTTGTTATTTTTAAGTACTTCTTGTACTTATGAATGAAAAACTCATATTTACTTAAAAAAAAAGGTAGCGAATTGTACATGCAACAATAAATTAAATATCAAATATTTTTTTTCTAGGTAAAAAAAATAAAAATGAAAAAAAAATAAAAAAATCAAGCAGTTAATCGCGGTAGTTTGTGAATTTATATTTATGCATGGAAATAAACGATTTATACTTGATTTAAATGGTTGGTTTCTCTATCCACAAAAGTACTTTCATGTCCTATAAAAAAATGGATAAAAATGTGATATTTAACGGACAGAACAGTTGAATATAATGCAACATTAATGATAAAAAAAGTGACTAATTAATAGTGCATTCAATATCAAACGTTTCATGGTATGGTACGTTTGTGCCCACATAACATGATTTTGCCCCCTTAGAATATAATATTTCTAACTCATTTATTGTTGAGTACGAAATAAGTCGTACGCTAATATAGTACTATATTTTCAGCCTTTTTTTTTTGGTATATAAATCATTGACCAAACCATGAAGCCAAATGTTCATTACTTTTATTTTAGACATATAAGCTCGATATGTTAGATTAGGATTTTTTTAATGCATTATATACAATATGTATAAATAATAGTATGAGGGTGAAATTATAGCAAGTTAATCTCTTAAATGGAATACGTAATGCCACTATATCGATTTATTGCTCTATAGAACATGAATGAAATACAACTCTCTTTGACACGGCAATATTTATTTAATCAAGGGTTAATTGCTAAAAAATTCCACGCCTTTTTCAAAATTCTTGTTTTAATCCTCATTTTTTAAATCTGCCTCTAAATTCTCAACCTTTTAATTTTATCTAATTTTTTCCATGGTGACATATTTTGGTAAGGCTATTGCTGACATGTTAATATTATTTGTAGACGTGGCCTAATATATTCCGTGTGGCACTCGTTACATGGCAAGAACAAAACGACGACGATTACAACCTATGGCGTTAACCCACGGTGGAGAACTTGGAGGCAGATTAGAAATGGTGGATTAAAGTCGGAATTTATAAAAAGGTGAGGAATTATTTGGCAGTTAACCTAAATTTTTATTTACCATTAAACGACGACGTATGATGTTTATTAAAGGACGTCGTTTCATGTGTTCCGACGATTTGCCACGTCGGCATTTCCGTTTCCAGGTCATCATTAATTTGGAAGAAAATTATCATTATGGGAAAAATAAGATAAAATTAAAAGGTTAAGAATTTAGAGGCAGATTTAAAAAGTGGGAATTAAAACCAGAATTTTTAAAAAGGTGGGGAATTTTTTGACAATTAACCCTTTAATCAATAACCAAAAGCATGGAAAATTAGGAAAAAATGCATATTTTTAAGGAAAAGGCAACTGTAATTGTAAAATACTCCCTTGTCACTTTCATTTATAGTGATAGAATCTACATAATATATTATATTTAATATTATATTTTCACTAGTTCACTCACATTTATTGTGAGATCCTTACTCCACTCATAACAATACCCACTATTATCTACTACTATTACTTATCGTTTTCTTAAAATTCATGTGGTGCATAATGTGAGAGTGATTTTATGGACCGAGGGAGTAAGTATTTATTTTAATGAGAATATAAATATTAATTAATCACTGGAAAATTGGAAAATCCCTTAAAAATAAATATATTTTGATACGTATTTTAAATATTTTTCGCTCGAATTGAAAGCCGGCATGGAAAAGACAAGCAGTAATTAACCCCGACGACTTGCTCAAGCAACTGTTCACCACGCGCTCATGGCAGCCCTCCGCCTCTCTCCCTAGAAAGCAAAAAAAGGCCAAAACACCACCGTTTGAACCGTTCTCTTTCTCTCTCCCTTACCTCATAATAATAGTCTCTCTTTCTCGCCCTGTCTCTACAGTAGCTTGATTTCCGAATCCCCCTTCCCTAATCTACCCCTCTACCGTCTCCCCCGCTTTCTTCATCATCATTTCAGTCAGATTCCATTTCCTTTTATCTTTCACCCTCTTATTTCACTCTGAAAATGACAAGTTCTGCGCCTAAGAACAACTTCTTGCCTCCCGGCCTCGTATCCAATCTTCAACAAGCTCTTGCGAATCGCAAGCCCGATGAAGATTCGGCCCCGCCCTCCTCCTCCGACGGCGAGCCCGCCGATGATAATTCGTCAAAGCCCGTAGTTTTGGTTACCAACAGCGATGGGATTGAATCTCCCGGCCTATCTTGTCTTGTCGCTGCTCTCGTTCAACAAGGCGTTTACAATGTCAATGTCATGGCCCCTCAATCGTAATTATCCATTCCTTTTTGCTGTTTTTCTTTTTTCCTATCTTCTTTCTATCTTAAAATAATAGTAATGATTTTGCGCCGTTATGTTGATGCATTTTTTTTTTGGTTTCGCTGCGCCTTCTGTTTGTATTCCCCTTTTCTAGATCTTCGTTAGTATTTTGTGATGTAAATGATTTAGGAAATGAGTGTCTTTATGTGTTTATTGTATTCAATCTTGTGATTTGCTTATCTCTATTTTTCGTTTTACATTGTTATTTGGGGGTGAATGCTGATATTTATTTGCTATGTTGTTTTTTGGAGTTTTGCTGATTTTCTTGAGGTCGAATGTAGGGATAAATCGACATCAGGGCATTCGGTGTCGCTCAAGGAGACCGTTGAGGTGGCTTCTGTTGATGTTAAGGGTGCCACTGCTTATGAAATTTCTGGTATGATTGTGTGTTTTGGTTTTATTGTTAACGTTCTTATGCTGTTCGATTGAATTTCAATGAGTTTGATTTGCTGGAAAGTTGGTTAGTTGAGTGAATATTATGGGACTGTATGATCTTGAAGTTTGTGTTGTATGCAACTTTCAGGAACTCCAGTAGATTGTGTGTCGCTAGCATTATCCGGTGCACTGTTTGCATGGTCAAAGCCGCTTGTGGTACGTTTCATTTTATCCTACCGTTAGGAAGTTGATTATGTTTTTGTGGTGTTGCTTGGCTCTTCGAAGAATTCATCTTGTTCCTTTCACTTGTTTGGTGCATAGGTGATAAGTGGTATCAACAAGGGTTCGAGCTGTGGACACCACATGTATGTTGCTGCTTTTGTTACTTAATCTTTTCACTGATTGTTGGAAGATCCATACGTTAACAACAACTTGGTAAATCTAGGTTTTATTCGAGCGTTGTTGCTGGAGCTAGAGAAGCACTGGTTTATGGTGTGCCGTCCATATCGATATCGCTTAACTGGTCTGTTCTTTAATCTTGGAAGTAATTTGCAATTTTTACTTTCAAACTGTGCGTATGATTGGCTTAGATAGTAAACTATTGCAGGCAAAAGGATGAAAGTCAGGAAAATGACTTCAAGGATGCTGTGACTGTGTGTTTACCAATACTAAATGCAGCCTTAAGAGATATCGAGAAGGGGGTTTTCCCAAAAGGTTTCTCATTGAACCTAGAAGTTCCAACGTCACCCTCGGCAAACAAGGTTTGGTATTAGTATCTTATTTGTCCTTGTAGGAGTTTATAGTTTGAATGTGTAACTTGTGGTACTGAAGTGTTTATTGGGCTCAATCTTGCTGACATTATATTCTCGTTAAACTGCTTGATACATGTTTATATCACATTGCTTGGTTAATTGTTTCTTTCATAAAATTTAAGCTGCGCTAGAATGGAGTAATGCTGAAATAGTTTTAAAAGTTAATTTTTATTCAAAACGCTATGTTTGATTTTGACACATGAAGTTGGCCGACTTGGTTAATTGTGTGAAGCCTTATGAAGTTGTGATCTTCATTGCAATAGCGTTTTAGAGTTTTGTAAATGCGCCCTGTTGAAGTACAATGGATTATGGATGTGGGGAGCTAATTTACCCTAAACGGTTTGAGGTCATTAGATATTCCAGCCTCTTCTGAAAACCTCTGGCCAAAAAACTTGTTAACTCGGGGTTTGTTTTGTGGGATTTTGAAAATAATTGATCCTTTGCAACTTGTGTGAATAATTAATGGAGGAAAGTGTTGTATGATATCGGTGGTTCTAAACCACTGATTTTGCTTTGCATCATTGCAATATATATCAACAGGGAATTAAAATTACCAAGAGAAGCCATTGGAGGTCCACTCTCAACTGGCAAGCTATTTCAAGCACCAGGGCTCAGGCTGCTGCACGTTTCAACGGTGCTCAGCCAGCCATGGGATTGAATATCGCCCAACTCAGCCGTGATGCATCTGCTGCTGTGGGTAGTCTTTGCATATTCACTATGCTGTTTATCTATTGATAGTGCTCGTTGGAGTTTACACTGTAGGATGTGTCAGTTACTTTTCGTTCTTTAATACTCAGGGTGCTGCTAGGCGTCTAACGACTCAGAAGAAGGATATTGAGGTTGTGGAATCAGTTGGTGTCTCGGCAAAATCTGATTTTAAAAGGACAGTCAAGTACTTTCGGGCCGAGGTAAAAATTTTTGTGTTCAGTTGGAAATCGGTGCTTGGACCGGTGGTATGGGAAAATTAAACTTGGTATTAGTGATCATTAGTATGAGTTGCCTTAATAATGTGGCACATAAATCTGCATTCATGCACAATTCCCTTCCTATGTTTCTCATTTCTATCATGGTGATTACTCATTTTCAAAATTTAAATTGGTAATATTTTTGATTCTATATCCTTTTCACTGAGCATTTTATTGTTCAGATGCTGAACAAGGAACATAAGGAAGAGGATGAGGATCTGGATTTTAAGGCGGTTGAAAATGGCTTCGTAAGTCTATGTTTTCTATGCGTACTTAAAGTCCATTTGTTTGTTTAGAATGGTGGGAAATGACAATATCTCTTACCCTAATAAAAAACCGGATTATTGGGAGTTGATGATTCTTGCATCTTGAAACAGGTTTCTCTTACTCCACTCTACGCATCCATGAATTCGGAGACCGAGACTGCAGCTTTGAACTGGATACACTCTGCAGTATTAGAGGGACAGTAAGAAGACAATGCGATGACTTATTGCAACTTATTTGTACATTGAAGCCTCGAGCTTAATCATTTGTCACATGTATTTTTCTAATACCATGTGGCTGTATTTATTTATTTTTTTCTCATTTTCTCCAGCAACTACTTAGTTTATTTTCCATACATTTGTGAGGCAAACGCTTCCCCGTCTAGTTTATATGACTAGCATTGAAATAGGTGTTCGTTTTCTTTTACTTTTTTTTTTCTCTTATAATATTTTTGGGATTTTGTGTTTTTGTTTATCCTCAAATTCTGGTTTTGAGGTTGGTGGATTGGTTTGTTGTAGTCTCCCATGTAACTGGATGTGTTAATCCATGAAAGATGGTGATATATATACTCTGCATTGCCAGAAAAAAAAAGGATTTTTTTTGGTAAATGAAATTTTATTCTTTTTACATTTTAGTTTTAGTTGTTGGCTATGTTAAACATTTGTGTCCAAAATTAGATTAGTTGGATTAATATTATTTTTTATGTTGGTAGTTTGCAGCATCATTTTGGTGCTATGGTGATAGGTTTTGTAATTATGATAGGTTGGAGCTCTGTAAAGTGGAAATAATGATCACTTTATCCATTAGATGTGTCTCGTATAAGCTGTTACGACTTACGTGTATATTATCACGTGTACATTATTATAAGATGTTTATCGTACAATGAGGAGGAAACAATATCTGTTGAGGAATATGTGATTGCTTTTGTAGCAAGTGATAGGTTTCAAGATTTCATTTGATTGCTATGCAACACTATACATTCTTGGCTATTTCAATTTTCAATGGAGTATTTTTATTCTTTATGCCTTTTATTATGTAGTGGTATATAATGTAGGTGTAAACCTAAATTTATCCTTAGTGGGTTCCATGTTGGGGTGGTTCATAATTTGATTTTATGAGATTTTAGATTAACAATTAGTTGGATCCCACATAGCTATCTATCTTTTTTGTCAACTTTCATTGAGGTGTTTACTGACCATGATAAGCGTAGATATATAACAATAATATAGGCTAATCTAGTGTTTTACTTTTAAGGATTAAATTCAAAGGACATTTTATAGTCTCTCCGTAATTATCGTTCTTATTTGGGATTTTTGCATTGACATCTATCCCACGCAAAGGGGTGGGATTTAAGGAATCCTTAAAATGATGATAACAATAGTCAATCTCATCCCGCTTAGTAAACACCCCCTTAAAGGAATAATTTATGGATAATACATAGGATTATAAATAAAATTTCACGCCCGGAATATGCATAAAATAGGGAAAAGTAGCATATACACCCCTATCGTAAACCCCTTTAGCACATTTACCTCCCTAAAAAACATTTATGAGCTGCCAGCACCTCAACGTATCATAAATTGCGCAAATATCCCGTTACTCCAAACAGCCATCTAACTTCGTTAGTTTTTTTTTTTCCAATCATAAATATTTTTATTTGCACATTTCATCTCTCTCTAACTCTCATCTATCTTTCCCTGCTCTCGCTCGCTTCAAACCTCTCTCAATTCTCTTCTGCAACTTTAAAGTCTCATCAAATTAACAGGCACGGAGAATGAAAGGATTAAAATCTCTATTTCTATTCTTTTCCAATTCAAACAATATGATACAAATCAAATTCAATGACTACATTGTGTCTCTCTTCCAACCCATCTCCCCTTCATCTCCGTCTTAACGGTGTGTCTTCGGTGGGCGCTATTGCTCATCGATGAGTTTTGTCTTTACTTCTAGAGGAATCCTAACAAGAAAATTGGTTTGCCATTTTTCGAAAAAGTTTGGCTGCTACTCCAATTTAGAAGACAAAAGATATGATGCAACTGAGGATTTGATGTAAACTTCAGAAATTTCTTTAAGAAATCTTCATTTTCTGGCTTTCTCTCTCCACTTCCATAGAAACACACCATCAAAATCTGAAGAAAAATGAAGAATACTATGACATATTTTGCCTAAAAATATTGTTTTATTAATTCATTCGTGATGGTATCAAAAAATTAAGGACCATGAAAGCCCAACTACAATATTAAAGTTGCATAAGAAAATTGAGGCGAGAATATGGGAAAGAAAGAGGAGAGTTAGAGAGAGATGCAATGAGGAAAGAAAATAATAATGTGGAAAATTAAAATAAGAAAACAAAATGAAAAAAAAAAAAAAAAAAAAAACTAACGACATTAGATGGCTGCTGTTGGGAGAAGGGGTATTTGCACGATTTATAATACCTTGAGGTGCTGGCAGCCCATAAACGTTCCTTAGGATGATAAATATACTAAGAGAGTTTACGATAACGGGCTACTTTTCCCATAAAATAGTTTACCGCGTGTATTTTTTATTCCCAGCTAGTTTGGATTTCGGGAAGAATAAAGATATCCGGCCACACGCGTAAAAAAAAGAAAGTTGACTATAAAAATAGAAATAGTCATATTTCCTCTTTAGGGTTTATGCTTCTCAATTAGGGTATATTTCCATTTTAAAAACATATATTACTATTTTTAGCTCGTGTGGCTGGCCACAGTATGGTCGAATATCATTACCTTTCGTTTATTAGTCACAAATAAATTAGGGTAGAACAAAAAGAAGGTAGAAAATAAATTGAAAAAAAGGCCCGCCTCTTCCAACTGATCCCGTCAACTAAAAAAAATGGCGGCCTGCAAAACCCTAAACCTCGCAGCAGATTCTCTATCGACCGGAATCCGAATCAAAGTAACCAGAATCTCTATCGCAGCCCCGAATTTATAGACAGGCGATAATCCCCCTTTCTTTCCTCACTGGCCACTACGCGATTTTTCAGCTGCACTAACGACGCCGTATAGCCGGGGAGCTCTCATCTTAAGGACTCCGACACCTTTTGTCCCGCCTTCCTGATGGTGCGTCACGCTTTGCTTTTAATATTTTTTTTATTGATATCTTGCATTTGCTTGTTTTTAGAAATTTGGTATTTGAATTGTTGATCAAAGTCGCGCGTTATTATATATTAAACCGGTTTGATCTACAATTTGATGTGAATGGAATTTTGCCAATTGATATTTGGAAGAGATTGTATAATTGCAGTTGGTGGGAATTGATCAAAATTAGTTTCTGAAAGTTCAGAAATTCCAGTTTCGATAGCGTATGAGCAACTCGGAATGCTAAATTAAACGCACTCTTAATTGATGTTTAGATTGAAATATGCGTATATTGATAATATGCATCCACAGTTCCTGAATAACAGTATACTGATTCGTCAAACAGAGTTTTAGATGTCTTTTTTTCAATTATGATCAGTAGGCATTGATGCATCTTTATTCTCCACTTAGGTTAGGGCTTAAGGTTCAAGATCACGACCGTTTGACTATGAGGCTTTTATTTCGTGCGTGAAAGGCACTTTGAATAGTTGCGAATGATTTAATAGATTATTCGGGGGGTGCAGGGGCTCCCGTTTCGAACAGTTATGAGACAGTAATTTCTGACATATGGTGATGTTTTATTTGCATGTTTCGGCAAGCTCATGCCCTAGATGACGTGGGATCGTAGAGCTTTTGTTATTTTGCATGCCTACCATAAATATCCCTCGTGGCATCTTTATTCTCCACTTAGGTTAGGGCTTAAGGTTCAAGATCATGACCGTTTGATTATGAGGCTTTTATTTCGTGCGTGAAAGGCACTTTGAATAGTTGCGAATGATTTAATAGATTATTCGGGGGGTGCAGGGACTCCCATTTCGAACAGTTATGAGACAGTAATTTCTGACATATGGTGATGTTTTATTTGCATGTTTCGGCAAGCTCATGCCCTAGATGACGTGGGATCGTAGAGCTTTTGTTATTTTGCATGCCTTCCATAAATATCACTCGTGGCATCTTTATTTTGCACTTAGGTTAGGGCTTAAGGTTCAAGATCATGTCCGTTTGATTATGAGGCTTTTATTTCGTGCGTGAAAGGCACTTTGAATAGTTGCGAATGATTTAATAGATTTTTCGGGGGGTGCAGGGACTCCCGTTCCGAACAGTTATGAGACAGTAATTTCTGACATATGGTGATGTTTTATTTGCATGTTTCGGCAAGCTCATGCCCTAGATGATGTGGGATCGTAGAGCTTTTGTTATTTTGCATGCCTACCATAAATATCACTCGAATTGTATATTTTTGAAGGGGTCCTTTTGTTTATAAACATCAATTCATCAAATCAATCACAAAAATATTAATACTTAGAGATTGTTCCATTGCTGTAATAAATTGTTCAAGTTCTCCCCTGACGTATGTCGTGAGTGAATAATGAATATTATTAAATGCATCCAAACTCAGAGAATGTGAGCTCGTAAATGCAAAGATGTATTGTTTGTCACTGACTGTTAGTCCAATCAGATTAGGATAAGTTGTTATTTATATCTCTATGTTTTCAGAGTCACTAGGCACGGAATTTAGTCTAAAAAGCCCTTTTGGAAATAGGTAACTGAAAGGTTGAAGTTGGCATTGTTTCTTTACATGCTTTGCCTACTTTACTTCTTTCTCTCTCTCGTGCCATGCACAGTCCTGCGCACATCACGCATACTTGCTTATCGTCATAACTCTGGATTACATTAATATTCTTGTGAATCTGTGGTGTTTGAAGATCTCATCTTGCATTTAAGGATAAAAAAACAAACATCCACATTTCTTTTTCTGCATAAAGTATTGTTTCGCCACACTGCTAATAGTTTATGTGACTACTCACCCCCCGAATCTGACATCCAGTCTAAAGCCTAGCTGCGTATAGAATTTGCTTCTGGATTTTGATCTGTGGCTACTGCAGGCACTATGTCAAATGTAAATAGAATCCGTCTTCTCCTTTCCTCGTGAAGTGACAAGTTTTTGTCTCAGACAGGGAAGCATCTAAGGCCCAACAGCGAGTTGTTGCTTGGGAGCTGCAAACCATGAGCTCATCACAGCATTATGTTGCTTCTAGCAAAATTTGGCTACAGATAAGAAGGTTTTTCTGTTTGATAAGCCAAAGATTCGGAGAAAAATGACCGTCTCTCGCCTATTGGAATCTATTGTGCATTTCAGTCTTTCAAGTGATTCCTTAGATGTTTGGTGGAGAAACTTAATTAATATTGTTGATTTAGTTGTTCACCCTTATTTGCATGATCTGTTGACAAAAATACTCACACGATCTATGGAATGTCAATGTGCACAACGAATGTAAATAAATACTCCATAAGACTTATTGTGGTTATTTGGGTTCTTTTTTCTTCTGAATATTTGTTTAGAGATGAGAGAACAGGGGCAATTGGATCATTCTTTATTTGGTATGAAATCATTTATTGTAAAAAAAATTGTACAGATATAATAAAAGTAGGGTATCCAAATTTATGTCAGCTGTTACATAAGGAAAGTCCAATATTCCACATCAATGAATATAAATACAAGCAAGATATGTGCATACAAGTAACATCATCATTTTCAGAGGTTTTAATTGGAATTTTCTTTTTATAAAATCCATATTGTTCCTAGTTTTGTGTTTCATACATTTATAGAAGGTTATTATGCGTGCTAATTAAAGAACATATATCAAAATACGACAATGCGCATTTTTCTTTTTCATTAAAAAAATAACAATTCTTGAGAAATCATAAAACATATATGAACATTAAATCACGAAAGATCTGCAGAATATAACTCATGATGAAAACATAATTTACATACATTATGAATATTAAATTACGAAATATCTTCATAAATACAAACATAGAACACAATTTGAAGGAAAATGCCATTAAACCATAATAAAACAATAACATCAAAACACAGCTCAATCATGGCTGAGAACCCCAGCTTGAAGGAAGATAAGAGGCCGGCAGCGGCGGCAGGTATGAGACAGGCGGAAGCGACGCGGCGGCAGGCGGCGGCGGAGGTACGAATGAGGCCATGAGAGATGAAATGTTGTTGATATGATTGGGATGGAGAGGCCCGAAGCCCGAATGAAGCCCAGAAGCTGCATCAAGAACTTGTTCTTGCATGATAGGATCAGCAGAAATCCCATATTCAAACCCTTTGGCCATTTCAGCAAGTTCCGGCATCAAAGCATCAAGAAAGACTGAATCTTGATCATAGCCCGAAACGTTTTCGGGCTTGGAGTTGAGGAAATCCGGGGCGGAGCTGTCGTATCCAAACATGGCACTGTGATCTTGTTTCAGCACTAGAGTATGGTTTTGCTGATCGAGAAGAGATGGATTGCATGAAATGGGCCAGTCAGAAAGTGGTGAATTTTGGTGAATTAGGGCTAAATTAGGGCTGTAGTTCATGGCGTGATCGATTCGTGATTGGAGTTGGAAGGCGTGATGGTATGGGGGGTCGATTTGGGAATTAGGGATTATGATTTGCTCGAGTTGTGGATTTGGGAGGAGACAAGTGTTGTTGGTGAGATTGGAATTGGAAGAAAATGCTGCAGCAAGATCAGCAGACATGTTGTGATGAGCCATGATTTTTTTCTTGATGCTCGAGTTCCAGAAATTCTTCACCTCGTTGTCTGTTCTTCCCGGAAGATGCTTTGCTATTTGAGCCCATCTTTACCAAAAAAATTATTTTATTTTTCTCCATTTACATGCAAAAAAATTTAATCTTTTTTTTTTTTTTTTTTTTTTTTTTTTGCGTGACATAAATTAAGAAGGTTTTATAGATAGAGATATATAGATTTACCTGTTGCCTAAGAGTCTGTGGAGTTCGATGATGAGAGCAGCTTCTTGAGGAGTGAAATTCCCTCTCTTGAGATCAGGCCTAAGGTAGTTGATCCATCTCAGTCTGCAGCTTTTCCCACATCTTTGTAATCCTGCACACACACATAACGTAAAATCTCACACACATGCAACCAACATATATGTATATATGTATGTGTGCATGAGAGAGAGAGAGAGAGAGAGAGAGAGAGAGAGATCTAGAGAGGGACCTGCAAGTCTTGGAACAGTGCTCCAGCAGCCATGGCCGTAGGTGGAAATGTAGTTGATGAGTTTCTCATCTTCCTCGGGAGACCAAAGCCCCCTCTTCACTTTCTGTTTATTGCAGCAAGTGTGATGCGACATTTATCCTTAATTTCTCCAAACGCTGCTGACACCCTTTGTATATATCTGAGAGAGAGAGAGAGAGAGAGAGAGAGAGAGAGAGAGAGAGAGAGAGAGAGAGAGAGAGGTTGCAGTAGCAGTAGTGCAGAGTGAATATTAGTGGAGAGAAATCTGAGGTGGGCTCTGAGAGAGAGAGAGAGAGAGAGAGAGAGAGAGAGAGAGAGAGAGAGGATTTGAGTGGGGGAGGGGAGATAGAAATCGAGTTGGAGAGGAGAAAGAACCGTTGAGGATGTTTTATATTGGCATCAAAATTGGCCTATAGTCCACGAGTCACCCATGCAGTTTTCCTATGCTCCCATCTGTTGACATATATATATATATATCCAATTTATATATACCATGTATAATTCTATACATACAAACCCATACATATATGGATGAATTTATGAATATTGCAAGTATGTGTGTGTGTGTGTGTGTTGTTATGCAACTATATATATATATATATATCTAGCTAGCTAGCACTTCGCCATACATACTAGCATGAAGGTCATATATATAATTATATTTAACTTCATTTGTTCATATCTGTGTGTATGTATTTATATTTATGAGTGTGCCTCAGCCTCACTGTCATTTTGTACATATATAATTACAAATATAGTATTTAGATTTGGACGAATCTTTAGAGAGTTCCTGCAGTAACATACATAAATATGTGTATAGAGGGATGAGAAGGGATCTTTGAGGGTCTGTCATCAAGGCATTTGGTTTGTTTAGTAACCTAGCAAACTACATTTACTACACAACTCTACTCCACCCACCTACATATATATACATATATAAATAAATACAAATACATTTTATTTTATGTCGCACTTCTCACTTTATTCAATATATGCTTCCCAATCTTGAATCATTTATTCATATGATATCTACTAATTAAGTAGAAAATAATTTATTTAATTTGATTAAAACATATAGACATACATATGCATTAGATTTAATCAATTAATGTAAATAAATATAATTATTCTTCTGAAACAAATGTAAGTGCAACAACCCACAAGAATTCTTGATTTAAATATATACTATATGTTGGCTCCATAACAAATTTTAATGATTTCTTGTACAACGACATTGACATAAACGAGCTCAAATACACAAAAAAAGCTAGATTAAAAGAGCTTGTACTCTTGAGAAGTTAGCCAGAAAATAAGTGGTGATCTCTTACAAAATGCATAAGTATGTCTATGCTGTACAAAACCAAATGCGGTGGTCCAAATACATATGCTTCTTCAATTCTTCCATTTGCTTCTTACTTATTTTGGTTTTAAGCTTAACTGTGACTGTCCTTTTTCTAAATTCTAATCATGTGCTGCATATATAGGAGTACTCTTGTAAATTAATTAAGTAAAAATTTGCGATTAGCTATATACATATGTATTAATTTTTTAGGAATTTTTTTTAGTTCCATTATTTATGTAGATTTACATAGCTAGCCAATCGTTTTGGCATGTGTTCATCATTTCATTCTGCATTTGCAATATGAAAAAACTCAGTAAAGGAATCTAGCAGAGATGGGCTACTTCTGCCGCTATCTAACACCAGAAAAAGAAGGTTTATTTAATTTGGAAAGTTTGCAAAATAAATTCTTCACATGCTTATTACTCTCTCTCTCTCTCTCTCTCTCTCTCTCTCTCTCTCTCTCTCTCTCTCTCTCTCTCTCACACACACACACACACACACACATTGTGCTTCTTTCATAAAAAACAATTCATATTTGGAATCAACCCATTGATCTTTAGATTCTATAACAGTTCTAATGATATATATAAATATAAATTTGTGTGTGTGTATGTGTGTGGAATTGGTTAAGCTACGATCGAAACACAGGAATTAATTTTATTTTAATTTTAACGATTGGTGAGATTTTGTAATAGTTTTAAAAATTCAGCAAGCTATATGGAGAATGAAATTTTGAGGAATATTGTTTCGACTAAATTTATCCTAAAGCCGTCCGCAATTAAACTAGATCAAAGTAGCATAAATTAATCAACCCAAGTCGTCTCTCAAGAAAAGCTTAACAGGGAAATTATTTGTATTGCAAAAGGAAAAGAAAAAGAAAGCAATAAAAAGAAGGGTTTTGATTTGTTTAGAACTAGGCGAAAAGAAATTAAGCATAAATTAATCCTAGGCAAGAAATTAAACATAATCTAACGAACGCAAAGAAATAAATCATAACAGAATTTAATTAGCAAAAAGAAAAACAAAAGAACTCACAAACTTGAATTAAAAGTAAACCTGAATCGCAATTGAATCCGTGGTGTTGATGTTCGTTAATCCGGAAAGAAAATACTAAACTATGGAAGCAATAAACTAAGAACAATGTAAAAAGTGTTTTGGATCCTCAAAAACTAGGTAAAAATCGCACAAAAAGAGAAGAGATGCGGAAGGAAATAAATAACCCCTATTTATAGAAAATTCACGCCTTCACGCAGTCATGGGCCAAGCGGTCGCTTAGAGGGTTGAGCGATCGCTTGGCCCCCGTCTCTGTCCGAAAAATTTGCTTCGTCAAGCGATCGCCTCAAAGCCAAGCGGTCGCTTGACCTAGCTTCCTGCTCCCTTGTTCCATCCTGAGCGATCGCTTGCAACACTTCCACTACTGCTCGTCTCAAACTCTTCTTCTCTCTTTCTTGATCTAAATACCTACAATTCAATATCAAAACAACCAATTTCCACACAACACTCGGTCCAAAAGATTAGTACGATTTCTATAACAAAATATAACCATTTTGCAATAAAACCATAAAAAATGTACTACCTAGAATAGACAAATCACAACCAAAAAAAGGTGAAACACCCCTCCACACACAAAACCTTGCTTGTCCTCAAGCAAATCTTATTTCCAATCAAAATAAAAAAGTAATAAATTGAACTAAACAATTCATACTCCAATAAGCTCTCAATTTCAAGACAAATTCATCATTCATCAACAAAATATAATCATCACAAAACAATGAGTTGCCCTTCATACAAGAACTCAATCAACTCAACATCCAACTGCAAGATCTAGGTGAAAAAATTTGAACAACAAAAAGTATCTCAAATTCATGTCATTTCTTAAATTATAGATATTAAGTGAATTCCGGACAATATGCACTAGGATTACTCACGGAGAATTCCGGCCGCCTAGTGTGGTTTTCCATACCCATTTCTCATATAATATATTCAACATTGAACAGACAAGAAAGAGAGGTAGAGCCCTTTCAAATCACAACAATTTCAAACAAAGGCATCACATAAAGTTCTCAAGTTACGTCGGGCTATATGGCCAAAATTCATGAGGTGTGAACATTTAGAGATCATCTAAAGTATCCTCATGTGGTTTCCTATGCTCATGGTTCCCAGAAGAGCAGAAGCCTCCCAACTTAACTTAATAAATTATACAATTAATGACTCATTATTCGGGATACATTTGTTAAAATAAAGATTTCTGACCCTTCACCCACACTCAAACATTAAGCTTCAATCATCCAAGCATGAAATGCCCCACAATCGGAATGCAACAACCATATCAATCAAATCATGACAAAATATCCCGATCAATCAAGCAATTCGAAGCATGAACTATAAACTTCAATTCCTACTTCCACAATTCAATTGTGAAATAAAATAAATCAAGGACAAACATGCTGAACTATCAAGAAACCCCCCCCCCCCCCCTCTACGAGAAAAGTGAAAAATGTCCCCATTGTCACAACACGAGCAAAAAAAAAATAGGGAAAGGATGATAGAAAGATGCAAACCGAAGAGAATAGACGAGACAACAGCAACCACAAACTTCAAGCACCCTACACGGAGCAAGAAAAACAAACACAACCAAAGCACTAATAACAAATAATAAAACAAAACAATAAAATACCACCACGGTTCAAAAAGAAAGGAAGAAATAGCGTACTCATCAACAGTGAAGCTCACTGTTGATCAGGTGGTGGCTGAGAAGGACCGCCAGACGGAAAATGCCAACTAGCAAACTGCCTCTCGAAGGCATCCATACGCTGTGTTTGAGCTTCATTATACTGCCGCTGCTCCTCCCAACGTTGGGCATTAAGAGTCCATTGTTGAGCCTGCTCAGTCCAATACTGACTGCTAGCAGCGTGAAACTGAGAAACCCCTTGTCAATGTTGCTCAACCAAGCCCCAACGCTGATCATTGGCAACCCAACGTTGCTCATTCTCCATCCAACGGTGCTTATTACGCTGCAAATACTAGGTTTGAGTGTGCAACTGGTCGCCGTAAGTAGCAATACTTTGTTGTAGCTAGCCCAACTGAGCCCCCAAGTTAGTCCGGAAAGCAGCGATCTCTTCCTTGGCGATTTGGGGTGAAGGGTATGGTGGTGGCAGAAGTGAGGTGGGTGGCGGAAAGATTGAGGAAAAGGAAGATGGTGGGCGGCGGTTGAGAGAGAGAAAGTGAGGGAATGAAGAGGTAGGGTTTAGGGGGGTCCATTTATATGAAAGGGACAAAACGATTGGGAGGCGATCGCTTGGGGTGTAGACGATCGAGTGAGTCGGCTCGCAGAAGATCGACACGGGGGGCCAAGCGATCGCTTGGAAGGGAGGCGATCACCTGGGGGTAGCCTCTGAAGCCCGGCGTTGGTGGCCAAGCGATCGCTTGGGATGGAGACGATCGCTTGGGTTGGTCCTCTGAAGAAGCTCACGGCCACCAAGCGATCGCTTAGATGCGAGACGATCGCTTAAGGGAGGCCTCTGACAAAAGTTGACAACCTCCAAGCGAACACCTAGCAGGTTGAGCGATCGCTTAGGTGTCTTCGACCCCCCTCTTTTTTTTTTTTTTAACATCGTGGGTTGCCTCCCACGCAGCGCTTGGTTAACGTCGTTAGCTTAACAGACAGAAACGATGCCCTCATTCCGGATCCACAAGCCAGATTGATTCCACTTCGTGAATGACAGTTTCTCCTTCATGGTACGGCTTCACTCGATTCCCATTAGCTTGGAAGGATTTTTGAACATGCTCATTGAGCAGACGGACACACCAAATGGAAGAACATCTTCAATAAGGTACGGACCGGTCCAACAAGACTTCAACTTGCCCGGAAACAATTTCAACCTTGAGTTGAACAAAAATATACTAGCGTAAATACTGCATTATAATAAATTGTGGAAAGAAAAAATTATATTAGGGATGAGGACCACATTAAATTCCGCTTTTCCCTTAATTGTTAATATGAGATCAACATCAAGAATAATGCCAATAGAAACTATAATGATGATTAATGATTATAGTGCCATGTTTTGAATATATTTGTTGGCACAAGTGATTTTTGGTCCCCAATTTTGAACTGAAATTTGTATCCCACAAATAAAAAAAATAAAAAAATAAAACTGAAATTTTCTTCGTTGGCTTTTGAGTAGATAGAATAGATCTCATTTTGCTTAATCCTTTGTTAGAGATAAGGAACATAAATAGAATATGATGCTACAAACACATAAGATATTAATCAACAACATATAAATGCACAAGAATATATGTCTGTCTTATATTAATGATAACAACGTATGGACAGTAGGAACAATATCCCTCTCGTAGTAACTAGGAATCCATTTAAATTATTAAATTTTGCATGACATTCATAAAAAGATTTATTATTATTATTTTTATTTCGTGATAACTCGCAGCCGCTACCTTTGGTGCGCACTGGGTAAACCTTCGTCCTTATGCAGTAGCCTGTAAACCACACAAGGCAGTTAAACCACACCTCTTTCAAGTATAGGTGTGACATATTCGACTTATAGAGACGTCAGTGGGGATTGAACCCGAAACCTCTCAGTCTCAGACAACCCACTCTACCACTAGGTCATTCTAAAGATTTATTATTCTTATACATAAATTTGCATTATAATGATGCAAGATTACTCTCAGTTTGAGTTGAAGTTGCAATTTGCTTACTAGTTAGAATCACCATGGCTATTTTTTGGAGATAGTCATTTATTACGTATTTTTTTGGTTTAAAGTTTATAAGCCATATTATTGCTTCATCCCCATGCAGAAATTTACCCTATAATGTTTCTAGCGTCAATGATGATTCAAGTAATACATAAAGTATCAATACTGGGTGTATTATTATTATTATTATTATTATTATTATTATTATTATTATTATTATTTTGGAACAACATTACAAAGAAATTTAAATACTACATGACGGAGGGCTCGAATTCTTTACCTTCGGCCCGCGCATTAATCTCAATACCACTAGGCTAACTCACACACATTTACTTGTAATTTGTATCGAATGTATACATCCAAACTTATTCTGGTCGTAACGCATCCACCCAATTTTAAGGGGTTTTTTTGGAAACAATACATTACCAATGTACTATTTAACCGGAATTCCGCCGCTAGACTGCATGTGGGAAATACAATTGCTATTTCTGGGGCCAAATTTAAAATCAGGATGAATGTTGCTTTTTTCCACCCAAAATGTGCTACTAAGATTTACTTTATTAATTAGTAGGAGTGTAGGACCCATGGCCAAATACGCGATAGTAAAAGAGGATTCTGTCAATTGTAGGGGTATTTAAAAAACAAAAACAAAAACAAAAACAAAATCAAAATCATAAAATTGGGTCGATATAGTTGGCAGTCGAAGAAAGTTTAGTTGTACGTATAGTTTTTCCATTTCTTTCCCTGGCTAATTATAGTAATTTTTCAAAGAACTCGCTACAGTATTTTTTGATGAGAGAATCATTACATTTTCTTTTACAAACATATAAATGGTTTAATTGCAAGATAACGCAAATAAACTTTTGTATTTCTAGAAATGTTCATTACAGGGGTTAAACACCCCCATCCCTCCACCCCAAAATAAATAAATAACTTTTGTTTTCTTAATTTCTTCCCAAAAAGAACATGCATTATCTTAGCACTTAGTATTTTTTGTTTCCTAATGCAAAACCTTGAGTTTATTTTTTAGTCTTTTGAGCACAATATTACAAAATGGGGTATAAGCTTTTTAAAAAATGTTCTTCGGTTACTTAAATAAATTTAACATACAAATAAATAACTGTATGTTGATATTGTTATACATGGATTGCTTAAGTTAACAAGTAAAATATTTATCAACATACACCATTTACTTTATAAATAAACATAAATAAATAATACAAACAAATATGATATATATAGTTATTATGTGATGGAAAAAGAAATTAAAAGAAGAAATTAGAATTAAAAATAGAGTCAACTAGTAGAAAGGCTCTTTTAGAGCTAAGGGGTATAATTTTGTACCCTAACTTAATTTTCAATAAAAGAGGCCAACTTTCAAGCTTTTGGACAAAACTACCCTTACTACATGTTGGTATTTATTTTCCAGCTTTTTTATTTTTTACCCCATTTCAAATCATTTCAAAACCCTTTTTTCTCTCTCTACCTCTTCTTCTCTACCATCTCTCTAAATTTCTCTCTTCCTCTCATCTGCCTAGATTCATCCGCCACCACCCATTCCTCCGCTACCACCGATTCGCCACCGCCGCTCACAACGCCACCACCATCTTCTCCGCCTCGCCACCCTACACCTCCGCCGTCATCCTCTTCTCTGCCTCCACCACCACCGTCTTCTCCACATTCCCCTCTCTCTCTCTAGCAACCACCGCCACCAACCGCCGTACGAGTTGAAGAACACCGCCGCCACCAACTCCAAGTCGTAGAAGAAAAACACGCCGGAAACAATGGCAATCGACAAAGCTCCGTCCAAGCGCCGCAAAACCACCGGCGCCAAAAAGGATAAACAACCCGCCGCCGCCGCCACTGACGACGAAGAACACGTCGAAGTGGCCGGACAGGAGATAGGCGACGACCCTTTCGGCGAGATGCTGGTAATTTCACATCCATTCAAACAAAAATTTCCAGATCTGGAAATTTTATGGTTTTTTGGTCAAAATTTTTGAATTTTTGAATTTCGTATGTGAAAATGATTGCATGTTGGTATAATGTTACGATATTCCCAATATCGTACTTAGTATGTTACAATTTTATAATCTCGTACATGAGCGCAACCGATTTATGGCACGAAATAAGAATGCATGTGAGTAATATGTTACGATTTATGTGAGAAGATGATTGGATGTGAGTAATTGTTACGATATTACCCAATATCGTACTTCGTTTGTTATAATTTCTTGTAAATTCATCGTTATTGATACGATATTCATCAATATTGTTACGATATTCATCAATATTTGTACGATGCATGTGGGTATGTTGTTACGATATTCCCAATATCGAACTTACTATGTTACGATATTATTAATCTCGTACATGAGGGTGACCAGTTCATGGCACAAAAGAAGAATGCATGTGTGTAATTTGTTACGAGATTTGTAAAATCGTACGTGAGGGTGATTGTATATGGGTATGTTGTTACGATATTCCCAATGTCGTACTTGTTATGTGACGATTTTGTCAATCTCGTACATGAATACACATTTGATACCTTTGTATCTCAAATGTTTTCAAGGTTGCGTGGACACCTGCTCGACCGGCATTGACTACATAATTGAGATATGTTTGAGATTTGAGGATAGAATGTGTGCAAAGTAGTACTTCTGTAGATACAATATTGTTAATCTCGTATGTGAGGGTGAACAATTGATGCCACGAAATACGAATTATCTATGAATGCATGTGTGTAGTTAGGGTGATTGGATGTGTGTATGTTGTTACGATATTCACAATATCGTACTTGATATGTTATGATGTTGTTAATCTCGTACGTGAGCGTGAGAACTGATGCCACGACAATACGTATTGTTTGTATTTTTGTGATTGCATGTATGTATGTTGTTACGATATTCCTAAAATCGTACTTCGTTTGTTACGATTTTGCTTAACTCGTACATGAATACATATTTGACACCTTTGTATCTAATTATTTTGAAGGTTGTTGGACACTTGTCCGACCACCGTTGACTAAACCACCCCACCACAAAGTTCAATGTTATGGTTACGACGGTTTAATTGGAGATATCCACAAAGTGCTCGACTTTTTCAGGCCCGAAGCAAAGGCTGCAGTGAAGCGATGAGCTCTAGGAAATAGTACAATTTGTGTCAAGGGGTTTCAAGTGATGACCAGCATACAATTTATCGTAGTGATAATATAACAATAAATGAAAATCGTAGCAGTGTATGTCCATATTTCGTGATCGTCAAATACGATATTATGTATGTCGTACAATATATAATACGATATATCCAATCATACACTCATATTAAAGATATGTTTGTACAATCTAAAACACCTTATTTGTATGTATGATTGCTACGACTTTGCATCAAATCGTAGCAACTTTATTACATCTTTTGTACAATATCAAGTTTTCTCGTATCGAGATTAGTGATAATTATAGCCAAATTTCTACAAGTTTAAAATCACTTGTTTGTGATTGCATGTATAATTGAGATTTGTTTGAGATTTGAGGATAGCATGTATTATACTTCTGTAGATACGATGTTGTTAATCTCGTACATGACGGTGACCAATAAATTGTACAATCATGTCATATACTTCTTGCGCTATGTTACGATTGCATGTATAATTGAGATTTGTTTGAGATTTGAGGATACCATGTGTGAAAAATAGTACTTCTGTAGATACAATATTGTTAATCTTGTATGTGGGGGTGAACAATTGATGCCACGATATACGAATTGTTTGTAGTTTGTTACGAGATTAGGGTTCAGGGTTTAGAGTTGACACGAAATAAGAATGCACGTGTGTAGATTGTTACGAAATTTATAAAATCGTACGTGAGGGTGATTGCATGTGGATGTTGTTACGACATTCCCAATATCGTACTTGCTATGTTACGGTGTTGTTAATCTCTTATGTGAGGGTGTCCAATTTATGGCACGAAGTACGAATGCATGTGTGTAGTTTGCTACGATATTTGTAAAAACTGTACGTGAGGTTGATTGTATGTGTATGTTGTTACGATATTCCTAAAATCGTACTTTGTTTGTTACGATTTTGCTTAACTCGTACATGAATACATCAAACATCATACCTTTCCTTAACATGATACATGATTTGTCTTCATATTTACATCGAACATGATACATCTGCTTATTTTGCTTCCACCCTCATACATATTGTGATTTTATACGTGACCACGAGCTACAATTAAACAAGAATGCCTCGTCTGCATGAAATATAAGTTACGATATATATATATATATCGTAACACAAATCAGTTACAATATCTGCAATCATGTACGAGTTAAGCAAAATCGTAACAATTCAAGTACGATTTTAAAAATATCGTAACATGCACTAACAAATCGTAATATCGTATCAATTTTAAGCAACAACACATGCACTAATTTGTCAAATCGTACCAAATATGTAACAATATTCCCCAAAAGTGCTACAAAACATGCATGAAATAGTCAGTCTCGAGTACGAGTTTAACAAAATCGTAGACATACAAGTACGATATTACGAATATCGTAACATTGTACACATGTGCTACGAGTGTACGAGTGTACGACTTAACCACTGACTGTAAATCATACAATTTCGACGAACAAAAATGTTAACGATCTAAAACCTCAGATCTAAACGAGATTCAACATAAAATCACATAAAAATGATCGGGATAATATACAGTATCTCCATAGTTGTCTACAAACGGGTAAAAACGTCCAACTACCGGCGCCGGAAAAAAAAAAGTTCAAAACAAGAACGACGAAGACGACAAAGAAGACGGAGAAGCTCGATTATCACAGCAACAAACTATTGTACCTCCATCATCGTTTAAATCAGAGAAAAACTTCCGACAACAAGCTTTGGAGAAGAAAAAAACCGAAAAACTCCAAAATCGAAACCCACAAGAAAAAAAAAAACAGCAAAACTAATGAAGAATTCTTGAAGAAGACGACTTGGACGAGGCGGCGGCGGAGAAAGAGAGGAGCGAGGTGGTGGTGGAGAAGGAGAGGAGTGGAGCGACGGAGGAGAATTGTTGTTGTTTTTTAGAGAATTCGTAGAGAGATAGGAAGAGAAAGAGAAAGAGAAGAGAGAGAAGAGAAAGTTGAAATCTGCAGGAAAAAATGGAGAGGAGAAAGAGAAGAGAGAGAGAAGAAAGAGAAGAGAGAGAAATAAAGTAGGAGAGAGAGAAGTGGGTGGTTGGTGAAAAATAAGGGTATTTTGGTCTCATCATGTCAAAGTTGGCCTCTTTTATTGTAAATAAAGTTGGGGTACAACTTTATTGTTTTTATCTATAGAGGGTCTATAAACATTAATAAACTCTTAAAAATATATATGGCACTAAATCAAGATAGCTGACCCTAAAAAAAAAAAAAAAAAAGAATGGGATAGTTAGTATGGATTTTATTGTTGCCTATGCAATAATTAATAGCAGCAAACTCCATTGCTTTATTTGATGAGCCATAAAGGGACAGAAGCTCACAATGAGTTTTGTTTCTTTCACGTTTTATGGATTTTACAGAACAAAAAGTTTCAAAGAAATTAATTATTAGCCAATGGAATTTCTGTCATTTTCTCGAGTTGTTATTGTAATTAGAATTATTTATAGAGCCAGAACAACAATAGATGAGGTCTGGGGTGAGACTAATTAAATTCGTTATAAACTCGAGGGCAACTCACTTAAATGGTAGTACGTGTTATTAATTATATTACTCTTCTATCTCACTCATTATGTCTATGTAATATTGATTATGGAGGGATAAACAAAAATCTCACCCTTTAAATCATTCTTTCTTTTTTTAAATTTCTCCTTTTCACCACCACAAGGAGATATAATATTATCCCCCCTAAATTGGAGTGATAATATTATCCCTCCTTGTGGTGGTGGAAATGAGAGATGTGATAATATTATACCTCCTTGTGGTGGTGGAAATGAGAAATTAAAAAAGAAGGAATGATTTAAAGGGTGAGATTTTTGTTTATTCCTCCATTTACCTCTAAATAGAAGTATAAATTTATACTTTCAAGTTAACAAACCCTAAGGGGAAAAAGATAGATAGTAGATAGGTCATACTACTTTTAAAGTATTTTCAAGGGTTAATTGGAAGTAGACAAATTAAATGTGACATCTATTTAAGGATATATAAACAAATTAAGTGGAACCGAGGGAGTATCATATATTGTAGAGCATAATATCCTTATAACATTGATTTTTCCTTTTGTATCCATCTTACATTCTTGACTTAAGCCCCATATTACTCACAATTTTTTTTGACAATTTGTTGGAACTTACATCCTTTTGTTAAAATTATCTTAATTATATATTGTACTACTGGAATTAAGGGTGTTCGCGAACTGATTTTGTGTGGTTTGATACTAAACCAAATCAAATCGTAAAATACGGTTTGGTAATTTTTTGGAATCAAACCCAACTGATTAAGTAGAAAATCAAACTAAACCAAACTGTAATAATACGGTTGGTGCGGTTTAGTTTGCAATTTATCAATATTTTTTTCATTTTCTTTGTAATAGCCATAAAAAGAATTAAATAAAGTTGTTGCCATGACCATATACTTTTTCTCTTTTTTTAGGATAAATATACTATGGGTTTAGGATAACATTATTTAGCTAAATAATAAATTATTGTAAAATAATTTCGCATTCTCTACTTATTTTATCGAAAATAATTTGAATTTGAAAAAGATATAGAAGAAAAGAAAACAAACAGAAGTTCATACCTTGTGTTCAAAGGTGAAGATAAGCTACTGTAATAATTAATTGAAGTTGTATAATAGATTGTAGGGTTTAATGATTTTAAATTGTACAATTTCATTAATTGAATTTGTATAACACTCGTATATGACATGCAATCAAGAAAATTCCTATTTCCTGTATAAGATAATAAATAAAATGATAATATTAATATCATTATATCAAATACAGTTTTCTGTTTACGGTTTGGTTTGGTTTAAATTTTCTTAAAAACCAAACCTAAATCATAAATCATAATTTTTTAAAAATCTTAACTAAATCATATTTTTGAAACCACAAAACCAAACCAAACAGTAAATTGCGGTTTTGTTCGAATTAATTTACGGTTTAGATCAAACTTTGAACACCCCTAACTACTGGAATTCATCAAATATAAACTATTCATATATTAAAATTTATTTGGTAGAGTCTCTTTTTTTTTTACAGGCATACCTTTAGTTAGTAAGTACTGATAAAACTACGTCGTCCCAAAATAACTGTAGTAGTAGACAATTAGGGTGCGTTCACTAGGAGTGAAAACGAGGAAAAACGAGATATAATATTATTTTACTTCCTTATATCTTATTTGGTTTCAATTTAAGAAAATTCGGGCAAGAGGTATAAAGTTTCGGGCAACACCTTTTCCCTTGACCAAAGTATAAATTTAACCTCCAAAATGGAGGTTTAATATTATACCTCCCATATGTTTTAGATATTTCCTCTTTTATCCATCAATTTCATCCCAAGTAAACAAGATATAAACATTATGGTCTCCCCCTTGAGAGTAAAGATAAGTATATTATCACTCCAACCAAACAAAATATAAAACTTGTGATCCCCATAATAAAATATAAATTTATACCTCATAATATTATCTCTCCATTTTAGAAGTTTAAATTTATACTTTCAAGTGAACTCACCTTTAGACCTACATAATCATTAGACAAGGTTGACTTTAAAAAAATTCCTAGGAGAATAATTAAACCATGCAACTCTTGTCAACATAATTCTCATCTTTAGAAAAATGGAGTTTCCCTAAAAGAGCGAGAAATTTTACAATAAAGGGCCCAAATCACTAAACATAAGTGGTAATTAAAGTAGAGAGGCAATCAATAGTCCTTGGCTCTATTTTCTCAAAACTGCCCCTCATTTTGGTTTAAGATAGAAAAAATGATTATGCTGTTTATGATACATCAATTTTGCAATCATAAATTTTTATATATTATATATTACTATCATAATTTATATAACTTCATTCGAATGGTGGTCCTCCTAGAGAATTAAATGAAGCTTCTTAATAAGTGAAGTACAATGTCTTTTGATCTATTTATTTATTGAAAATTGAAATAATCATACTGAAAACGTAGCCTGCAAAATCATGCAGCTTCTGTAAATATGCTTCGATAATCACGTTTTTTGGTAACGAAACTGAAAGGGATATATAACTGGAATTGCTGGGTTCTCATTGGGCCAAATACCCAAATTATAGGAGGTCCATTAGCCCAAATATCAACCAGGCCTTTTTCTTGGCAAATAAAAAATATTAGTGCTGTATTAGTATTTTAAATGTCTCAATTTTATATTTAGGAGTCGTTTGGTATCTATATACGTATATCAGGTATGAGTATTAATGTGACTCATATTCATATTTTATATTTGGTATATCAGTATATGAGTATCAAATTGATATACTTGATATGTTATTTCTCAATATTTTCATATACCAATTTTTGCTAGTATATGACTCATACCTCTACTTTCATTCTCTTGATATCAATCGATATCTTCAACATATCAAACATGAATATCAAATCTAAATTTGATACACATACCTGATATCTGATACTCATACTCATACCTAGTATCTGATATACTGGTATTTAAATACCAAAATTGGACCCTTAAGGTTAAAAGATTGCTTATAAAGAGTCCACTACTCTCACAGATTCTACTTTTGGTACCAAAACAAACATCTTTGATATATATATATATATATATATATATATATATATATATATATATGTGCGCGCGCGCGTGTGTTTTTTTCAATCCGTTAAATGCTTTAAATTGCTACTAACGAAAATAATACTCCTTCCGTTCCCAATTTAAAGTCCCATTTCATAGTAGGCACGAAACTAAGAAAAGTGATAAAGTAGAAGTGGGTGGGAGAAAAGGATAATGGTAATGATAATAGATTACTTTTATTAATTATTGTATTAGGAAAAAGGTGAAGTGAGTGGGAGGAAAAAATGAAGTTAGTGGGATAAAAAGGTAGGCTAATGATATTTGGGTGGGCCCTTTAGTGGTAAGGGGTAGTAAATAAGAAAAAAAAAAGGAGGGTAGTAATGTCCAAAAAGCAGAGTGGGACTTTAAATTATGGACAGTTTTTAAAGAGCAAATGAAACTTTAAATTGGGGACGGAGGGAGTAGTTGGGATAGGGTGAGATTTAATATTAATAAGATGCACGAGAAAATCTTATATATGTGTACATGTATTACATTCTTCCCTCACATGATAATATTTTAAGAGAAGCACTTGTATGCGATCTGGCACCTGGGCAGTGATCGGATTCGGGTCGGGTCTGACCCATTGAACCGGTCAATTTTTTTTTTTAAATTTTCGATTTTTTTTAATTTCAGTTTTTTTGGCTCCGTCTTCACTCCGATTACTAATATAAGGATAATTGTCGGGCAACAATTTAGACTTTTTCGGCTCGCTCCGAAGCTTTCGGCTCCCCTCGCTCGAATTTTGACCAAAGAAGAAGCGGCAAACAAAAAAACGAACAGGCAAACAAAAAAAAGGTAGAATTTCTTTTTTTTAAAATTGAAATAAAAGCTGAAAAAAAATCAGAAAATAGGAATTTAAAAAAAATCGAAAAAAAAAATATGGCGCGTGTATTACACGCGTCACGCGCCGATCGCATATAAGTATTTGTGATATTTTAATAATATAATTTTTTCCAAAAATGCACGCATATGTACTCTCTCTTTCTTTCTTTCTTTCTTTTTTTTTTTGAATCAAATACACAATATACTCCGATCGCATTGTATTTTACTAGTGAATACATGATACAGAAAAAATGAACGAGAATCGGAAAGGTCAATGATCATGTCCAAAAAATATATAGTTGAGATAAAAAAAAAGTTAATTTAATCCAATCAAGATTAAAAAAAAAAAGCCTAGTTGTTGAGGTAAGCAAGCAATGAACGGTGATATGAATATGAGATTAATAATCGTCGAAATTTTGGCGAAGCTGCAGCCGCTGACTGCTACTTTTGTCACTTGTAGTTGTGCCCCAGATATTAAGTTAGCCGCCGCTGCAAAAATCACCAAAATATTTTTTTTTTCTGAGAGAGAGAGAGAGAGAGAGAGGTACTATTACTTAAATTATCTCCAGCCAGGTAACCGAGCAGGTCTGCTGCCGTCAAAACCACCGCCATCACCAGCAACACGGCGGAAAGAAACCAACGAATATTGGTAGCCATATTGTTGTGTATATATAAACCTTGAAATATCAAGTTTTCAAAAACGAGTTGGGTGATTGCTATTTTGAACTGCCAATCACAATGGCTTATATATATAATTGGCGTTATTGATGTTATACATAGAGAAGGAGTAGGAATTAATGAGAGAGAGAGAGAGAGAGAGAGAGAGAGAGAGAGAAATGCTAATCGACCGACTAAGTGTAAAAGGTTAGAGAGAGATTTACCAGTTCCAATTAAACTTCTAAAACAAGTCAAGTTGATATGATAACATAATTGCTCTCCGTTGCAACATGAACATCATGCTATTAATTACTTTTTTTTTTTTTTTTTTTTTTTTTTTGATATCGTGGGAACCCGCAGCCGCTACCTTTGATGCGCACTGGGTAAACCCCCGTCCCTTGTGCAGTAGCCTGCAAACCACACAGGGCAGGTAAACCACACTTTCCAAGTACAGGTGTGACGGGCTCGACCTATACTTAACTTTTACGGTGAAGTGTTAAACTACTTTTAACAATCAGCAGTTTCAGAAGTTTCTGATCTACTTTTGTGTGGACTAGATTAATATAGTGGCATACATACTATCTTCTATTTTATTTTTCTAATATTGAAGCAATAGTCATAGAACAAAATTAGTAGTAACAATACTTAGTTTCCCCTTCACTTTCTATCTTGACCAAGAGACTTCAACCATGGTAGCAGCTTCAGGTCTTAACTTGGAAGTTGGGGCTTGCCAAGCTCTCCACTACCTTGTTCTTCCGCGAAAACAAAACCCGAACACGAAGGCCGCCATTCCCGAGTTCCTCTTGTTCCTCTAGTAATCTTTTTGCAGAGATCACAGCAGAAATGGTGCAAAATTCCAACTCAATTGATCCAAGTGTAGGTATATCTCCTATACTCGAATCAATCTCTTTCAACAACGGCAAATCTCTCAAAACTACATGCTCAAGCCGTGGAAAGTGGGAGCTCTCCGTTGTCCAGTACTCCAAATCACAGAACTCAACTAGCAAGAACTTCAAATTGCGAAAATTCCCTTCAGCTGTTTCCCACTCGGGCCCTACGAACGACTGCCATTTCAGTTTGAGGACTTCAAGAAGTGGCAACGAGCCTATCTTTGAAGTCAAGTCTTCCCAATGGAGACGAGTGTGGCCTATAGTCAACTTCTTGAGCGAATGTGGGAAAGTGAGGCTCTGCACCAAAAGCCTTCGTGTTTTCTCCACATCCGGAAAGGGATCAATGACTATTCCAAGTGATTCGAGTTCTTGCAGACGACCAAGATTGCTGATACAGCTACGAGGCCCTTCTGTGAAGTCCTCGTAGTATATCTTCAATTTCTTGATACTCGGGATTCTCTTAACCACCTCTTCGCTACACTTGAAATTATGTATCTTTACGAGTGTCTCGAGGTTTTCCAACACAACGCCATCATCTAGAGGAGGATCTGGCAGTTCAGCTTTGCTGAAAATGACATGTTTGATTAGAGGCATCTTCCAAATCTCAGATGGTACAAATACAGTAGCGTTTGTAACCCAGATTAGTATCTGTAGATTCCAAAGGAGAGAGATCGAAGAAGGAATGCTTCTAGGTAACAGATTCAGATCAGTTAGATCAAGAGAAAGGTACCTCAAGTTCACTTGCTGAAAAATAGTTTTTGGATAACTTTCATCAACTAATGAACATACCCTCAGCAATCTAAGATTGAATGATGGCAAGGGTTCTTGAAACTCCGATATCAATGAACGAGCAAGCTTTGAAGATCCAAGGGCGTCAAAGACTTGATCTGGAAAATTTTCCACCTTTGATTTGTGTTTATTAATAACAATACGACGTTCATATCTCATTTCTTGTTGAATCCCCAGACTCTGCTCTGTTAGGGTACAGAAAAACTTCTGTTTTTCAACTTCTTTCAAGCATAAGTCCCTTAAGAGATCATGCATCTTGCAAACTTTCACTTTTCCATCATAACAATATGAATTGACTAAAATGAGATTCCTATCAATAAGTTCTTGAACACAGTCTTCTGCAACATCTTCATGGCTTTTGCCACTATTTTGTTTCAGAAATCCTTCTCCAACCAGGAGCTTGATGAGCGTTGAGACACGAATTCTACAATCTTCAGGAAACACAGCCATATAAAGAAAGCATGGTCTTAGGTAAACCGGCAATTGCCTATAACTCAGGTGCAATATTTTCAAACAACGCTCATCATCCTGCGAATTCACAATCGAGATCAAGTCCTTCAAGACACATTCCCAATATTCCGGTGTTGGTTCGGACTGTGCTAGAAGCCCTCCAATAACAACAATGGACAGAGGAAGTCCACCGCAATTCTTGGCAATCCTTTTTCCTACTTCCACCATTTCAAGGGGGCAATCTCTCTCTCCAAACACAATTCTACAAAGTAGATCCCAACTTGCATCTTCATCCAAGAATTTCACCTCAAGTTTATGAATATTACTCCGCTGAAATGCTAAGTTAGATAGCCTAGTAGTGATCATTATTCTACTTCCATTTCTGTTATTTGGAAAGAACAATTTAAGCTGATCGAAAACCTCAATATCCCAAACATCATCCAGCACTATCAAATACCTCTCCCTCCACAAACTTTTGTATAATTTTTCCCCTAGTTCATCCTCACTCATCTCATTCAAGATCTCCCTATCTGTCAGCATAGTAATTTTGACAAAAAGAAGTTCTAAAATAGCTCTAATACTATACTCTTGAGAAACCGTAATCCAAGCAATAATATCGAAATGGTAAGAAATTAGCTGATTTTCAAACACTTTTCTAGCAAGAGTAGTCTTACCAATTCCGCCCATTCCGACGATCGAGATGATCCGGCAATCCCCTCCGGTGAGCTTGTCCAACAATTCGTACAATTCATCATCGAAACCCACGGTTACGAGTCTCTGCTCCTTGTAAATAGATCTGATCGAATAACTTCTCTGTATCTCCCCCAACTTCTCCTTAATCTCCATCGCCTCTTTGCTGATCAAATCCATAGATTCTATCACATCGTCCAAACTTCGATCGAAGCCGCGATTTGCGGACGCATCGGCGAGAATTGTATCCACAATTTGCGATTCGATGACATCTTCAGCCAGATGAGCAGCACCTGCGATGCGATTCTCCAAGCCTTGTGCTAATTCGTCGCTGTAACCGCCATGGGAGGAGGTGTAGGTTTCGAGAAATTCTAGCAGGAAATTAACGTTTCTAGTGAGAGAATTGACTTGTTGTTCGTTGAGAGAGAGTGGAGGGCGGGGATGATGCTGGATTTGGTATATGATATTAGTGAGAGAAACTAGAGCTGCATAAGCCGCTGCCATGGAAATTATTGATTGTTGGAGACGATGGGTTTACTTGAAAATTGATTTTTATTTTTTTCACTTTGCTTTTGTCAGTTGGCGGTTAGTTGATTTTTAAGACTCGCGTTGGTTGCCTGTTCCCGCGTTTGTTAACAACCAATAGAGAACGAAGAAAAAAAATACTAGTATCCATTTATTATACTAGTCACGTTTAATTATAGGTTTTGCGCCTATATTTTCTTTCATTCTTCCATAAATGATGATATCAACATAAAATAAATTCTGAAGTAAGTAGCCTGAATTTTGATCAGTTTTTACTAGTACTAAAGTAACAATAGATTTTACAGGCTACTGCACAAGGACGAAATTTATCTGGTGCGCACCAAAAATAGCGGCGGCAGGTTCCCACAAATTTAAAATATAAAATAAAAATAATAAAGTAACAATAGGTTAGTCATCTGTCTGACCATTCACATAGAGTTTTTCATCATCAAAAAATTATTTTCTTATCCTTAAATGAACAATGGGCTAAAGTTCAAATTAATATTAAATTTTTGAAATTATGTTCATAAAGTGAACAACATGTCAAAGTTTAGAGTCTTTAGACCAATATAGTCGAAGCGTTCCACAAGAGATTTTACTAGTGAAATAGGGTTTACCTCTTGTAATGCACAATTAGCTGTTAGGGAATTCCAGATATTTCATATTATGATTTTTAACTTCGAGTAGGAAATCAACGAAACGTATTTATTTTTCTAAAAATTATTAAAGATTTTGGAGCATTTAATAATCTGATATTTAATGGCTAATAGTACTATATGTTTTGGGCTTTGTATGAAATTATTATGTTAAAAAAATATCAACCAGGCCCCAAAGCCCATTCGCGTTTTAATTTTTACTTGTTTAATTATTTTTTTGCTACTTACTCATAAGAGAGTCTCGAGCTAGTTGTAGCCGAATTAGGAACATGATACACTTTGATATTTAAATTTTCGTTTCACTTAACTCAAGAGCTCAATGAATTACAGTATAAAGTTCTAGTATAATCTAGTAGTATCTATCTATCTATGTATTATTAAAATCAAAGCGGATTCGAGCTCTCTCCCTTAATTTTAGATCATACGTGGCGCTCTCTTCATTCAGTATTCATATTTATCTTAATTCATTATTTTAAGCATTTTTACTCATATATATTCAATATTTTAAAAACCGCCAAAAATATATATAGCATAAAAATCTTCCAAATATATGATACTAGATTGTTGCAAAACGTGTGTATATCTAGTAAGTAGCCCGTCGAGACTCGACGGGAAATAATTTTATAATTTCATCTATATAATGTATTTTAAAATAACTTTTTGGTAAATAATAGTATTTTATTTCACCAATGAGAGCAAGAAAAGAAATACAAATATTTTGTAAACAATAAAAACTAAACAACAGATCACACCATTATAACTTTCAAAAAACTTGTTTTTGTCTTCAATGTTTTTCCCTCACTCTCTCTAGAATTTCTCTTCAAAGACTGGCTTATATTTAAAAATAATTTTATATCTTATTTAGAAGTTGTTATGTTGTTTACGTTAATTATAAATCAAATTTAGTAAATTAATTATATTTCATGTATCTAAATTTATAATTATGAATGACAATAAACCAGCTAGTCATTCATCATGCATTTTTCAAATCTAAATTTGTTTATAATTTTTTACATCTCGATTAAAATAGTGACTTTATTATATATACTCATCGCAAATCTGTTGGGTAATAGTACTCGGTAAAAATCTGAACACTACAAAGTTAATATTAACTAAAATTAGCAAAAAGTTTTCTTTTTATCTCTATTTGAATCGTCTTGTCGGTTTATAGTACATTGATATCTCTAAATTTGTAACACTACAAGATAATATCAACTAAACTTAGTAAAATAGTTCTTTTTATATCTATTTGAATCATCTTGTTTGTTTATGATAAATTGATATCTCTGATCTTAGCCAAACGCCGAGAAAGATATATTTATATTTTCAAAAAAAATTATGTCTATTTGAATTATGTCGCTAGTTTGAATGGTCTCGTTGGTTTGAATTTATGTAGTTTTCAAATTTAAATTTGTTTATAATTTTTATACATTGTATTGTATATAACCGTCGCAAAACTGTTGGGTAATAGTACTCGATAAAAATCTGAACATTACAAAGTTAATATTAACTAAAATTAGTAAAAAATATTCTTTTTATACCTATTTGAATCGTCTCGTTGGTTTATGGTAAATTGATATTTCTAATCTTAGCCAAAGGCCGATAAAAATATATTTACATTTTCAGGATTGTTTTTTCTTTTCTTAGTTATTTATTCATACATTAGATTTAATGTGATACATTAGTTATTTAGTAGTATTTTCTAGCAGACACTGATCGAAGATTTTTGGAAAATATGAATGAAAGATACATAGAATTCCATGTCTATATGTTGATAAGATACATTTATTTAGTTTTCGTAGAGATTTTCGGCTACAAAATTTCTATTAGCCTCTTAAATGTTAATTTGTTTATTTTGTTGCTCTAAATTTAATTGTTGTCGCTATTTGTAGACTAACTTAAAAAATAATTTATATTTTTCATAATTATTAAACAAATAATTAAGAATGAAAATGTGTTATATACTTTGTATTTAAAAATTGAAGATATGTATCTATTAAGAATTGAGACATAGTATATAATATTAATATTATAAATTATTAATACACAAAGCTTTTAAAAAGTGTGAAGAATAAGATATAAAGATATACAGTAATAATAAATATACATGTGAGACATGAGAAATTATTATATAAATATAATAAGTAATATATGTGTATTATTAAAAATTAATAATGCCAAAAATACGAGAATAAAGGAAAATCAGAACGGAGCACCGAGAGGGGAGCACCGTTTATTTTCTTATTATAAATAAGATATATATATATATATATATATACTAAGTTATTTTTTTATTAAATATAAATAATAGATTTTAAATATTATTAATTAGATCTTCTGTCCCACATCGACTTTTGATCAAACTTTACATATTGTGAAGCCTATAAATACTTAGACCACCCACAGCGGGTGTCTCGTCGGCGGTCTCGAGACACCGCCGTCGACGAGACACCCCGATGCAGCTCGTGGTGGCTCGAGACCGTCTCGCCGCAACGAGACAGTCTCGAGAAGGCGTGTGGCCTTCACGTGCTTCCGTTTTTTTTTTTTAAAAGGCGCGTGCATTGCACGGGCCAAAAATAAAAAAAATAATAAAAAATCTGTACAACGGCTTGGCGATAACGACTAGCAAATTCAAACGGCTACAAAGCCGATTTTTTTTTTTTTTTTTTTGGTAATTCATCCCTATAAATACCCACCTCCATAGCACAAATTATTCCACACCAAATTCATCTTCCTCATCTTTTTCTCTCTAGTTTTCTCTCTAATTTCTTGCCAAAAAAAAATGTCTTCGTCGTCCGACTCCTCAACCGGCTACTCTTCCCATGGCACCGACGACGAGATTATGTCGATGGTGACCAACCTCCAAGCTGCTGCGGCTCGACTCCTCGCCAAAAAGAAAAAAAAAAAAAAGGCGAAGAGGACGGTCGTACACCGCGATCGGGAGGCGGCCCTGCAGCAGTTGATGGCCAACTACTTCAACGAAAACCCGACGTATGGCCCAACATTTTTCCGCCGGCGTTTTCGGATGCACAAGCACCTGTTCTTGAGGATTTGCACCGTGTTGGAGCAGAATGTGCGATACTTCCAGCAGAAGCAAGATGCAACCGCCAAATGGAGCCTCACGTCGGTGCAAAAGTGCACAATGGCCATTCGCCAACTAGCCACCGGTGGAGCTCCGGATACATTCGACGAATACTTGAAGATCGGCGATAGCACCGGCCGTCTTAGCCTCCGGAAGTTCTGCGAGGGTGTCATCCAGCTATTTGGTGACGTGTATTTGAGGAGGCCAAATGCACAAGACACCGCTCGGCTGCTGCGGATGCACGAGGAGAGGCACGGCTTTCCGGGGATGCTCGGTAGCTTGGACTGCATGCACTGGGCGTGGAAGAATTGCCCGAAGGCGTGGTCGGCTGCCTACACTCCAGGAGATATAGGCGTGCCTTCCTTGATTCTTGAGGCGGTGGCGTCTCAAGACTTATGGATCCTCAGTCAGTCACCCCTATTTGAGGACGTGCTTGAAGAACGTGCTCCTCCGTGCCAGTATGTGGTGAACGGAAAGCCCTACGACGGCGGTTACTACTTAACCGATGGGATCTACCCGGATTGGGCTGCTCTGATCAAGGCTCCTCCACTTGCAACGGACCAGAAGGTGGCGCGGTTTAAGATGATGCATGAAGCGGCGCGGAAGGATATAGAACGGGCATTCGGTGTTCTTCAGGCCCGATGGGGAATTATTCGGAACCCGGCGCGGAGCTGGTACACAAAGCACCTCCGCAACATAATGTTTACGTGCATTATTTTGCACAACATGATCATTAAAGACGAGAGGGAGGACGTAGAGAACTGGAGAGAGGACACAGAAACGACGTCGAGCAGTAATGTCTCTCATGTCCCCGTTCCGCAATCATGGAAGAATTTTCTCAAACGGGACGCCGCATTGAGAGATGTGAGGAAGCACCATCGACTCACAAATGATTTGATCGAGCATCTTTGGAGCCGATTTGGAGCAGTTGACGTGTAGGATGTTTTTTATTTTTTTAATTTCAATTAATGTAATGTTTTTTATTTGTAGTAATGTATTTTTCTTAATTTGTAGTAATGTATTTTAATTTAAATTAATGAAATTTTCAAATTTTCAATTTATCTTATTAAAATTAATACAAAATAGAAATTCAGAAAATCCTTAGAGACACCCCAAAGAGACAGCCCCACTGCAGCTCACTGCCTCTATCTCCAAAAAATCTTTAGAGACACCCCAAAGAGACAGCACCACTGCAGATAGTCTTAGAAACATTGTGTTCTTTCCCATCCTTTGCACTACTAATTTAATTTGGCCAATTATTTAGTTGGCCAAATAAATAATTTATTTTATTAAAAAAACTAATTTGACAAATATATATTGTTAATAATAATAATTTACTTAATTTGATAATAAATTACTAAGAAATTAAAATATACACAATCGAGATATACACAAGATCACGTCTATCAGATTAATTAAGCACAACAAGAGTAAAGTATTTAAATATGCATTCTTTCGAATTTATCTAAATTTCATATTTTCTTATCCTACATTGAATTTTTAAAAGACTCCATTCTTAAGAACTTTTATAAATATTTAACATAAATGTGTATTTTCTCATCCTAATTCATCTTGCTTCAATTTATTTTAAATTATTATTATTATTTTTGTCTCATGCACTAAATAGTAATTAGGAAAAATTTAAGAATATAGAAACTATTCAACATTTTTTCGATTTTTTTGCATTATGAACTTACTTCGAAAAAATTGGTCAAATTACACTAAATTATAAAAAAAATATAACCATGCATCCGGCCAACTAATAAATTGACCAAATTAAAATAAACTATGAATATAATTATTTATTCAACGAACTAATAAATTTGTTGAATTAAATTGATGGTGCAAAAGAGAATAATTTTTACATATTACTTTTAAGTATTTATAGACTTCTCAATGGATGGAATTCCATTGAAAAAACGATGTGAGATAGAAAATCTAAGTATAATATTTAATACTAAATATTAAATGTAATATTTAGAGTATATTATCTTCTTGTCATATTAATTTCCATTAGTACGCCAAATTATTAAATATCATTCTTGCCATTTAACATAGATCTTATACATATATTTTCATAGTTGGATTCTCTGGACTAACACAATAAACATATTAAATACTACTCCCTCTATCCGAGTTATGTCTATTCATTTGGAGTGTGGCACGGGTTTTAAAAAAGCTAATAAAGTGGTAGTTGGTGGAATAAATGTGTATTTGAGGGGTAGTGAGATAATGACAAAAAATAGTGATAATGACAAAAAAGAGGTGGTATTGACCAAAAAGTAGGAATAAAGTTGTTGGGATGATAAAAAAATAGAAATAAAGTTGATGTGAGGTGGGGTCATCAATGGCAAAGGGTAGTAAATAGAGAAAAGGGACGAGGGTATAAGTGTAAAATTCTTAAACTAGGTAGGTATAAAATGGACAAATATTTTGTGGTAAGTAGGTAGACATAAATTGGACGGAGGGAGTATAACTTAATAATTGTAAAGTTGGACAAATTAAACTAATATGGAAATCAATTAGTTGGAGACCATTTAGTTGTGAGAGAACCCACAATGATTATACCTTACCTCTCTTCTAGCGCCTCCATTCTTCTATCCTATTTATTTAAATTCTTCAATTATTTACATTATTAAATATAACTACTAAACAAATTTTGGCTAATAGTTTTAATAATCTTAATAAAATATGTGGATTAAAATTGAACTAAAAAAAATAAAAATAGTAAATGAAGACGGGAGAATCGCAGAATAATTTTCTTGAATCTTACTGAAGCGCATACATATAAAACTGAACTAAAATGATCAAAAATAGTAAATGAAGATGGGATAATAGCAGAATGACTTTCTTGAATTTAATTAGATAATAAATATTTTCACTTTCAAAATAAATTTTAATAACTATCAAACAAACTACATCTAATATTTAAATAATATGTGGATAAAAATTGAATTAAAAATGATCAAAAATAGTAAATAAAGACGGGAGAATCGTGGAATTTTTTTTTAATTTAATATACATTCTAAAGACTTTCACTTTCAAAATAAATTTTATAACTACCAATTAAATTGTGGCTAATATTTTTAATAATCTTAATGAAGTATTTAGATTAAAATTAAACTAAAAAAGGAAGAACAGTAGTATATGAAGACTGGAGAATTGCATAACAATTTTCTTAAATTTAATTAGAATTAAAGATTTCAATTTCAAAATAAATTTTTATACCAATCAAACAAATTGCGGCTAATAATTTAAATAATCTTACTAAATTATGTGGATTAATTGAACCAAAATGATCAAAAATAATAAATGAAGACGTGAAAATTGAGAAATAATCTTTTTGAATTTAATTAGAAAAAAAAATTAGTTTTCACTTTGAAAATAGATATATATAACTACCAAGCAAATTGAGTCTAATAATATCCCGTCGATTTTCGACGGGTTACACACTAGTTCAATAATAAGAGTGATTCGCCACCTTACTTTAATAAGATGGGAATATAACACGGCAGTGATCCTCTGTAATTAATGATCATTAGTTTTTAATAAAGAAACTAATTATTATCCGGCTTCAGTCTGTATGCAGTGAGGTTTCAGATTCGAACCCCAACTCTCCTCCTTCCCCATGTAAAAAAAAAAAAGAAAGTAATTGTTATCCGGGAGCAATAAAAAATTATTGGTAAATCTGAAATTAAAGAAGTATATAACTTGTTCGTTTCTAGGCTACTAGCAACTCCGTCTGAAATATTTTGATTTATATCTTGAAAATGTCTATCAAACACATTGGTCAATACGACTAAAATGATATTTAGCTGACCACATGGCTAAAATTCTTAATTCTACTAGTATTAATTAAGGAAATGAAATGCACTCTTATTTTTTACTACTATTATATTTTTGATATTACTGTGCTATAGTACGTTACACTTATTTAAAATAAATATTATCTCTCGGTTAGCATGCCATCTGCCGCTTCAGAGATTCAATCTCAAAATCTTTATGTCAGAAACATTCTGATTTTCTAATGCACACAAGACCAAAACAGTGCTTCAAATATTACTAATATATATATATATTATATACTAATCAGGTTTGCCAAAATGCGGTCAATTTCAAGTACAAGCTGATTTATGTTAATTTGATCTCATTTTTATAAAATTAATACTAGTAACAATTATATATACTTGCTGAACTTACTTCATTAATACCCCTATCTTCTTCTTTCTAATTTTAACATCGATAAACCTAGCTACATGCTAGCCTATCACTATATATATAAACGAAACGGTTCATTATTTGTGATAATTAATTGGTCATGCGGAAAAATAATGTTCCAACCTAATAAAATTTCATTTCGTGATCTTTTCTCACGAACTAACTTATATTTCCATTATGTATATACATATAAAAGTTAAGTTAAGAAAGCAATTAATATTTCTCGAGAAGAAGAAAAGAAGTCATCGAAATTTATGAAAAATGAGACAGTTGAGTCAAAGTGTACTATGCATGCAAATTATCAGTGAATGATCAAATCCTTTCTGAGTGACACAGCAAAAATTACCGATAGACAATTGAGAGTTACATAATATTGCTCTGCTGTATACACCTATTTATATATACATTTGCCTTTTTTTTTTTTTTTTACTACTAATATTTCATTCTTCAGTCCATCAAATATTGTGGGGGCCCTTTTTGGGTAAAACCAAATGTCAAACACATACTCCAAATTTGATATTAATTCTGGGCACGAATTCCCTAATCCCAAGAACCCTAATGTTATAGCCCTATTTTTTATTTTGTTTTTTCAGGTTTCTGGTTGCAAAGATTGAGATGATGGGGTTTGTCAGGGTCAGCTGCTTTTCTATATTTTCTTATTTATTTATTTATGAGAATTGAATGTTGCTTAACAGATTTGATTTTGTCACAGTTCCTACCTTCTACAGTTAACGAGTGATCATTGGCTTCTCATTCTTGCATCATAAATACTTCTTCCCTTTCCAACAAAAAGATGATTCTGGAGTAGGACTAGTATGTTTCTTGGGATTTTGACTATCACAATTTTGCAAAAAAGTTATACTCCTACTATGGGTTAGCCGGCCGCTGGTCAGGTAATTGATAAGAATCCCTTCAATTAAGCAAATAAATGATAGGAATGATCATTACATATATGTTCCTAAAAAAGTTTACTACTACTCCCTCCGTCCATTTTGAGATGTCCCATTTGGGGTTGGACACAACATTTAAGGAATGTTGAAAAAGTATAAAAGGTGGAGGAAAAAAGACAATAAGGGTAGTGGGATTGTGGGCTATTAAGTTCTTAATTTGTGGATTAGCAAAAGTAGGAGAGAGAAAGTGAGTGTTGATTTTATTCCTTAACCTATTTTGTGATTCCTGTTTGGTTTTTTTTTTCATATTGCTTGAATTTTTTTTTCTGTTTTTCCTAAGTCTTTTTTTAATTTTTTGGAACCTGTTTTTTTTTTTTTTTTGGAACCTGTTTTTTTTTTTAAGTCGCATGCGTATGAAATAACCAGAACAAACTCAAAATATGCAAATTAAAAGCAACTGCACAGTAGAAATGAAATGAGAGGGAAAAGTTCAAGTTTGGAGCCAAAACTAAAATTTCATTGAATAAAGAATTCTAAAAGCAGATTGATCAAACAAGTGATTTGATCCAAAAACATGGAGGGAAATTTGAATAGCTAAAATCCAAAGGAACACTCTCCTATAAATAGAAGAGGAGAGCAGACAGAATTCAATACATCTTCACCAACCAACACTACAAAAACTACAAATACAGAAAATTTGCAGACATGGCAGAAAAAAGGAAAACAGGGGAGTTCAAGCCAGAGCAGTTGAATGCCATTGCGTAGTGGCTTCTCCAACACAGCAGGGAAGGCAAACTGGAACATGGAGCCAAAAAGCAGGCTGCAGAGAAGTTCAGCTGCAATCTGAAGACCGTATGGTCCATCTGGTCCAGGGCCAAAGCTCAACTTCAGCAGGGGGTTCCTATTAGTCTCCAAAGCAAGAAAATAGGGTTAGTGAAGAAGAAAATCAAGCCATTTGATGCAGAAAAAATAAAAAACTTGTCAGTACTTCACAGAACATCATTCAGGAGTATGGCAGAACATTTAGATGTTAGTAAGAGCCAGTGTCATGTCTGGTACAAAGACAAAGAGTTGCAGGCACACACCAATGCAGTAAAGCCCTTTCTGACTCCAGAAAATAAGTTATGCAGATTGAATTGGAGCATGAGTCAGCTAGGAAACATCATTGAGGGTGGGAAGATCAAGTTTCAGAGAATGCACAATGTAGTTCACATAGATGAGAAATGGTTTTATCTCACCAAAGCAAAGGACAGATACTACCTTGCCAAGGGTGAGAAAATACCACATAGGCAGCTTCAATCTAAGTCTCACATCTTAAAGATCATGTTCAGTTGTGCCATAGCTAGGCCAATCATAGATAAAGAGGGAACTGTCATCTTTGATGGAAAACTGGGAATATTTCCATTTATCACAGAGGAACCTGCTCAAAGGAACAGCAAGAACAGAATCAAAGGCACAATGGAGCTCAAACCAATGCAGTCAGTTACAAGAGAAGTAGCTAAACAACAACTACTCACTGAGGTAACCAATGCAATCATGTTATGGACAATGGCGTCAGCAGGGGCATATGCATCATTTGCCCAATCAGGAATCAAGTGTAGTATCTGCATTCAATTCATACACATACACAGGAAGCAAGCATGGCATCAGCAGGGGCATATGCATCATTTGCCCAATCAGGAATCAAGTGTAGTATCTGCATTCTTATCATACACATACACAGGAAGCAAGCATGGCATCAGCAGGGGCATATGCATCATTGCCCAATCAGGAATCAAGTGTAGTAGCTGCATTCTTATCACACACATACACAGGAAGAAAGATAATGCCAAACCACACACATAATCTGAATCAGGTGAAGTATTTGCATTCTTATCATAGCATACTTCTCACACAGGATTTGTTTTGCAGATGGTACCAGCAATTAAAAGCAACTGGCCAGAAACTCTAGGAAAAGAAATATGGATACAGCAAGATAATGTCAAACCACACATTAAGGACAGTGATCCAGACTTTCAAGCTATTGCACAACACAGATAGATTCCACATCCATCTGATAAACCAACCAGCAAACAGTCCAGACACCAACATAAATGACTTGGGGTTTTTTAGGAGCATCCAGTCACTGAAGGATAAGAAAGGTGCAACAAATGCAGCAGAGTTGCTAAGGAATGTGGAGGAAGCATATGCAGAATACCCTCCTTGGAATATTAACAAGATTTTCCTACAACTTCAACTGTGTTATGCAGAGATCATGAAAGTGAAGGGGTATAATGACTACCCTATGCCTCATATGGGAAAAGACAGCATGATCAAAGATGGAGTCTTACCAGATTCCATTGAAATTGATGTACAGCTTGTGAGAGAGAGTTTGGAGTACTTAAAGTTACATGGCATGGGGGAAGACAACTTCTACAACTTAGATGAATTAACAGAGGCATTGGATAGTGTGGGGCTGGAGAACTGAAAGCATGGAAGCTCATAGTGGTAGTACTCAGCAGGCTAGTTTACAGGGACAAACAAAGTGCATGTTTTTATTTTTTGTCTTGTTTGGAATGTAAACTAAACCAATGCAATCATGTAATGGCTTATGCATCAACACAGGTTAAGGCAATGTATGAATGCGGAAAATAGAATGTATTTTCAACCACCACAAACTACAAATACAGAAAAATTGCATATAAGAGCATCACCAGCCATCACCATTTCATCAAATGCAGTATCAAATGCATATAAGGGCATCACTAGCCATCACCAACCCGAAAGTTTAAGAAAGAAATCACCTCACTGTCCGAATCCGATCCGGACTCAGCATGATCCTTGCCATCACGGCAGTATCGCTGGTATGGATCCAAACCATCCTCAGAGTCGGGCTCAGCCAAATGCTTGCCATCCTCGCCATCCAGCACAACGGAGGGCTCCTCCGCCTCAACGGGAAGCCCAGATTCCGGCACCGGGGCAACGGCACGCTCCTCCGCCACCTCGGGGAACACAGAGTCCGGCACCACCTCAGACCGATGCATCTCAGGATCTTCGGTGAATGGAGAGGGCTCCCAGCCTGGTGGAATCCACAGATCCTCCTCGAACTCCGGCGAATCAGTGGGGGGAGATGGTACCCACGAGGGGGAGGGAGGGGGTGGCATCGACGAACTGGAGGGAGGGGCCGATCTCCACCCTCCCCCAGCCTTTCCGTCCTTCATCGACGCTAGGGTTCAGAGGGGTACAGTGTATTCAGACAAAGGCCGTGGCAGCGGGGAGAGAGAGTGAGAGTAGATCTAGGGTTGCAGAGAAATAGAACGGCGGGGAAGGGAGCGCCGTCGCGGCGGAGAGGGAGAGGGTGAGAGTAGATCTAGGATTGCAGAGAAATAGAACGGCGGGGAAGGGAATGCCGTCGCGGCGGAGAGGGAGAGGGTGAGAGTAGATCTAGGGTTCCAGAGAAATAGAACGACGGGGAAGGGAGCGCCGTCGCGGCACAGAGGGAGAGGGTGAGAGTAGATCTAGGGTTCCAGAGAAATAGAACGACGGGGTGGGGAGCGTCATCGCGGCGGAGAGGGAGAGGGTGAGAGTAGATCTAGGGTTCCAGAAAAATAAAAACGGCGGGGAAGGGAGCGCCGTCGCGGAGGAGAGGGAGAGGGTGAGAGTAGATCTAGGGTTCCAGAGAAATAGAACGGTGGGGAAGGGAGCGCCGTCGCGGCGGAGAGGGAGAGGGTGAGAGAGGGAGGGTTGCAGTCGATAGGGGGAGAAGGAGAGAGGGAAGCTTCGAGATGAATGAGAGAGAGGGAGAGTTGCAGAGAATAGGGAGAGTGAGAGAGAGGGATGGAAATTTCGAGAGAAATGAGAGAGAGAGAAGGTCTGTTCCAGAGAGTGAGAGGATAGAGAGTGTGAGGGTGGTTGGGGTTAGGGGTGAGCATTCGGATTACGGATCGGATTTTTGCTCAATCCGATCCGAATCCGAAATCCGAATTTTAGAAAAAAATGGATCCGATCCAATCCGAAATCCGAACAAATTCCAACCGAAAAAATCCGAAATCCGAACACCAAATCCGATCCGATCCGAAAATCCGAAATTCTAAAGAAAAAGTATTAAACAATTCAAAAATTCAAAATATATTAAATTTATAATAATTAAAAAAAAATTGAAAAAATATATTAAATTATTAATAATTCATAATTAAAAAAATTATAATAAATTGAATAGATATATTAAATTAATAATTATTAATAAAAGGAAATAATAATATATTATATATATAATTCGGATTTCGGATTTGTTCGGTTTTTTAAAGCACTGATCCGATCTGAATCCGAAATCCGAATTTTCCCAAAAATTGGATCCGATCCGATCCGAAATCCGAAAAAATCCGAACCAAATTTCATATTTCGGTTTGGTTCGGTTTGGATTTTCAGATTTCGGTTTTTTTGCTCACCCCTAGTTGGGGTGGATTAATTAGGATGGGTAATTAGATAGGCTAATTAAATGGGGTAAATTGTTAAGTGTGGGAAGGGGTAGTAATAATGCAAAAGTAATGAGGGTATATGGGTCAATTTGTTCAAATGGGGCATTTCAAAGTGGACACTTTTTAGAGGTCAAATGGGGTATTTCAAAATGGACGGAGGGAGTATTTGTTTATTGGGTTAATTTGTCTAAAATACACTGCACTTTCCTAATTTTGAATTTTAACATTATCTTTAATTATTTTGTCTAAAATACACCACATTTACACCCTTTTGAATTTTAACATGAAATTCAAAAACCCCCAAATTATGTCTGACGTGGTTGTCGGAATTGTACACGTGGAATTTTAGACATTTTTTGGGCATAAAGAAAGAAGAGGGGTGTACATGTTAGACATTTTTTGCCTCAAAATTTCACCCCCAAGCTTCCGCTCCAATTTTCGTCCCAAGCTTCCGCTCTAATTTTCTGCATCAATCTCCTCCGACGCAAATGGCAATTGAAGAAGAAAGAAAAGAAAAATCTCACTTAAAGAACCCTAGATCCCCAATTTCTCTTGTTTTGATGGTGAATGAAATGAAAAATCTCATGTCGTTTCGTGTTATTAATATAGACATGTCAAATGTTAAATTGCCACGTATATAACTAATAACTGATACGTCGGCTAAAAACTCCCACGTCTGCTGCCAGAAATTTTCACCGTGTCAAAATTCAAAAAGATGTAAAATTAGTATATTTTAGGCAAAGTAATTAAAGGTGATGTTAAAATTCAAAATTTTGAAAAGGTAGTGTATTTTAGGGAAATGAACCCTTGTTTATTTTACAATAGTAGTATGTACGTTATTTTTAACTTTTAATAAGTCTAAACTTAATTTGCAAGTTGCAACAATGTCTCTTGACTTTCGAAATATGCAAGAAAAGCTCATCTTCAACTTTCTTCTAAACGAGGTAAACATTAAAATTCTGGCATTAGATTTAATTTATGACTTAGCTAGCATGTCGATCGAATGGTATTACCTTTGTGGAGATGTAGATGAGACGATCAATCATCTCTTCTTTGCTTGTGATTATGCAAAACAGGTGTGGGAAAGTATTACCAGTTGGTGAGGGATTCAGAGACATGCAGTGGAATGGAATCAATAAAAAGATTATACACTCACTCAGTGCCATGCAAAATATGAAAAGCAACATCTTTATCGAATGGTACTTAATGTGATGGTTTATCAGAGTTGAAGAGAAATGAATTCAAGAAAATTTCAGAACAAGGTGAAAGAAGTTCAAATCTTGATTCGGGAATGCAAGATTGTAATAGCCTCAATGAGCCGAAGGAATGAGAGAATAGCTCACTATATCCCTATCTCATATACTCCATTTGTCTCATTCAATAAGTCTCATTTTGTCATTTTGGGTGTCTCATTTAATAAGTCTCATTTCTTTTTTTGGCAAAGATTAACATACTAAAACCCACTTTATGTCACACTCAAACGTGAACAGAGTTGTTTACTTTATTGTACAGTGTTTTTCCACTCAACCCACTTTAGCATCAACAATAAAATACTACCTGAATCACACTCTAACTCTTTTTTTCTTAGTCTATGTATATATTCCAAATGGGACTTGTTGAGTGGGACGGAGGGAGTACTTGTTTATCAATGTTTTTTTCGTTTGTAAAAGTTTTTCGGTTTGAGAAGATGTACTTATTGCTATTTTGGTTAAATAAAAATCCCGATCTACCAAAGCCAAGTCCTTTCATGCACCAAGAACCAAACCCAGTTTATATTAACTATTTATACTGTCATTACAAATACTATTCGTTTTAAAATGGAACGATTGATTCCACAATTTAATCATAAATCTTGAAAATGGTTCGGATAGGACCATAATAGATTGATTTGATCAGCAGGGCCGGTCCTGACGAAAAGTGGGCTCTGGACGAAACAACAAAAGTAAGCCCTCTATCGATCATGCAATAAAGTCGCAATACGATACTCCATCAAGCACACACAAAATAAAAAATAATTAATCATTAAAGTAACTCTTATATATTGCAATATATTTTATAATGATTTTTTCTATAAACAATTTCTTGAGAAAAAATATTTAAAGAATATTATAATTAAATAATAAATTCATGAACTCTCAAACCTAATGAAGAAATTAATAACTTGCTTGGAAAAAAAGTCTTTATGTATAAATAAAAGATAAAAGATAAAAGAATTGTATTGAACTTATATTGCTCGTGTATTATTTAATCGTATAAGAAAATTAATAAATTTTTATTTCAATAGATGAATAGGAGCTAGAAGAAAAGAAATATCTTCTAATAATTTCCATGATCTAAATCAGTCAAACATAAATTAAGGGCTTTGAGACTTTTTGGAGTAGAGCGTTTTTTTAGGCCGTAATTTTTACTGTTTTTCAATTATAGGCCAAAATTTTGCGGGTTTTCAATTTTAGGACAATAACTAAAATAGTCATCATATTTAGGACAAATTTGAGTCCGATCGGGCTAAGTTGCACATGAGCTCAAAAATTCGGCCCGGTGCCTACTTGATGTTTTTACAAACACTTGGCGTATAAAAATCTGTAAATCAATTCATTGGAAAAATTCAGAATAAAGTTGTTTGTAAGGAAATGAGACAAGTGCTCGGTCACCAAATGGCATGAATGTGTTGTCGAAACAAGTTTAGAGATTGGAATTGCTTTTTAATGAATTTGGTGGTCTTGCCCTTGAAGAGTTGTTGAGAGAGTAGAACACGTGTGCAACCTTAAACTAATCTAATCTTCTTTCAATCCCTCAAAAGATCGTTCTGTCAATATCTGAGGCAATGGTCTGAAATCAATATAAGCTTCGCAGCATCCAATGAAAGAGAAGCGAAGCTGTTGTTAGATAATGTCACGAAAATTTTTGAAACAGAATTTCATATGCACACTCCAGATATGGCTCTAAAATGTTTTTCTTCTTCAGAAGCATCTTACTAATTTTCCTAACTGCATATTATCAACATAGATACGCCCTCCAACAGTTGGTGAAACGCCCAAAAGAGAAAAATGAACCTACAAAAAATTGATTTACAGATTTCTGTACGCCAACTGTTTGTAAAAACGTCAAGCAGGAAACGGGCCGAATTTTTGAGCTCATGTGTGACTTAGCCCGATCGGGCTCAAATTTATCCTGAATATGATTAATTTTTAAGATATTGTCCTAAAATTGAAAGCCCAGAAAATTTTGGCCTATAATTGAAAAACGGTAAAAGTTACAGTCCTAAAAAAATGCTCTACTCGACTTTTTGGGAATTAAATAGAATGATTGTAAATAGAAATTTTTGTTGTTGTTGGTTGCTTCTCAACTATTACAGGGAAAAAAGCTTCTTTTTTTAGAAAAAATAAAATAGCCAGTGAATATTTGTAAAAATAACAAGAAAATTGGAGGATTCATATTTTTATATGTAGATAATATAAATTGGAGCTTATGCAAAAAAAAAAATATTATTAAGCTACAACGTAATTGTGGTACTGCAAAAATAAACTAAAATAGGGAGTATACAAAGTAATTGAGCCCGTGCAAAACATGAAAGCTACAAAATGCCTTGAGGGGAATCGAACTCAAGTGCCATTGTGCCACGAGCATGGAACTTAAAACTCAAGACTTAACCAACTGAGATATAAAACTACAATGAAAATAGTCTTACGCTATAGGAATATGTTCATACTCCCAGGTAAAATGAGCCCCTAAAATTTTGGGGCCCGGGGCGGTCGCCCAGGCCCGCCCGCCCTCAGGGCCGGGCCTGTTGATCAGCTTTGACCGGTTTCAAATCTAGTTGTTTGACCTTCTTTATACTCCATATCCTATCAATCTTATTTATTCTTTTTGAAAAATTATACTATGTGTATACATTTGACTAGTTGAACTTCAATAATATAACATTAATAGTATTAAGGGTAATGATGGTCGGCCACACGGTGGCCAGCCACACGCGTCAGAAAAGGAAAGTTGACTCTAAAAATGGAAATAATCACATTTTCCCCCTAGGATTTATGTTTCCTAATTGGGGTGTATTTCCATTTTCAAAACTTATATTACTATTTTTAGTTTGTGTGGTCGGCCACAGTGTGACCAAATATCACTACCCTAGTATTAATTTACTTCGTTTTTTCCCCCGAGTTTTCGAGTGGTAGCTAGTCATTTTTGAATGATTAAATGTTAGTCGTTTTAGACTAGTATTTAATATGGTTTTGATTACAGCCTCCGATCTTTTTGAAATTTTTCCTAAAAGCTTTTTTATATTATATTGTTCCACTTATATATGGAAGGAAATGTAACAACTCTCAGATCGAAATTAGGCTCTGCAGTCCAAATAATTTTCGCCTTTCTATACTATTGACATTTATAGGATTACTTGTATTCTTGATTCAAGTTATTTAAGATTAAAGGTTCTTGATTCCTGCTCTCTTTGTCAGCTACATTTGTCAAACTAGTAAAAGAAAAGTGATCTGATTTTCCACTCAGAATTTAGAATCACTTGTTTCTAAAGCAACCCCTCCAGCCTCCAGCTACTCTATACGAGAGAGAGAGAGAGAGAGAGAGTTAATATTTTAGCCTCGGAATTGGGAGTAGTGTTGTTAGTTTATGATTTATGCATATATATATATAAATAGGGAGGAGAAGGTTGTCATCTTAAAATTCAAGAATTCCTGTACTCATCCAATACAGCCATACAGATATATATACTCCTAGCTTTCTCTGTCACACACAACGCAGTGTAGAAAACGGTCGATCCTTTGAGAAAAATGTGGGCAAGAATATATTGTTTTCCTGTCTTGTTTCTAGTGTTGCTCAATTTGGTTGGAGTTTCAAGTAGGCATGTTAATCAAGGTTCATTTTCTTTTCATTTCTTCTTCTCTTTTAAAATTCTTTTATTTCACACCACAAAAAGGAAAGGATATATAACTAATTATCCATTTTGTGTATGTGTTGTGCGTGAAATCTTTGTCGTCATCTAACTTATGCTCCTTTCGTCATGACGTGGCAGGCTCTTTCCAAATCAACCAGTCTCCAACTCCAACCCCAATTGATAAGGTAATTAAACACACAAATAAGTATAAGTATTGTATAATTAATTAACGTATACTCATTGATTTTTTTATGTTACTATTAATTATTAAATGTGAATTAGGAAATGGGAATGGTGGAATATGAAGGAAAATACAAAGAAGTAAAGAAAATAGGATCAAAGCCACCAAGCTGTGAGCACAAGTGCTATGGGTGCAATCCATGTGAAGCAATCCAAGTTCCAACTACCACCTCACATTTTGGGGTTCTCTACACTAATTATGAACCAGAGGGTTGGAAATGTAAGTGTGGACCTACCTTCTATAGCCCTTAATCTTTCAGAGAGAGAGAGAGAGAGAGAGAAATTTGTATCATTTTCGAATTTTATCTGCGATCTTTGTGAGTAGTGGAAGTATTTAGCTAGCTAGTAGTCGTGTTTGTATAATGACGAGGATTTATTAATTCACTTAATAGAATCGATGATGCTTTCTTGTATTTCTACTATTTTGATTTTTGTTTTCAATTACTATAACATTGATCAAAAGAAAAAATATAACGATGGTGTTTTTTTTTTTTCTTTTGAAAATGCAAAGAATACGCTTGATTAAAAAAAAATTGTAGGTTAATAAACCCACATGTAAAGACAAAGATTGCATGCACACTCTCCCCTACCTCATTTCTATAATAAATTGTAGAATTTAATGAAGTGTCCAATTGTTTTTTCTAAAATATTTGTTAAATTTAGATGCTGGGTGTGTGCCGTTACTTATAATTCTTGATATACTACTATCAATATATTGAATGTGGTGAAATTATATTATTTTTAAGTCAAAATCATTCTTCTGCTAGCAAGTTATTTGGATGTTTAACATTCGAGTTCGTTCAAGTTTGTGTAAATGATTTAAATTTGGAAAGAAACTAATTATTCAGTAGCCCTCAATAAGAAGAAAAGAAAAGAAAAATTAATTGTTCAATGCTGGCTTGGGCCAGGCAACCAGGTCTAATTTTGAATAAATTGTCCACTCAGAAAATAATTATTTAAACGGCCCAGTTAAATTTTCAAAAGCTTTTAGCATAGAAACTATCAAAAGATTTTGCCAATTTTCGATTTTCATTCATGGCATAGCTTTGTTGTGACAAAAGGTACGTATTTGCTAAATACATTATAGAAAAATGAAAATGCTTATAGTTTAATAAAACAGATTTTTCACAAAAATAGAAAATAATTGAATATATGCCATTAAAACAAGAAGTAATTGTAAAAAAGAATACACCAAGCCACCAGTTAGGTTATAAGACATTAAAATTTAAAATAATATATGCATATTATGATATTTATAGTTAAATAGGAATACTACATAGAATAAATAAGACTATGGTATTCTATAATAGATGCTCTGAATATACTTGGATATGTCAGTGGGCCTTTGGTAGTTTAATTTCATTCATGGGCCCAGTGTCATTTCCAAACTGCGGGCCCATACATGTAACTATCTTTGAAGTATCTACAAAGATGCTAAATTTATCCATCCAGCATAATTAGTCAAATTACAAAAAGCTTATCTCATTGGCCCTCATAAACCCTAATTTAGTTTTTTAGATACTCCAATCTGTCCCATAATTCCAAGTTGCAATTAGGTGTAATTGTTCAAATCGTGTCTCTTTTGGATGAATTTAATTTCAAATAATTTTGTACATTATTTCAAAATTTAAATACCAAAATTTTCGTATTTTGGAACAATAATTTCACTACACTTTAGTTAAATGTCGTCAAAAGGAAATTTTTATAGCGCTACACTTATGTGGCAATAAATGCAGAATCCAAACTAATGAATATGCTCAAATCTATATACCTAAGAAGTCATCCCTAGTAGTGCACATAAATTTAATTGAGTCCTGTGAGTTTAATGGCAAATTTTATTAACTTTATATTCTTACACAATTTATCATTGGCAAAAGAATTAATTAATTGGAATAGTTTTCGTATTGATCTATTATTGTATTACTTCTGTTTCACTCAATTTGTTTACATAAATGTTTCATTTAATTTGTCTACTTTTAAATAAATAAAAACTTAATTATTCAAATTTCAAAACCTTTCAAAAAATGACGAGACCGACACACTTTCTATCCATTTTCTCTTATTCTTAATTTCTGTACTTATTAGTAAATAGATAAATTAAGTGGAACCGAGGAAGTATTACAGTATTTAAATTGGATTTTATTATCTATCTTGTTAGTTGTTATATTTAAATTGGATTTTATTATCTATCTTGTTAGTTGTGTAGGGCACAAACTTCGTGTTTCCGGGTTAGGCTTAAAAACGGGTTAAATAGGAGTAAAAATAAGTTGGGAAATTTTAAACATAGCCCCCATTTTACTCCACATAGCCCTTATAAAAAATTATAAAATTAAAATTTAATAAAATTAATTATAGATATACTATTATATTTTTATAGCCTCACTTAAAGTTTAATTAAAATATATCTTAAAGCCCTGATAGTCCCACTTAAAATTTAAATAAAATAAATCTTAAAAATATACTATTGGCTATAGCCCCAGCGCCAAGAAGATTAACTCATACGCAGCCCTAGAAGAAGAACAAACAATCCGATTTCATTTGCTACTATCTTTTTAATTTATTTGTTACAATCATTGGGAACACGTTATATTATTTGTTTTTCATCTGTACATTTCACCGAACAGTTGGAGAGCGCATATAGAAAATGCAATTTCAACCGAAGAGTTTATCAAACCAACAATATTGTTAAAGCCTACTTTACATAATTAGTTCCCAGTAGCACATCATGTAGATTCGTTCAATTATTTTCAGTGTTGGACGATTGCTGGGAGATGAAATTATCGGTCATGAACTCCAAAGTTGAAGCTAAAAAAAAAATCACTTGAACAACCTTATATCATATTCTGCTTAAGAAAAATAATCGGAACCCCAAAATTGAGAAACAAACTATATAACTCCGGTCTCCAATTCAATTGACTCAAATACACTGTTAAAGAGCACGAAAATTTAAATAGAAGAAATCTATACCATCTTTAATTTGTAAGAAAACATTTTTGTCACTATATGAATTTAACGATTCGATAAAAATGGAGAGATCCATGAAGAGTACAGACTACTGAGGGATTCATAAGCTGCTATGGCCATCTGAGAGATCCATCAAGATTTGAAATAAGAGATTTAATTGTATTGGCTACGAGTAATAGAAATAAGTTTTTAAATTATTTAAGAGTACTATAAGGGTATAATTGTATATCTATAATTAATATTAATATTATTTTTTATGGGAGGGTATATGGAGTAAATAGGGGCTGTGTTTAAAATTTCCCAAATAAGTTACGTAAGTTGGAAAGTGTGATAAATGGGCTTGAAAAATAAATTGATTTCATAATCTCCTTAAGAGAGAGAAAAATTAAAAATATACTAGCACCGCTCTTTTCAGGTTGACGACAGAAAGCAGTATGCTCCTTTTTTTCTCTTCGTTATCTGATAAGGCTTAATTTCGAAGTTTGCATGAATCATTTTGTTTTAATTTTAATAAATAAATTTAGAGAATGACTTAGGTGCATAAGTCTATATCCATTTGCACACAATCCGACCCGTTCCGACTCGTCAAGCGCCATTTCGATCCGGCGCGTGAGATCCACGCATTGCGCGTGGGTCTCACGCGCCCTTTTTTTTATATATAATTTTCAGATTATTTTCCCCGGCTCCGTCTTCGGCTCCGATTTTACGGCTCCGCCTTCGCTCCGATTATTAAAATAAGGATAATCGGCGGATAATAAATTGGACTTTTTCGGCTCGCTCCGAGGCCTTCTGCTCCCATCGCTCAATTCTTGACCATAGAAGAAGCAGCAAACAATAAAAAAAATTGAAAAAACTGGATAAAGAGGGATTTAACCGGATCAAATCCAGGTCAACGGATCGGGTCGAGTCGGATAAAATGGACGGATATTCTACGGTGGAATAGTTGCACCCAAATTTTTGTCATAAATTTATTTCAAGATAAAGATTTTTGGATTTATACTGATCCAGCTGTACTGTTAAATTGTTCGATTGATGCTAAATTGTTATAACCATTTGTACTCATTATTTTTTGCATTTAGTGTTTATTGGTTACACTAGTATATCTTGCTCCCTCAGCGACGTTTAATGTGACCTACTTTATTTTGGCATAGAAATTAAAACAAAAAATATTAAGTATAAAAAATATAAATAAAATGTTTTTTAGTCAATATAATATTAATAAAATGTCTTTTTAGTATAAAGTAAGTTTTAATTCTTTCTATATAGAAATAGATCATATTGAATAAGACGATTCAAAAAAGAAAATATAACATATTGAACGAGACTGCGGAGTATTATTGGCCATATTATGACGAATAACTTCTCATAATTCGGGCATTTGGTTTGAGCTCCATAACATTCTCTTAAAAAATTTAAATAGAGATAATGTATATCATTTCTTTTATTGTTCTTTTCTTAAACAAGTAGTAGATATTTTAATTTCTTCGTTGAGTTATCGCTGAGAAAATTTAACAAGGCTCGGGCTAACTTGATCGATAAGTTATCGAGTTAGTGTTAGATTTTATTTTTGAGGAAACTAACAAAAAAATACTAAAACATAAAAAAACACTTCTTTTATAGCCTCTCTTTAAAACACACTTTTTTATATACCAAAATCTTGTAAAAGTACTAAAATACCCTTAGTTTTCAAAGTCAACCGTGTCAGATTTTTGACTCCGCACGTGGTCACGATGGAAAATGTCACGATGGGGTGTTCACGATGGAAATCTCATCGTGAAGTCACGGTGGCAGTCTCATCGTGTGGTCACGATGGCACTTCCATCATGACCAAGACTGATGCATGTGAAACTCATTAATGTATCTGCACATTCAATTTGGTGAATATTTTCGGGTATACTAGGTAATAAATGAAGTCACTGAGGTTAGTGGTGGTAGTAATGGGGAAGAATAATCCCCATTCAAACTTATAACCTCACATTCAAACATATACACAATCAACAAACATACACCCAAAAAAAAAAAAAAAAAAAAAAACCAATCATCATTCCAAGCATCCAAGATCTCGCCCAAGAAGAACGAAAGCATCAACGGGGCTCTGTGGAGTTCCTTACTTCATACAAAGGTAAGCATAATAGGCATAATGTTTGTTCATTTGATATAAGTTGCTGCTGAAATTAGGGTTATTGTTAGGGTGAAATTAGGGGTTTTCAAAGTATAATACAAGATATGTTTCATCTTATGTCATGAAATATGTTATTTTGTTCATATAATGGTGTCTTAAATTAAAAACTTCATGGTATCGTGGGGTTAAAAGAAGTTGAAATACCTAGTTCTAAGCTAACCACACGAATTCTGCTATGGTCACGATGCAGAAGTTCACCGTGTTCACGATGGTGATCACCATCGTGACCACCACAGATGTGTGCTAAACAAGTATTTTCATTGATTGTTTACACTTCATTTTTGTATATTTTCTTAATTTCAGATGTCTTTACGCCGTATTATTATATATCACGGGGTCATTGGGAGCGATCGACATATATGGACCGGGATTTATTTATTGTCTACATCGACCCCGGCACGATTAATCGTGCTAACCTTGTGGAACTCATTAGAGAGGGTTTGAATGGTGGGAAGGAGACCGAATATGTATTATGGTACCTCACAACCATTAACGGCATGAAAGCAAAAGTGCTATTGCGGGGCGATTTAGAATTACTTCGATGGTTAGCGGACCCTAAGGAGGATCCAGAAGTTTATATGATTGAAAATCGCGGGAACTCCACCCCGAAGTTAATGTGAGAGGTAGCATCTCGGGTGCACAAGATGATAGTGACAATGGTGATGATGATGAATATGATAAAGATTATGAGGAGGATGAAGCGGTGTCTACATCCGAAGATGAAGAGGAAGATCATCGTAAAGATTTGCTTGAATCATTGAAAGAAGAGTTTTATGCTTGGATTGGACAACCGGCACAAATTGATAGGCTCATGGGGCAGCGACACTTTTCATTGGACCATCAATCAGAAAATGAGGTTGAGCATGAGCGTACACATCGCAATTGGATCATTCCACATCCTGACATTGAAAGCGCAATACCGTTGGCGTGGGTTGAGCGGCCTATCATCATCAATGGTAGTCTCGAGGTAGGGTCGATATTTCGATCAGTGCAAGAGTTGAGGATAGCTGTAGGAATGTATCATTTGGAGCACTTTGTGGAGTGTAAGACCGATCACTCCGCTTCGAACCGTGCAGTGTACCTATGTAGGATTGGTAGAAAGAATTGCACGTTTAGGTTGTGTGCTACGGAATGTGCAACTCTTTTTCGGATTACTAAGTTGACATTGGATCACAGTTGCCGATCAGATTTGAACCGTGCTGCACGTGCAAGGTCGGTGAGTAGCGAGGTGGCCGCATTTTATTTTTCTAAGAAATTGATAGATGAGAAGGTCGTTCTGAGGCCAAAGGAGATTATGGCAGAGATGCGCATGCGATACGGCGTTCAAATGTTATACAACTTTGCCGTCCGAACAAGGCAACTAGCGATAGAGAGAATGTACGGTGACTTCCCATCGTCATAGCAGAAGATTCCGTCGTATCTGTATTTGTTGAAACAACGTAATCCTGGGACTGTATATGACTTGCAGACGACTAGTGAAGGAGTGTCTTGTCACATGTTCCTTGCCCTTGGACAGTGTATTAGAGCATTTAAGCAGTGTCTTCGACCTGTACTCATAGTAAACGGGACTCATCTTAAGGGTAGAAACAAAGGAACCTTATTTGTTGCCTGCACGAAGGATGGGCACGAGCAAGTGTTTCCGCTTGCAATTGGCCTTGGTCCGATAGAGAACGATGAGTTGTGGACTTATTTTCTCTATAACCTACGCAAATGCTTCAATCCACCCGAAGATTTGTTGATAGTGTGCGACCAACATAAGAGCATTAGGAATGCAGTTCTAACCGTCTATCCAAATGCATTCCACGGATTGTGCTATCACCATCTGCAGAAAAATTTGACCCCATACGGCAAAACTGTGGCCACACTCTTTTATGAAGCAGCATTTAGTTATCGCCACGAAGTGTTTGAAAACTTTTTCGAATTGTTGTACACTGTAAGTTCTAATGGTGCTCACAGACGACTTTCTCAAATTGGACCAGAGAGGTGGGCTAGGCCAAAGTGTCCTGTGCGGCGCTATGGATTACTGACATCCAATGCTGTCGAATCCGTGAACAGTATTTTGTGGTGGGGTAGGCGTTTACCAGTGTGCTCATTACTTGAAACATTTCGCCACACATTGGAGGATTGGTTTGACGAGCGGCGTACCGATGCTGATTCGAGAGATCATGTGTTGACTGTGACTACATTCAACAAGCTTTCTCTATCCGTGCAAGCGAGTCTCCCTCTTCCTGTTCGAGCAATCACCGACCATGTTTATAAAGTAGACGAAGATAATCAACAATATCAAGTCGATCTTCAAAATTGGACGTGTGATTGTCGTGTCTTCGATGAGGATAGGATTCCATGTAAGCATGTTGCTGCCGCTATAAGGTAAAATCTATATTATTTGTTATAATTTTCTACTATTTTTATATTCATTTTGTATGTAAGTAATTCCATTTTTCCTATTTTAACAGGCGGACCGACATTGGTTTTAACGTGTACGATTTCGTACATAGATATTTCAAACAAGACGGCCTAAGACAGACTTATGCTGAGCATATCAATCAAATACCACACCCCGATGAGTGGAATGTGCCGCAGGAGATCAAATCAATTAGGGTTTATCCTCCAGAAGATGTACGTCAGACCGGTCGTCCAAGAACGAGTCGTGCTCGGTCAGCAGTTGAAGGCACGAGAGCACGACGTCCTCAAGTTTGCTCAAGATGTGGTGGATCTGGGCACAACAGAAAAAAATGCACGACATCTATTCCCCCTGGTGGAGTCGATTTGAATATCCCTTTGCAACAAACAGAGGATGAACAAAATTTTCATGATTTTGGGGGAGTAGAATCAAGTCAACGACGCCGGAGGAAAAAAAGATGTAGCAATTGTCGTCGTGAGGGTCATGATATTAGGGTATGTCCTGACCCAATTGAAGATGAAATATAAGAGTAACAGAACTTGTTGAGTTTATGGCATTGTATTGACCTTTTTAAACCTTTAATATCAGTTTTTATGTTCAGAATTTTTGAGACAAGTATTATTTGCATACATGGATGATTTTTGGTGAGTCCTTGCCTTGATCACGATGACAAAACCATCGTGACCTCACGATGGGATCTGCATCGTGAGGTCACGATGAGATAGCTATCGTGAAGTCACGATGAAAGAACAACTGTGACCTCACGATGGTCACTCTTATCGTGACCTCACGATGGTGTTCGCATCGTGATGAAGCCAGATATCCCGATAAAATGGGACAGAATCTCAAACTTTTTATTTCAACCATACGTACATTACCTTCTTTTCCACCAATACCCAACATATATCATTATTATCTCATTCCTATCTTCCTCTTCCCTTTTTTCAATACCTCCACTTCTCTTGTCCACCGCCGCCGCCGCTGCCCCCACCGCTCGTTTCCGATTGGAGGTACGTTTCTTCGACCTCAATGTCACCAAATTATAGGAGTTATGAAATTATCTTTGGTTTTATATTTTGATGATGACGATGACCACGCCAACGTGACCTCACGAAGGCATCATCAACGTGATCTCACGATGGCACCATCGTGAGCTCACGATGATGATGCCTTCGTGACCTCACGATAAAGAAGCCACCGTGTGGTCACGTTGGCGAAGGTCATCGTGATCACGATGACATTCTCACGATCAGGTTCACGATGATAATTTTATCCCGTCGTGAACAATAAACCGGAACAATTACGTCTAAAATAATGATTAATTAGTGTTGTAATGCTATATTATGTCTTAAGAAACATTTGCACATCACATTTTGCGATTTATATCAAAGAAATACTAAATGGGTTATTGTTAGAGGTGTATTGTTTATCAAATGCAAGAGTCATTGTATATGTAACATATAGTAATGTATTCATTGTTGTGTCACACATCTCGCCAACACTATAATTGTGTGTTTAAATGTGTAATTTTTCATTTGTTGATGTATTTCAAAGTTAAGTAGAACATATTTAACACGTACCAAAATAATATAACCGGTTAAAACACCATAATTAGTCAAAAATCCTAACGTCACGATGGGGTTTAGCGTCATCATCGTGAGCTCACGATTGTATTTATCGTGACCTCACGACTGCCCTACCATCGTAACCTCACGGTGATATTCCATCGTGAGCTCACGATGGAGTCGTCATCGTGAGGTCACGATGGTAGGGCCGTCGTGATCAGACCCGAGAGTTTAGGGGTTTACCAGCTCAAAAATATTTCATTCATGTAGTCAATAAATTAAGAAACTATACCATAAAAATAAGATCCAAATACATGTTTCAAACACCATAAACTCGATAAACTAATAAAACTACCCCATAAAATAATATTGAAATACAAAATATTAAAATAAGATTCAAAAGTTATGTTTCAAACACCATACATATACATAAAACTAGACGTTGTTAAGTACAGCAAACCAATAAATCCCAGTCGCTACGAGCCACCGATATTTTTCAATATAGCGTTCGGTGATGTTCCCCCAGTGTCTCGATTTACTACTAACCAAACGATCCAAATACATGCACGCAAAGGGGCCGCAACTGTGACTGTCTGTCTGGGCAAACTGATCTTTGATTAGCATCTTCAAAAGCTTTATTTCACCATCTCGCCTCGTCATTGTTGAATTGTTATTTCAATAGCATGAGAGAGCTAGTAGACGAGGAACGAGACGAGTAATGGGCTTGAGCTCATAATCAATAGGTGCGACCCTTTCCTGATCATATTCGTGTGACATTGAGTCGTACAACTCAACCGTCCAATCAGCAATACTTATCCGAATCGTGACCCAATGAATGTCAAAGACATTACACACAGTGCAGATCTATTTCAATAAAAAAATAGAATAATTTAAATCATTGAATGGTAAGAAACTTGAAATATATATCACCATAAATACTTATATGTTTGCAATTCGACCATGTCCTATACATAATGTCCTGTAATCCCGGATGCATCTTCCAATGCTTATACGAGGGCTTTCCCTTTATGTGCATGAATTTTTTATCATCCGGATATAGGAGTTGCAGCTCGGCGTGCAAAACTTGCTATCAAATTGACAACATACAAGATTAATATCATTTTTAAATATTTATAATAAAATATAAAAAATATATATTAAAAACTTATAAGTAACTGAGTGCCGATGATGATCGTGTTAGTTGGCCCAATATTTGAAGCAGTCATGTTATGCATTCGAATCCTCGTGCGAACCGAAAGCACGTAGAGGTCCATTATCTGAGACAATATAAATTTCAAATCAATTTCAATATAAGTATAAACTTGCTATATAAGATTACTAACTAACTTCTTGACGGAAGTCCTCTTTCGGATCCTCCACCAGATCAAAGAATTTGTTTGTTAGACGATGACCCTTCTCAATTACAGGCACATAACACTCATATCCCTGCTTCCTAAAGTCAGTATACATCATCCTCAACTTCTCTGTTCTACTTGGAGTTGCACCCTGAAAAGGGGTGCGGAAATGAGCAGACGGTCTACGTTGCCGAGGACCGAAGGCAACATCACCTACCTCCTCACCACCCCTTGATCCGGCTCCTCATATTGAGCATCATCCTCGTTAACTGGATCATCTATAATGCACTGCTGGGGAGTGTGTGAGCTAGAACCTTGATGCTCACTCGGACCATAGGTCAGCTGCAAAGGTGTATGGTAAGGGAGCAGCTGCGACGTCTGGTGAATAGGCTGCTGCGGCGTCTCTAGAATGGGCTACTGCACTGTCTCGTAAGGGGCCGACATCGGCATCGGCCGAAAGAGCTGGGCAAACAAGTCCTGACCAATCTGCTGTGAGGACTGCGCCTCCTGATCGGCTTGGAACGGCCCAAACTGCTGAAACGGCTCATCACGGACTGTAACACCGATTTGAAGTTGCCGAGAAGGAGCCGCAAAGTCGTGAAGAGGGGCCGGCTCAGAGTGGTGGAAAGTCTCCCGGTGAGAGTAATGGGAAGGCACCGGCTCAGAGTGTTGGGAAGTCTGCCGGTGAGAGTAATGGAAAGGCACCGGCTCAGAGCGGTGGGAAGTTTGCCAGTGATAGTCACGGAAAGGCACCGGCTCAGAATGGTGAGAAGTCTACCTCTCGTCGTGGTGGGACCCAACTGCAGAATGGTGTGACCGAACTGGAGAGTGCTGGGGCTGAACTGGAGAGTGCTGGGGCCGAACTGGAGAAGTCTGCATGTGACTAAAACCTGTAGCACTAGAGTGACGGGCCGGATCTCAGTCCTGGTCGATCCTACCAGTCCGCATCTGAGCGTCGAATGCCAAGGTAGAGTGACGGGCCGCGTCCAATGTCGTCCTACGACTCCTATGTGATTGTTGTGGAGGACTGTCTGGTCTCCTCATAACAAAAAACTGACTCATTCTCCGAGTCAGTTTAGCAAGGAAGCCGTTGTCAGATTCGTCGTCCAAAACACTCCTCAACCGGCGCTCAATCTCGTCCCCCCTGCTGCTCGTGCCCTCATCATGGAGGGGGCATGGTCGTCCGTGCAAACAACAGACTCTGTCGAGGGCCCCCACTGTGATATACGAGGTGGTGAACTGCGAGGTGGTGGGGTACCCTCCCGACGATGCTTCGACATCTGTCGTGCCGGGTCACCACGGACCACTCTTGCTGCTAACTACTTCAACTTTCCCATAGTCTTGTGCTTTGCATTCTTTGTAGTCGGATTATTTCTGGAAGCAATTTGTTTGGGAGGTATATATCGAACATCAAAAGGGTCTCTATTTTCGAAGCTCATCATGTAATACTCATAACGCTCTGCTTCCGTAGCTTCAAAACTTTCCCATACCTGAAGCTGCAAAGGTAATGAAAATGTAATATTAGAATTTTAGAAACTAATATATATAGCATCATTGAATGAATGAAAAACATTATAAGATTATAAATGTACCCGTATATTATCGAAGAATCGACTGAAATCAACTTTCATCACTCTTGTGGCCCACATCAAGCACCGGGGCACTCTCTCGATGCGATCTTTGATTCCACATCGATCTCCCAACACCCGAATCATCTCATAAGTCCAAATCTGTAAAGCCCAAACCGGACCATAGAGGTGGTAGTCCTTGGGGACTGTCTGGCCGTTGTACACATAGTGACATAGTGCTCCCCATGTGTACGAGCCCCATGGGAAGACATCCCAAGCCTCGAAGTCTTCAACTAACGTCCATGCCCAATCCTCTATGGTGGGTTTGTCCCGACATAGGAGGAAATAATAGTAAATGAGCAAGTTGGCCGCCTTCAAATAGTCATCGATGTCTCTCCCAAGTTGTTTTCTGTTGAAGGCGTCGCGCAACTCATATGTCTTTATCTTTCGGCCGTTGAAAAATCTGTAGTGAATGGTACATGAACTGCATGAGGATTAAATGTAGAGTTTCCAAAGTGAAGCCCGGTGATGAGAGCATATTCCACTGTCGTCATACGAATGGTCGTATGACCAAGATAAAACCAAAGCTCATTCTCTGGTACCCGATTAGCACCAACCCCTTGCAACTGTCGGGCTATTGTCAGATTTAGCGCATTACTTGCACTCTGATTTCTTCTTGCATCAATCAACCGCCCAACAACACCGGTTCTTAGGAATGCCTCGGCTTGATGATCACCGGATATTTCAAATAAAACTCTCCTAATTTCATCAAACACGTCTACCCTCATGTAAAGGTTCACTTTAGGAGACGAATACAACATGGCGGGTCTAACAAATTCATAATGTTCCTACAAAATCAATAAAACCAAGTATTAAGTGCATGGTAACGAGTTATAATTCAACAAACCAACATAAACACAAGAAGATGAAGGACGGGGGGATAGCCCGTCGCCATGGTCACGACGGGAGGAGGACCGGCGCGACGGGGCTTCCCCACCTCCATCGACCCCGTAAGAACACCAAACCAACACAACAAATGTCGAACTACCCAACACCAACAAATTCAAAAATCTCGAACTCTATTACACCAAAAACAATGTCGAAATCTTCCACATGAAAATCCTAACTCTAACATATAACAATTTCTAACATGTAAAAAACTAAAAAACATGCATTCAATCGAAGATTTAAGCATGAATTTCGAAAAAATAAAGGGCACTAACCGGTGGAATTGGGACTCAAAAATTCGAATTTTCCTCCTCTTCGCCGGAGGACGTCGACGACGACTCATTGCGGCGGCGGTTGTGGCGGCAGTTGCTCATGTTCTTCCGTTCACGACGATCAATCGATCGTGAGGAGGAGGTGTCGTGAGGTCGTGAAGGAGGGATGTTAGGATGAAGATGGAGAGAGAGAGAGGTCGGTGGCGGTGGGGGGACCGATTGGGAGAGAGAGAGGGAGATTGTTGGGTGGGGGGGGACCGACTTGGGAGAGAGAGAGATGGGGACGGCTGGTGGGTGGGGGGGGTAAGGTTTAGTTTTGTTTTTTTGTTGTTTTTTTATTTAAGTTTTATTTTATTATTTTGTAAGTTTGAGGGTATATTAGTCTTTTAAAGATTTTTAGTATGTAAAAGAGTGTGAATTATAAAGAGGCTATACAAGATTACTCTTTTATGTTTTGGCATTTTAAAAGTTGGACCCCTTTATTTTTTTCCTTCTTTTTTCCTTTTAATAAATTATCAATTATACACACTAGTATGTGTTTTTACCAATATATACGATATTTATAAAGCAAATCAGAACATCAATCTATCTATGTACGTGGCGCAATCACAATTCAGTATTCTTATTTATCTTAAATCCTCTATGCTTTTATATTAATAGATTATTATATTATAATAATATATTTCATTAATAACCAATTGGATGGGGGTAATTTGTGTATACGACAGTAAATCTTTAAATCCGAATTTAGAATATTATAAATTATTTGGTATGAGCAAGACATCGTCTCTAAATCATATTTTAATTGTATGGCAAGAAATTCGATCAAAAAGAAAAATTAATATAAGCAAGAAATAAACAGTATAATACCTATTATTGTATATCAAGTACCAACCAATGGAATCCCATTTCATGGAAATTGATGTGCATAAAAAGTTCGTTTTATGTTTCTTTTATTTATTTATTTTTTCTTTTTCTGAAAGGGCAAGATTTATTATGCTAATAATAGATGAAAAATATTATATTTATATGTCTATACGGTTGGAAATCTTTAGATTCTATTGTTATTATTGTATGTTAATGTTAATAGTATCACAAAATATCACAAAAAAGTAAATAATACTAATATATGAAATATAAGAATACATGGTGAATTCCAAAATTAATATGGTTCTCTTCTTCTATATAAACATAAAACAATTGTGCACAATCACACCCTTTGTGTTTACTAAAATAATAGGCCAAATGGCCATAAATTCATCAACTTTTTTCAAATTTCGATTTGGCCACCGTGAGATCAATTTTGGCGAATTAATTTCTGAACTTTCGATTTGATCCAATGTTCTACCACGCTAGGTCTCCGGTGACCTCCAAATTGGGGATTTTGCACACGTGGACTAATTTTAACACGCTGGCATATATGTGGCAAAAATATTTATACAACATTGTTTTATTAGACAAAACGTTGTCGTTTTGTGCTAATTAACTGAAGTCTGGAATCATGAAAAAACAAGGATGCAGGCCATCACTTCTCCGACCAAAACTGCCGCCGTAACTCTCCGGCAATCCTTCGATTCGATTGTCAAACTCAAAGGTTTTAGCGGTCTGTACCGCGGAATCGCAGCGATGGGACTAGGCGTCGGCCCAGCTCACGCCATCTACTTCTCTGTCTACGAATATTGCAAGAAAATATTCTTGTCGGAACGAAACCCTAACAGCCCCGTCGCTGAAGCTGCTTCCGGTGTGTGCGCCACCGTTGCGAGTGACGCGGTGCTGACGCCAATAGACGTGGTGAAGCGGCGGCTGCAGCTCAAGGGCAGCCCTTACAAGGGAGTGTGCGACTGTGTGAAGAGGGTGGCGGCGGAGGAAGGCTTTGGGGCCTTCTAGGCCAGTTATAGGATGACAGTGGTCATGAATGCGCCCTTCACTGCTGTCCACTTTGCTACGTATGAGGCTACCAAGAGAGGCCTCTCACCGGAGAGCGGCTGCGATGGGGAGAATAATCTCGTTGTGCACGCAACTGCATGTGCTGCTGCCGGCGCCTTGGTTGCCGCCGTCACTACTCCTCTTGATGTGGCTCTAATAGTGTGCAATTAGGAATCTGAAATAAAACGACGTCGTTTTGTGGCTAATAATACCTATTTTAATTGATAAAAAACGACGATGTTTTAATTGCGAGCCGACACCTTCAGCGTGGCATTTTCTGGGAGCCATGTCACCCTTGTCGCCGTCGGTGCCCTAGCGTGGTAGAACATTGGATCAAATTGAGAGTTCAGGAATTAATTCGCCAAAATCGATCTCACGGTGGTCAAACCGGAATTTGAAAAAAATTGGTGAATTTACCGGCCATTTGGCCAAAATAATAATGCAATTTGAGTTTAACACTAGGGTTTTAAACAGGTTCAATCCGAAATTTGATTGTAGGAATCGTTAATTGAATCGAAGAGGTAAATTCTCTCAACTTTTGTGTACTCAATCATGTTTAATCAAAATTTCTTTTGCTTTTTCCATTATATATGAATTTTAGCATACAAAACGAGAATTTTCGCAACTGAAGAATGAAAATTATTAGATGTATTTACACATTGCATGTTTGAGTATTGTTGGGTTTTTCGGTTATATGGTTAAGTAAATTAGGCAAACTTTGTTCTGGACTTTAATTAGTCACTAAATTTATTTTAATAATATATTTTCGTTATGTCAGAAAGACAATCTAAATGTATTCTGATTGAGGAAACTGGTAACAAATAGGTTAGTTCAAATATCTCGAGAGAAATTGTCAAATTTCTAGAATTTTCCTTCTAATTCTACTATTTAATTATGTCGATATTTTAGTTATATCTCTACTTTTATTACTATTACATAATCGTATTCCGTTAGATGAAGAAATATGTCAAAATTTAGAGAACACCAATATAACTCCTCAAAAACGTAGTCACAATGATGATAATTGTGATCTGAAAGGTGATGACTTCCAATTGTCATCAACCAAGCATTTGAAGAAGTAGATCCATAGCTCTTAATTTAAAATTTTTCCTAACTTAGTTTTTGAATTGAGAGGGTTGATTATTTCATGTTCAGATTATTGTGGTGTTTTGGCCATTGACTTTTATTTCATTGACGGAGTTCATTAGTTTTAAAAAGTTTTTCATATAACGATTATATCATGTGTTCGGATAGAATTATCGATATAATATTTATTATTAATTATCTTTTTAAGGTATTATGTTCCTTGATGTACCAATATAACGTGATAGAAACAATTAAATAAAAAGAAATAGAAAAATGATCAATGTGTTACATACATAGCTATGAATGATCATCGATTCTTGGGATAGTTATGCTTAGCTTCAAGCACTACATGCAACAAACAAACCCTCTTTATATCTTAGTGTGTCTGAATGAATGAAAAAAATTAATAATAACAATAATCGTGATGATGATGATTAACACGCTATAGGATAAATCTATCTATCTATCTATATACTATTAAAATGATTACGTGATTCAGACCCTCTACTTGATTCAAAGTCCTATGTGGCACGCTTTCCATCCATTCTTATTTATATTAAATTTAGAATTTATATATTATACTAATTTAATATAGAAATTTATATTCCACGGTGTTTTTAATCAAACTCAATTCCGTGGACATTTTCTATATATTCACAAGATAAATACTTTTTTTTTCTATCATACAATTATTTTGCACAACCAATTTAATTTGCCCAATGAATTAGTTGGTTAAACAAATAATTTTATTTTTATTGTAAAAATTAATTTAGCCATTGTTAACTTGCTAAAATCAATTTGTTTAGGTCGATAAATTATTAGTATACACTTACACGTATATAAATTAAATAATAACAAATTTTGCACAACCAAACGCTAAATTACCAATTTAAATTTAATAAACTTTTAACTATATACTAAAATAATTTTTATTGAAAATCTTGATTTTATATCAGAATAATTAGTTATACTAATTCTGAGTTTGAACATGTATTGAATTTGGATTATCTGTATATATACTAAATTTTATGTTTCGTCTGTCTACCATACTATAATCTATATAAGATACAAGGAAAATTACGATCACACATCAAATTTTTAGTAGTTTTCACTAATCGGAGAAATTGTATAAAATGAGCAATAGTTTCTTATAAAATTTAATTTTAACCACATAAATAAGTTTTCTACAAGTATTACAACAATTAATGTGAGACGAGATGATCAAAGCTAAGCACATTGGAATATCAAAGAGGTCTTAAAAATTTAATATGTGACAAGATGATTATACTTACACAATAATTAATAATAATTAACATCATATATGATGAAATCTTTAACACATTGAGTTACTAAAGCTGCAGAGGTTGCGAGAGATGAAGCTAATGATGAGATTTGAAATTTATGAAAAATATATACTCCCTCCGTCCGTGACTAAATGTCAAGTTTGTTCTAGACATGGAGTTTAAGAAAACTGAAAAGTGAAAATTAGTGAAGTAAAAATTAGGATGTAGGGGTATTGTTAATTAAAGTGGTTATATTCTTAATCCTTTGTTACTTTTTCCTTTTTCCATATTCCCTGTGCACATCATTTTCCTTGCTTTAAAACAAGGAAACCTATTAGAAGGTTGCTAATCGTTGGCCGAGAACGGCGACGACAGCGCTGTGACGGTGGAAACCGGAGGCGGTCCCGTCATGAGAGGTAAGTAAAGAAATGAGATTCTGTTAAAATTAATTTCAAAAGAAATATAAGAGGGGGACTGGGGGTAGTGAATGGGCGACGGCGGCATCGGTCTTCGAGCTGCTCGCCGTCCGTCTAACGAGCTGCTACGACGACGGTGGTGTTGGCCGGCGTTGGATTGCTACTGGAGAACAGGGGGAGAAAGAGAGGAGGAAGAATTAGGATGTAAATAAATAATATCAAATCAAATAACAAACATAGGAAAAAGAGAAGAGAAACAAGACATATTTTTGTGGGTAAACGGGGACGGCCGATGACAAGCTATGGTGGCGACGACGGCGGCCTCCCCTATGCCACTGCTGTAGCCGATCGGAGAGGAGGGACGAACGACGGTGGCGGTAGCTCCTCTGCCGCTGCCGTCCGTTTCTGATTTAAATAAGCGGCGACAGTGATGAATTAGACGGCGGGGAAGTCGTCGGATTTTTGAGAGAGAAGGGAGATGGGTTACGATTGTGAGGATAGGGTTTTCAAATTAGGGATTTTATAAAATTGCAGAGAATTAGAGAGGGAATAAGGTTGAGCTGAGAAGGGGGGCGAGCAGAGATGACGACGGAGCGTTGGTCTCGCAGGAGAAGGAGAAAAGAGAGATGAAGCAGTGCTGCTTCATCTTATACTCTCATAGAAGAAGTCAGAGAAGAGAAATGTGAAGAAGGGGTAAAGATTGAGGGTGAGGAGAGATGGACGGTGATGGTGGCGCCGGAGACGGCGGCGACCGGCGATTTTTCCGCCGGCAAAGAGAGCGAACAAAAGAAGGGGGAGGGGTATAATTTTAGGATTTAATTAGTGGTTTCATTAGGAGTTTAATTAAGCCCGTTAATTTTATCTAATTAAAAGATGGTGGGGTATTGAGTGGCAAAGGATAGTAATTTGTATAAAGTAAAGAGGGTATAGTTGTCGAAAATGTGAACTGGACATTTACTTGGGAACACTGCTACTATAGTAAACTGGACATTTACTCACGAACAGAGGGAGTACAAAATAGCTAATAACGATATTTTGAAATTTATGAGAAATATACACAAAATAATTATTCGAAAATTGGTGACATATTTAATATCGTGCCTACTATTTATTAATTTTTCTTGCAGATAAAGGATGCAGAACAAAAGCAATGAAACATTATGTTGATAACTTTTATTATAATCTCATTACACTTTTGTAAGACTTTTTACAGTGAATTATTGAAATTAATCTCATGTATATGGTGTATTACTTTTACCGTTACATACTTATAAATAATGGTATAATGTGATTTCTCGTCGATTTTGACGGATTGCACACTAATTACCTTATTATTAGTTAGTTTTAATAACTCGACAAATTAGTCAAATTTTCATCGTCTTTTTAATATGTATTAGGATACAATGATGTAAATATTATTATTTAATACAAATTAATCTTGCATACGTCTTGAGTAATTTGATAATATGTCTCAGCATTCAGAAATTGATATAATAACTTTTTGCCCTATTTATTAGTCATCTCAATTTCTTTTTGTTAGTTCCAAAAAGCACTATTTTTTCCTCCATAAATTATCTTCATTAATTACGACAACTAATCAAATTAGCAGATTGTGTGTAACAATCTACTCACAATCGTCTAAATTCATTATTCAAATTCAAACAATTATTGTATGGCTCCTAAATTTAAATCTCTCTAATAATTTTTTAAGGATAATACTTTGTCTCGTTCAAAATGACCTATATTTTTTTTTTATCATTTCATTCAACACGGTTGTTTCCGAAAAGAATTAGAACTTACTTTAAACTAAAAAAATACATTATTAGTACTTAATGACTAAAAATACTTTATTGACTAAAAAAAATTTATTTATATATTTTTTATATTTAATATTTTTATTCTTAATTACCGAGTCAAAATAAACTAAGTTATACTACTATTTAACAAGATGAATGGAGTAGTTAATAAATAAATAGCCGAAATTACATTTACTCTTCATTTTCTTTTTCTTTTTGTGATGAAAAACTTTACTCAAGAGAAGAGAGAGAAACACGAAGAACTTAGAGAGAGAAAGAGCGTGAAAAACTGGCGTTGCGGACTTCGACAGAATACAGAAGACACTAATTTTTCGCATCTCCCTCTAAAAACTCTCTGAGTGACCCATTTTTTTTCTTCCCCATCTTCGTTCCTGCCATCTTTCTTCTCCGCGCCATCCCTCAGCTATTCCATCTGGGTTTGCCCCACATTTCCGTTTTATCATATTCTGCTCAGGTAAAACGATATGAATTTGCGGAAAGATCCTTTTTTTTGTCCTGTTTATGCGTGTATTTGTGCGAAAATTGTGTTTATTTTTGTGGGAATTGTTTCGTCCTGATGAATCTCGAGGGGACAAAAAACATGAAATGCTGCTTTACGTTTGTTTTTTTTTCTTTTTCAAAATGTTTATTAATTGCAATATTTTGGAGTTGCAGAGATTGATGTTTTAGCTGGCATTTTGTCTATGCACATCTTGTCGAATTGCATCGTTTCTCCTTAATATTTCCAAAGCTAGGATTTGTTTGTTATTTGAATGAATGTTGTTGAAAGTGATGAGTTCATTTCTTGTCTATTTATTGCTTTCGAGCTGTTTTGTTTTTGTTTTCCTTGATATTAATTTGAATCTGGTGTTTTTGTGATGATATTTGCATTAACCTTTCTGTTTAATTTGAATTTGCGAATGCCAATATGATTGTGTTGGCTATGTTGGAGTGATTAGGAAGAGAGTTGGTGGAATCTGCTTCTCTATGTTTACATTATTTGCAACAGACAATATATGATTTTTATATGCTTTAATTTTGTTCTAGGTGGTACATTTCTACGATTCTTAGATTCGAATATTCTAGGGTGGGCAAATTTTCAGGAGGGCATGTCAATTTGCCATGGAGAATGATGCTTCCATAAGCAAGCCTTTCACTTGCCTGCTGAAGGCAAGTGCTGTGGGTTTTGTTTGAGAGATTTTCTGAGAAAGCTAAGTAGCATTTACTTCAAGATAGTTACAAAATGGCTGGGGGAAGAATAAGGGCAAAGTTCCGTCGGAGCAGTCTGTACACGTTTGCTACTTGCCATAGGCCACGCACTTCTGAGGAAGATAAAACTCTTCCTGTTGAAGGACCTGGTTACTCACGAGTTGTTATGTGCAACCAACCTCATCTACACGAGCTAAAACCTCTCAAGTATTGCATGAATTATATTTCGACCACCAAGTATAATTTCATCACGTTCCTTCCAAAGGCAATATTTGAGCAATTCAGACGTGTTGCCAACTTGTACTTTCTCCTCGCTGCAGCCTTATCACTGACTCCCGTGACACCATTTGCTCCTCTGAGCGTGATTGCTCCGTTGGTCTTTGTTGTGGGGTTGAGTATGGCTAAGGAAGCTATGGAAGATTGGCGTAGGTTCATGCAGGATATGAAGGTTAATTTAAGGAAAGCGTCTGTACACAAGCAAGATGGTACTTTTGGTCTTAAGCCGTGGATGAAGATTCGGGTTGGAGATGTAGTGAAAGTAGAAAAGGATCAGTTTTTTCCTGCTGATCTACTTTTTCTATCTTCTAGTTATGAAGATGGAATTTGTTATGTCGAGACTATGAATTTAGATGGGGAGACAAATTTGAAGGTGAAACGAGCCCTGGAGGTAACTCAAAATCTTGAAGATGATTCTTCTTTAAAGGATTTTAGTGGAACCATTAAATGTGAGGATCCTAACTCCAGTCTTTACACCTTTGTGGGGAAAATGGAATACGATTGTAAGGTATATCCCATTGATCCGAGTCAAATACTCCTTCGAGACTCAAAGCTTCGGAATACAGCCTATGTTTATGGAGTAGCTATATTCACTGGTCATGATAGCAAAGTTATGCAGAACTCCACAAAATCTCCTTCTAAGAGGAGTACAATCGAGAAACAAATGGACAAAATAATATACATCCTTTTCAGTTTTCTGGTGGTCATATCAGTTCTGAGTTCGATTGGTTTTATCGTGAAGACCAAATATGATTTGCCAAACTGGTGGTATTTACAGGTTCCAGACAACGAACATCTTTATGATCCTCAGCAGCCTCTACAATCTGGGTTTTATCACCTGGTTACGGCTCTTATGTTGTACGGGTACTTGATTCCAATATCCCTCTATGTGTCAATTGAGGTCGTAAAAGTCCTCCAAGCACTTTTCATAAACAAGGATATTCATATGTATGATGAAGAGAGTGGAACTCCAGCTCAGGCTAGGACATCTAATTTGAATGAGGAATTAGGGCAGGTTGATACGATCCTATCAGATAAAACTGGCACGTTGACATGCAACCAAATGGATTTCCTTAAATGCTCGATTGCTGGTGTTGCGTATGGAACTCGTCCTAGTGATGTAGAACTTGCCGCTGCAGAGCAGATGGTTATGGATATGGATGGCAAGAACCAAAATGGAACCAAATCAGCGGAGAGAAGTCATGAATATGAGAGATCAGAAATCCAATTGGAGACTGTTGTTACTGCAAAAGATGACATTCTAAAGCCTCCTATAAAGGGGTTTAGCTTTGAGGATAGCCGTCTCATGTCTGGGAATTGGTTTAATGAGCCAACTGCTGATTACATCTTGTTATTTTTCCGAATACTGTCAGTTTGTCACACTGCAATTCCGGAGCAAAATGAAGAGACCGGAGGCTTTACCTATGAAGCCGAATCACCTGATGAAGGTGCATTTCTTGTTGCTGCCAGAGAATTTGGTTTCGAGTTATGTAAAAGAACACAGGCAGGTGTACATGTACGTGAGAGATACCCTTCCTTCCAAGAGCCTGTTGAAAGGTGAGATGCTGATCAATTAGTTCTAACTTCTTCATAGAGTATTGGTTTATCTTTAACCAGGTTGTGATGCGCGCTATTTGTCTCTGATTTCAGGGAGTACAAAGTTCTAAATTTGTTGGACTTCACTAGCAAGAGGAAGAGAATGTCAGTAATTGTTCGGGATGAGAATGATCAGATTCTTCTCCTTTGCAAAGGAGCTGACAGGTACGTCGCTAATCACGTGTCTTGTGATGCTTGAAAGGTTCCTAAAGAAAAGAACGAACTAAAGTATAAATATGTGGCTTCTAGCAGATGCCACATGTTTATAGAATTATTGATTTGTTTCGAGAAAGCCTATCTCGGGAGTATGGACGAAAGATTTAATATGTGCCTTTTTGCTACTTTTTTTTGGGTAATTATTTGAGTACTACCTTAAAGATATATTCACTTTTGTATTTAAAGCATTTTCTTGATACAGCATCATCTTTGATCGGTTAGCAAATGACGGGAAAAGGTATTTGGATGTTACCACAAAGCATTTGAACGATTACGGGGAGGCCGGATTGCGGACTCTTGCACTTGCTTACAAAAAACTCGATGAGGCGGAGTATGCTGCTTGGAATGAAGAATTCACCAGAGCAAAAACGTCATTTGGTAGTGATAGGGAGGCAAATCTTGAGCGGGTGTCTGATATGATGGAAAGGGATTTGATACTTGTCGGTGCAACTGCGGTGGAGGACAAATTACAGAAAGGAGTATGTCATATATGATATAATCTATCACTGCTTGTGCTCATTACTTTTCTATCTTTTATTTACAATTTTCTTTATTCTTTCTCTGCAGGTGCCTCAGTGCATAGACAAACTTGCACTAGCTGGTTTGAAGATCTGGGTTCTGACGGGTGATAAGATGGAAACTGCGATTAATATAGGGTCTGTTGGCTGTACCTATTTATGGTAATTCCGCAATTCTATTGTTAAATCTTTTTGAAGTTTAAACTAAAATGGTGTTGTTGCAATGCAGATTCGCTTGCAGTTTGCTTCGACAAGGCATGAAGCAAATTTGTATATCAGTCAATCCTGATGCATTAGTCCACGAGTCCAACCAGGTAGTTTTCTGTAGAAATGGATATCGAATGATAGTGGGCAAAGTTAATCTAATTATGCTATTGATTTTTCCTTGCAGTCTGCTGAGGAGGGCATCTTAAAGCAAATTACCGATGGATACCAAATGATCAAGCAAGAAAAGGATCCTCATGCTGCATTCGCGTTGATCATTGATGGAAAGACTCTTGCATTTGCCCTGCAAGATGACATGAAGCATAAATTTTTGAAGTTAGCTGTTGAATGTGCTTCGGTAATATGCTGCCGAGTCTCCCCTAAGCAGAAAGCTCTGGTAAGATAATTTGGTTATATTCTCGAAAATTTGATATCCCGTCTTTTCTGGGAGTCGGATCATGTTCCTGTGGGGTATTCAGTCTGTTGTTTTATATGGTTTCCAAGTTATCATCCTGTCAATTGACACATATAATGTATGGCTACTAGGTCGCGAGATTAGTGAAAGAAGGAACTGGAAAAATCACATTAGCAATTGGTGATGGTGCGAATGATGTTGGCATGATTCAAGAAGCTGACATTGGCGTTGGCATCAGTGGATGTGAAGGAATGCAGGTCGGTAAATTTCAATTGGTGATGCTGTAAATTTAGTTACCACAGATCACTTCAGAAAATTGACTAGCCATATCATAACATTATACCCTCTCTTATTCTTGTAGTTATTCTGTTTTTTATTATTTATCACAACTCATGTTCGAAGGTTCGTCTTTTGTTATCAGAATATTATCAAACAAAATCATTTCTGGCTGTGGATGACATTAAGTAGTTTTATATATTGTATGACAAATAATTATTACATGGTGATCAACGTGTGGTGCATTCATATGATTTGAAACTGTCCAACTCATATTATCAGTTGTTTGCAGGCTGTGATGGCTAGTGACTTTGCTATTGCCGAGTTTCGGTTTCTAGAGAGGCTTCTGGTAGTACATGGACATTGGTGCTACAAAAGGATTGCGCAAATGGTAATAATAATTAAGGCATTCTTGTGACAATATTCTCATGTTGCTGTCTGAACAACCATTTTGTCATTCTTGTGACAAATATTCTACGACTTGTTTGCACTTTCATCTACATTTAATTTGTTCCGAGTCTTCTGACTAGACTGCAATTTTGTTGCAGATTTGTTATTTCTTCTACAAGAATATTGCGTTCGGCCTCACAATCTTCTATTTTGAGGCGTTTGCTGGTTTTTCCGGACAGTCAGTATATGACGACTGGTACATGCTGCTATTCAATGTTGTTCTCACTTCATTGCCTGTCATTTCACTCGGTGTGTTCGAGCAGGACGTGGATTCTGAAGTTTGCTTGCAGGTTAGTATTCTCCTAGCGCCCGTCTTGTTTTTTTTTTTTTTTTTTTTTTTTTTTTTTTTTTTTTCTGTGAAAACCTTGATATACAGATTCATTAAATTGTTTTGTTCCATTTAAGTATATGCCTTTCTCATGCTACTATCTAAAACTCTGCTCGCTGCAGTTCCCGGCTTTGTATCAGCAAGGGCCGAAAAATCTATTCTTCGACTGGCTAAGAATATTCGGATGGATGGCAAATGGTCTCTATGCTTCCCTCATTATATTCTTTCTCAACATCATCATCTTCTATGACCAAGCTTTCCGCGTCGGAGGCCAGACAGCCGACTTGACAGCAGTCGGGACTGCCATGATGACCTGCGTAATCTGGGCCGTCAACGTCCAGATTGCTCTAGCAATGAGCCACTTCACATGGATCCAACACGTCCTCATCGTTGCCAGCGTAGCTACTTGGTACCTATTCCTGTTGGTATACGGAGAGCTGCACCACGCCCTTCACGTAAACGCGTTCAGAATCCTCTTGGAGATTCTCGCTCCGGCCCCGATCTACTGGTCCACCACGCTGCTGGTCACAATCGTGTGCAACCTGCCTTACTTCGCCCACATCGCGTTCCAGAGGTCGTTGAACCCGTTGGACCATCACATCATTCAGGAGATCAAGTACTACAAGAAGGACATCGAGGACGGGCACATGTGGAGTCGGGAGAGGTCCAAGGCTCGACAGAAGACCAAGATCGGGTTCTCAGCGAGAGTCGATGCGAAGATAAGGCAGCTGAAAGGGAGGCTGCACAGGAAATACTCGGTGGTGATAAGTGGGCATTCTTCTCCTGCAAGGCAACAGACATGATGATATATATATAAGTATAAGTATAGTTACTTAAATATATTGATTGAGCTGATGATGATTGATTCTTGATAGTTTTGTAAAGGGTATTCGGGGGTGGCTGGAGTGTTTCTCTCTCATCCAGTATTATTGGGGTGAACTTCTTTGAGCTGAAGCTCCATGGCTAATGTATGTAACATATTTATGTGTATAGCTTTATTTTTATATAATGCAGCATTTGCATATTTTATTACGGATATTTTATTTCGGTTTGTCGGTTTGTCCTATTTGCATTTTAAGCTATTATTAGTAAGTGTTAATATTGTCACCAATATTGATGACGGGAAATGGGCAATATCTAATTAAAATTGAATTACTTCTACATGGTAGTTGATCTATTCGGTTCGGACTCGAGTAAATATTATCATAGGTGACAGGAAATGAGAAATATCTAACTTTTTAATTAAAAAAAAAAAAATACTCCACTCTTTTAGTAGGTTCAATCAATAGTCAATAGTCAATATATGCAATTCAATTGTGGCTATTCTAACTTGTTATGTTTATGTCATTAATTATGATTTGTTCAAAATCTGTAGATTATCTACAACTACAATCCAATGGATTGGTAATGTTAATGTAACGGTACCGACTACCGACGTTACAAATTTGAAAATGGAGTTTTGTTTTTAACCAATAAATAGAAGATGGTCCAAGGTGTCGGGTTGCCCGTTACTGGGCGGGCACCCGGGAAAAATAATACGGGCCTGATCCTGATGGACGACGTCGTACTGAGCATCTGTACACTGTCTCCTTGTTTTAAAAAGCAGAAACAGTAGAAAACAAAAAGCAGAAAAAGGAAAAGAAGATGAAATAGATAAATCATTGCAACTTCTTAGGTGTGAACGGAACAAAAAAAAAATCTCCCGGATTTCTTGATCAGATCGACGAAACGAGGAGCCAGCCATGAATTAACGTTGTTACTTTGTCGCGGATAGGAGTTGTCGCGCTTTCTCTCTCTGCCTCGCTTACTCTATCTAGGAATTTGCAGGGATTTGATTGAGTTGGGGAAAATAGAGGGAGGTGATTGGAGTTTGTACTAGGATGGAGCCCCGAGTTGGAAATAAGTATCGCCTCGGCAGGAAAATTGGAGCGGCTCCTTTGGGGAGATCTATTTAGGTTCGTTTTGCGAGTATGTGTATGTGTGTGTGTTTTTCTGTTCTGGGATGATTGCTTGTTTGAGTTTGTTGCCCTCTAGGTGTGTGAGTGTGTGTGTTTTTGAGGGAATTTTTTGGATGTTCTAACTGTTTGAATTTGATGCTTTGTGTTTCTATGTGTCTGTCTCTCTCTTTGTGTCAGTAAGTGATTATTTTTCCTCAGTGGGTTTTTGATTTTTTTTTTTTCTGCTGCTTGATTGCAGGAAACTAATATCCAGACGAATGAAGAAGTGGCAATTAAGCTTGTCAGTAATTTTAATTTTTTACTTCGTTTTATTTTGTTTTTTTTTAATCTTGTTGTGTATCAGGTGTTTTCTTGATGCTTTCGCTGAGTATTTTATATACATATTGTTTTCCCTAACAATCATTCACCTGTGCGGATTTTTCACAGGAAAATGTGAAGACAAAGCATCCCCAATTACAGTACGAGTCGAAATTGTACAAGTTGCTTCAAGGAGGAAGTAATGATCTTCTAAATTTTTATCAAATGTTGAATATTTGATATCCACATTATTGTATTTGTGGCATGCTCATCATTTTTCGTATCCTTTTTCGTCTCCGTAGCTGGAATTCCGAGTGTTAAATGGTTCGGAGTCGAAGGAGACTATAATGTGCTTGTGATTGAATTGTTGGGGCATAGTCTTGAAGACTTGTTTAACTTCTGTAGTAGGAAACTATCTTTGAAGACTGTTCTCATGATTGCAGATCAGATGGTACGATGTTCTGTTCCGCTTGTAATTGTTTTCACTTATAGATGGTTTCATGTTTCAGTATTTAGCTCGAAAGGTTGAACATTTTCAGATAACCCGGGTTGAGTTTATTCACTCAAAATCTTTCCTGCATCGAGATATAAAACCCGATAACTTTCTCATGGGATTGGGGAGACGTGCGAATCAGGTTACTCTTTGTGTCTTGCTTTAAAAGTTTCTCCTGGTGTCATTTTGTGTTTCTTGATTATGTGATCTGTTGGAATTTGCAACTCCATTACATGCAGGTTTATGCCATAGATTTTGGACTTGCCAAGAAATATAGAGATACCTCGACTCATCAGCACATTCCTTATCGGTAGGTTGCCTTCAGCATGCAATGGTTCAGAATTCAAATCTTCAGAAATCCCAAACAACATAGGAGTATTAGACATTACTCATTGAGATTCTTGTTGTCTGCTGCAGAGAAAATAAAAACTTGACTGGGACGGCCAGATATGCAAGTATGAATACACATCTTGGCATAGGTATGTAACCTAAATTGTACCTTCTTTAAGTTTTTTAACTTTCGTTTGTCCTTTAATCTGATAATCTATAAAATTTGTGTTTGACTTTGTTCTAATACGTCTGCGAATGCATAGAACAAAGTCGCAGGGATGACCTCGAATCACTCGGATATGTTCTGATGTACTTCCTAAGAGGAAGGTATATTTCATTGAGTTGACCTTTTTCCATTTATCAATATCAAGTTCTTGTGATGCGTATATTCATTCTTCGGGATATGTAGCCTTCCCTGGCAGGGGCTGAAAGCTGGAACCAAGAAACAGAAGTATGATAAAATCAGTGAGAAAAAAGTTTCAACTTCGATTGAGGTGATTGACATTTTATTCCTACTTGATGATTTTGTATTTCCAGTTACATGATCCTGACGTTGCTTCAATACCTTTGCAGTCCCTGTGCCGTGGATATCCTTCTGAGTTCGCTTCTTACTTCCATTATTGTCGTTCGCTTAAATTTGATGACAAACCAGATTATTCCTATTTGAAGAGAAATTTCCGTGACCTTTTCATTCGTGAAGGTTCGAAATCTCCCTTCTGATTCCAAAGAATTCAGCTTTGTATTCAGCTTTACATGTTTTTACATACTTGTTTACGCGTGCTTTCTTCTTATGTTTCGACTCCTCTGGCAGGTTTTCAATTCGATCATGTGTATGACTGGACAATTTTGAAATATCAGCAGGCTGATTTCGTCACTCCTCCATCTCATGCTCTTGTTAGTACTTCTCATTTATTTTGTGTATGTACCACTTTTTGGCTCCAAGATAAGACCCTCACAAATTTTGGGACAGGGGACTGCTGCTGGAACAAGTTCAGGGATGCTCGCTAATATTAGCAGACGGCCAGGTAATTCTTGGGCTTTTCGTGAAGTTAAATTTTATCAAGTTGCAGCATATTCTCTCTACTTTGTGCTAACCTATCTTCATAACTATTTACAAACTACTACTCATGGTGGAGTTTATCATTTTTCTTGAAACCTTTTGCGTGTTGGTAAGTTTGGTGCGATCTGTCTGCTCTAACGCAAAATTGTATCAAAAATATTTTTGCAGGTCGTGACGAAGATGTCATCCGTGGTTTATCTGCTAATGCTACTCACAGCCGAAACTTTCTGAATTCTGGAAGCTTTTCTAGACAGAAAGGTGCAACTGCAAATGACTTCCCATGGCTAAAGAAGTAAGCATGCTGCTCACTTGCACAAACAAGAGAAAGAAATCGCTCACTTCTTCAATTGGGCTTATTCAATTCCATTAAACAATAGTTCAATTTGATATAAGCTAATTCGCTAAGTACTCTAACAAATCGAGCAGAGCATGTTTGATTGTGTTGTATAATCTTTCAATTGCTCAATCCCTTTTTTCATGTTTTCATTTGCCTGTTCTTGTGGTTGCAGCTATCTGGCTCTAACATCTTCAGGCAAATTGGAACATCAAGGCGGCCTACTGTTTCCAGTAGTCGTGATTTGGAGGTTTCTGCCAATGGTAATGAACCTTCTGGCACACGCACAACAGAGCCCAGCCCAAGAAAATTCGGTAATAGCTCCATTTCAGCACAGAGAAGTTCGCCAGTAGTATCATCAGACCGTAAGCGCTCATCTTTTACAAGAAACCCCTCGAACGTGAAGAGTTTTGAATCTACGCTCAAGGGCATAGCAGGCCTGAAAATCGGCCCTGATGAGAGGGTACATTATTAGCCGGAATGATTGTTTCTACTATCAGAATGCGATAATACATACTATTAGCATTCGGAAATCTGTTGCTCCCATCCCAGCACGTAATTGTGCTAACGGAAATTGAAATTATTATTCGATGCAGAGTTCTGAAAGAGTACAGAGTGAGCAAGATACAGCGAAACAAGGGTTGAAAGCGCGGTCGAATCTGGTTATGTTGTATCAGCAGTTTAAGAGAAGAGGCAGTAGTCTCACTAAAGATTTTCTTTGATTTCTTTTAACTCTCCTACTTGCTGTTGTTATTTATTTGTCTATACAAAGGGGTGTGTTTATATTCGGTAATTGTTTGAAATTCATTGCCAATTTACTGATAAGTCGCATATTTGAGGTATACTCAATATTCTTGTATTTCTATCTATGTTTGGAGATTATTTGCTGTTATTTGGATGTTTAATTGTTACTTCAGATTTTAATCATGTCAATTGGTTCTATGGAGTATGATGCTCATAATAATAACGATTAACACATTTTCTTGGAAATTAGTGGAGTGAGTATTCTTGAGATCAAATTAATATTTTAAGATTGAATCTTGCCGATATATAATAGGGGTTGAGTTTGTCGCATTTGATTTCTATGTACTCGTAGTTTGTGGTTGGAAAGCTATTGACCAAAAGCCAAGTACTGTACTTAGTAGTAGTGGTTGCGGGTTTCTTAATTTCATAATACAAAGTAGTATGATAACCATAACATGTCCTTAAATTGGTGGAATTGTGTAAATTCGAGTGCGGCTTTCTTTCATCATAAAAACTCTTAATAATAATAACAATAGCATGTCATTAAATTGGTGAAATTGTGTAGAGTTGAATTTACAAGTTCCACAATATTTTCCAAGTGTTGTAAATATAACATCAATTGTTATTTTGAGAAGAAATTATAATATCAATTGTTAATTTTTGTAATTATAACTGTTTTTATTAGTGATATTATGTCGTTTTGTAAATGAAATAACATCGTTTTAAGATACATACTGGAAATTTTTTGTTGGAAAAGAAATTTGAGGATGATGTCGTCATTGCAATTTGCAACAATGAAAATAGGATTCGGTAATTTCACATTTTAATTAATTAGTTTATACAATGCTCTCTCTCTCT